>LPNX010444954.1:538182-627813 GCA_001517045.1 Pseudotsuga menziesii
ACTTAGTGGTTTTTATCAAGTGAGCCTGGTGAACCGGACAAGGATAACTTGTTCAGACTTCAGAAGACCTTTGGAAGTACTTCTGAGAAGTGCTTGTTGTACTATATCACATGTTCATACCCCATGGGGGAATTGTAATAAATGTTTTAGCATGATAGTGTCTGTAAAAGACTCGGTCTCTTAGACTTTATTTGTCAATCCGATCAGCCCAGGGTGTTTTTTCCCTTGGTTATTATTGGTTGTTGAATAAACGACTGATAATTTCTAAGTTTTTCACTCCATACCTCCAAAGTTGGGGTGGTCGGCTTGGCCTTTAGGCCTATTGAGGTTATTAGAGTCTATGTGTCAATGTATAAACATGATAGACATCATGGTCAAGTCATATGAACATGTCTAAGTCCCCCTATGTTTTTTTCAATTTTTCAATTTTTTAGTTTTTTCAGTGTTTTTTATTAAAATTTAATTTTTCCAAAACTTAGGCTATTTTTTAATAGTTTAATTGGAAAAATTGATTTTGTAATAAAAGTGGGCCAAATAATCAGTTTCAGTCAAGTAGGTGCTCATTTTCAAGCTAAGAGCACCATGTAAACCCATGGACCCGCTATTTCCTAGTTTTGAATGATTTTCCATCACTCAGGTCAGAAAGCCCCAAAAATCAATTATTGATTATTTTAATTAATAAATTGATGAATAATGGAGCAAATCCAAAATCATAGATCAGTGGATTCTCAGCCGATTTGATTGAAATCAGTCAAATTTGAAGCAGATTGATAGGATCTGACAAATCCTTGACTGAAGCAGGTGATCAAATCAGATCTAGAGTTGATCTTTAGCAGTCTTTATGGGGAATTACGCCCTCTCTCTCTCCTCCACTCGTGTGGACTCTCCTGGATGCTCTGTGGACTGATGTGTGGGTTTATGGGTTGATGTGTTAGCTCAATCAGGCCCCTGGTTGACAAGTAGGCTCAGTTCAGCTTTATATCTGCATTGATTGACTATCCATCAGCTAATTTGATCTGTCTTCTTGGGATTTGCACCCCCCCTGGGCTGGATCTCCTAGTTTTTGTATATATCCAAGCATAGCAACCTCTTCCAAGCTAGTTAGAACTGGGATTGAGGTGCTACTGCTATTGTACTGTTGTTATTGTTCATTTGAAATAAAGAGAAGCTTTGGAGGCAGGATGGTGTTGTGTCATTGTATGTGTGGATGATCATTGCCATTTTTTACTAAGGTAATCTGTATCTGTGTTCATAATTTGCTGATTGCTTGTGGATTCATTGCTAAGATTGATAATAAGCTTATTATAATCTTCATAGGAAAGGTGCTTTTCAATAAGTTTATTGGCCATCTCTTTCCTTTGATGCATGTTTAGAGATCTAGATTCAGCATGTTCTATAAGCTTATATGCATGTTATTTTGAATCTCCGTGTATGTACTAATCGGATCTCACAAGTATTTCGGCAAGTTTTTTTTATTTCAACTGAGCTATAGGTTCCTATATTGGATAGGATGCTGGTCTAGTTTTCTTCTTCACTCTCTCCAAAACCTTCCAAAGGCATAGTCCCTCGACATTCCACCTGAAAGCTCCACGGTGGATCTTCAAGGCTACCAGCATTTCTCTCCTCCTCTTCCTCCTTCAAAATCAATTCTTTTACCCGGTTACTTTGTTCATAGATTTGATATTGTTTAGATCTATCATATTAAAGTAAATTTAACGTAGATCTATCTTCTCAAATCCCATAATCTAGATCTTGTTCTTAAAAGGTTTCATAAGCATTCTAGATCTAGCTTTAGGGAAATCGTCCTTTTTACATGGAATTTTAAAGAGAATTTGTAGCTTCCATGCATTAGATTTATGTTTTATGTTATAAAATATAAATCTAGAAATAAGTGCACATCATATTGGTTGCCTAAAAGGCAAGCCAAGATCCCAAGGAAAGCTTGCTTTCCTTGGTTCCCTTTTTACCTTTTTTAAATCAGTTTTAACTTAGTTCTTTTTGGTTAAAAGTAAGCTGAACCAAAGGTACTTTCAGAGTGCTTTTGGGAATATTTTAGTATAATATGCTTGCTGGTTTTTAGCAGGTGTAACAGAAAAGAAATAAAGCTGATGTTCGAAAGTGGCCTCAGGAGCGTTCAAATCCCCCCAGGGGTCTCTCTTTTGACTGAAATCTTTAATTTTTGCACTTTGTAAGCTCTTGGTTTCATTCTATATAAGAATCAAGAGGCATCATATCATTTTTCTGATATTGTAACTGCTGGTAATAAAAATAATGTTGAATAGGCTCTTTCGAGCCCATTCCCCATCCCCCCTTGGGGGATTTGCGTCCGTGTCATTTTTTTGCTTTTCATTCATCTTTTTTTCAATCTAGCGTAGTATTAATCTGTAGGATAGTATACTTTAATTTAAAATCAATTCCATATTCCATTTCTATTGGTTTCAAAGTAACTTTAATACTTACCCCACGAGCCTCCTTTTGAGCCGAAAGGTGAAGAAAGGTTCGTGGCAGTCTAATTAGAAAATTGTGGTTTGATTATCTTTTTATGTTTAATTTTCTATCATCATTTGTTTTAGTAACCATAATAAAATCAACCCCTCCTTGATTCCCCGATTGAGGTCCACTTGGACCGAAAGAGGTTCCTAGAGGGTTTTCTTTTTAACAAGAACATCCATCTCGAAATTTACTAAAATTGACAAGACTTCGGTGTGTATTCTCTAAAATTGGATGCGGTTCGTCCAATCAGTCAAGCTGTATCAAAAGCATTTGACTGACTAGTATAATTATGATTCACTCTCCCAAATTGACAAACCATCAGGTGAAAATCCAACACCTAGATCAAACCATTACGGTGGAAAAATACCCAAAGGAAGCGGGAACTTCTAAAAAGTGACCTCGGGACGCCGATCTCTGTCACACCCTAACGGGTGCGTTATGAACAATAGCCCTAGAGACTCCATTCAGCCCACATATTCCTTGCGGGTATCCGTGAAGGTTTAGTTTTGGACATACTCCAAGTACTCTCAGGTATATCTGGAGTCCACCCCTTCGCCTAATTTTAATCAACTCATATTTTCACATTAACTTAAAATGTACCAAGAGGCAATTGCAAAACATTCACTCCAAGCACATGCAAGTATGTTGATTTCTTTTTTACTCCATTTTAAGGCACTGGTTATTTTCTTGCTATATATTTATATTGTGTCTCAGCATTGTGCTTTTGTGCACTCATTTTGTATCTTGTCATCTATGGTTGTTTATGGTTAAATTTCAAACTCTTAAGTAACTCATTCATTTCAACATCACCTTACTAAGTAATTTATCCTTAGTAACTTAAAGGGTCTACCCCCCTTGGCTTCATTAGGAGTTGAGCCTAAACGGAGGAGTCAAGAACAAGGTGACATCCTTGACTCGAGACTTTCCCCCAAGGACACACCGAGTGGCTTGAATATTTCTGCCACGTGACCCAGGTGTGTGTAAGGCAGCAATAGGGATAAAGATGATAAAGACTTCTGGACCAAGTTCTCATATAGTTAAAATCTTAGTAGATGCCTCTGGTAAAATTGGTAAGAACACATGGTCAAAGGACCGCAATGTGGCTCGTCGTGTGTTGTCACAAGCAATTGTAAATAAAAACACCAGGGTCCTTTGTTTTCTCAAGCCTACATCTAAACTAGTTAATTTGAATGTAAAAACCCTCCATAGGTATTCTATTAGAAGAGAACATCTTGACACAACCACCTAGACAGATTTTTGGGCCTTTATTGGTCGGTTGCCACGTTGTGACATGAAGCTAGTTGATGCAGTAAAGGGACTAGTGCAGAGTTCTTGGCATGATCACACAAGGCCTTCTTCAAACCGAAAGGATGTACTAAAACTGAGAAGGGGTTCAAAGGACCGTGAACCACATATTAAGCATCTTCTTGATATAACACAGACAGAACTATACGAAAAATTTACGAATGAACATAGACAATTGAATTTGGGGCAAAGATCTTTTGAGAAATGTAAGCCCTGGTATGTTAGAATAAATACTCTTCGTAACACTTGTTGTTGTAGATACCATGTAGAATATGAATATTACTATGAAACATTTTTGTACATTCGTCGTGTGTTGCATACTGACCATGTGCAGGATTGCTCCTTGAGAATACCACTGACCTCATCAAGAGAATTCATTCATAGTATCATGTGCAATAGGCCCGAGGGGCAAACTTACTATGCAAAATCCTATTTGGATGGAACTTGCTCCAACTGTGCTGGAATGGCATTATTGAGCCAATGTATGCACGAGACTGGAGACAATGAATTTGGGAATATGGTTACAGACATGAAAGTTTCAAATATATCAGCTATGAAATAGTCCCAGGGAAAGAAAGCAAAAAAATACAATTGGTGACATGTCAGGTACATGCATTTATCTATAAATTTATGTTTGAACAGTTGCATTTCATTCCTTACTTACAAAAAAACCTGATATTGAGATCATTTTCTGTCAACGGGTACAAGTTAGTGTCTTCGTCAAGGAATTTATTGAAAAGACACATAAATATGTTCAGCATGTCCACTTGGCACGATGGCAGGATGAGAAGTTTAGAATATGCAGAGATACATTTCCTTGTGGTACTATACTTTCAGTTGTTGATTTTGCTGAGAACTACACTCTGCAACATCAAAATGAGATCCAAAGTCAGTATTATCACTCTGAGCAGGTTTCCTTGATGGTGCATATCACATATAGGCATGGCCCAAATAGCAGTGAAGAGCAAAGAGAAATTCTAAAGGAATATCACTTCTACATAAGTGATGATAGGTGCCATGACTTCCACTATGTACGCCATTGCTTTATCATGTTTTATGATCATTTGAAGGGCAGGAACATACAGATGGATCGACACTGGATTTGGTCTGATGGATGTGTTGGTTAGTTCAAAAATGCACGCATATTTCAATGGTTGTGTTCATTGCATAAAAACTACAAAGTTCCACATATGTGGAACTATTTTGATACTGGGCATGGTAAAGGAGAGCATGATGGAGCCGGAGCATGTGTCAAAACAGCCCTACGAAGAGAGGAATTGAAATTATCTACAATATCTACTATTTGAAATGCTCAATCTATAGTCAGGTGGTGCACGTTAGTAATGGGAGAGGAATTAGCTATGTGAGTAGAATCCACAAGAAAGAGACGTGTGGAGAGATTTTTTTGGGAGGTGGTAGACATAGATCATTCACATGCATGGGAATGCAAGATTGTTCCTGTGACTCGTGGCTTTCATTCGGTTTCGAAGCTCTAATAAGCCAGTATTTGAAATTTGGACCAGAAAACTCGCTTGTTTTTTCCCGCTTTGTTGTGATGGTGACTGGGATGTGTGTGAATCATTGGATTGGGTTGATGGATGGGATCGCATATCACTTCCACTTGATCAGCGTGCAATTGTTGAGTTAACTCCGTTGGAAGAAGACCAATCGTCTATTTCTATAGATTTTGATCATGTATCAGACCTTGTACAACCTGGTATGATGCATTTCCTTAACATTTTTTTGTAAAATTTACGTAGTCTTGAAACTCACATTAATGGCCTTGTATCACACGAAAAATATTTGATCATATACCTACAATGATACTATGTAGGACACATATACACAGTGGTTGCCTCAAAAGATAGTGAATGGGGTGGTGATTACTGGATGGCACGCTGTATAGAGGGAAAGCAAACCCTCATTATGTCCATGATTGATGATGAAAACAACCACTTCCCCATCGGGTCTATGGTTGTTAAAGGTGAATACCTTACACATGACAACAATGCAAGAAACAAGGGTGGATATGTTTACAGGGATTATAAACCAGGTGCAAGTGTGTATCACTATACCAACTTAATCATTGGTACAAACCTCCAGGTACGAACAATGCCTAGCCGGAATTCATCGAAGGTACACTACTTCTTACCAGATACAGAGCACGAGAGACTAATGGAGACCATCATTATAAGAGATGATCTAGAGGGCCTGGTTGTATGATAATAGGTGGGATCTAGCATGATGAGGTATGTATCATAATTTTAATTTTCCCATGTATGTTTCTTATGAATATGTCAATTTTGTGTTCTTGTACGCTACTTCTTACCGGATACATAGCACGAGAGACTAATGGAGACCATCATTATAAGAGATGATCCGGAGGGCTTGGTTGTATGATAATAGGTGGGATCTAGCATGATGAGGTATGTATCATAATTTTAATTTTCCATGTATGTTTCTTATGAATATGTCAATTTTGAGTTCTTGATATGTGAAATTTTCCATAATGTTGTTTATAAATATGCCAAAAGTTCTCTTGTATGTAAGTTAATGAACATGCCAAATTTTACATATGATCAATAAACCATATATATCAATCATATGAACATTTCAATATCCCATCCACATGATATACATAACATTAGAATACATACATGTACCTCTGTAGGTCATACCTATCAAAGTTCTTTGTAGGCTCTCTTACAAGACTAAAACCCTAATTTTTCAAGTAGGTAATATTGTCAATGTTTTCAGGCGACATATACAACTAGGGTGATGGAAACAAGATGCCGCAACGATAAACTTATGTTTTAAGGCTTGTATAATTTCCTTCTTGACAACTCACCTCTTATACCTGCATGTCCATTGCCAAAGGGGTAGTTCCTAGTAGTGTTGGAATTTCATCTCGTTTTTTTTATTGAGAAGTTTAATTTATACTTAAAAGATAATAAAATATAATAAGAGATTTATTTAACTTTGTTTTTAGTTGATTATGTTTTTTTGAACATTGAAAGTGGAAGAAAATAACCTACTAATATTGACACAAACAACTCAAAAGTAACATGCTTCAACATTATGCATATGAAGTATTCAAAAGTAACATGCGCTAACATTATGCATGTGAAGTAGGTCAACATCATGCATGTGAAGTAGGTCAACATCATGCATGTGAAGATATTAAGTGATAAACTTAATAAATGAAAAAAATTTGGAACCTCTCATGCTTTCAAAAGGTTAATGTTTCATGTAATGCATAATAGAAAATTTTGGGAGGTTGACATGTTGGGTCATTGGTGTAATTGAAATTGTGATATTTTAATTTTCAATTAAAAGATATGATTTTATTAAGGAGTTTAATTTCCAATTAAAAGATAACAATAAACTCATTTACTCATGTTTCTCATTGATCATGTATTATAAAAATCCTGAAACAAAACAACATACTAGAAATGACAACTCAACAACTCAAAAGTAACATTAAGTTGTTGATGCACAGAAAGCCATGGGCAGTGGGGATGCAATTGGCGTTGCCATATTTCCCATGCCCAAACATGCTAGCAGGAGTTGACAGAATTCAAAATTGTGGTTTTGTGAGGTTTTTGGCACACCAGGCACAAGTCCACCAGGTGTCCCTGAACAGTATCTGGAGGTGACCTGCAACTCGCCATATATTGATGCTCGGGCCTCCAATCGATGAACCGTCGATTCCGTTGGATTCGTGACGTGGGATTTTAGCTAGGGGGGGCTCTCCCTCCTGTCCATTACCTAGTGAGCTCCGTCTACTGTGGTTTCTGAAGTTAGGGTTTTGCTTAGTAGGGGACAATGCAATCATGCCAACGAGGGCCAAAGCTGGAACACGGTGGGGATGGGGTTGGTGTTGCTATATTTCCCATGCCTAAACACGCTAGCAAGAGTTGAAAAAATTCAAAATTGTGGCTCCGTGAGGTTTTTTGCGCACCAGGCACAAGTCCACCAGGTGTCCCTGAACGGTATCTGGAGGTGACCTGCAACTTGCCATAGATTGATGCTTGGGCCTCGGATCGACAAACCATTGATTCCGTTAGATTCATGACGTGGAATTTTAGCTAGGGGGGGGCCTCTCCCTCCTACCCATTGCTCGGTGACCTCCGTCTATGGTGGTTTTTGAAGCTATGGTTTCCCTCAGTAGGGGACAATGCAGTCACGCTAATGAGGGCCAAAGCTGGACAACGTATTTCATGCTAACGAAGGCCAAACTTGGAAAACCATATCCCTAACTAGGGTTTATTATTTAACATGCATGGCCCATAACCATAACCCTACCAAGTAAACCCTAATCCTAACCCTAATCTTATCTTACTGTCACAACTCAATTCAAAATCAATCTAATGTCTAACTCAACTTTTTCAAATCCGGTGGACTTATGCTTCAAATCATGTTGATTCATGAAGTTGGTTCTCGGTCTTTGGATTATATTGTAGATCCTTTAATGCTGAATGATTAGTCATTGGGTGCATGAGGCTTGTTGAATAGTGTTGTTGGTTGTTGATGAAATGTGAAGCATGTATTGCACTTAGTTTTATTAAATTACACTTGAGCATTGACTTAACTTGTAATTTAATGAATCCAAACTCACAATTTTTAATTAGATATATCCAATTGGTGTGCAAGTAGTGAGTTCATTGAAACCTTGAAATACATTGTATTGCACTTATATATTTATTAAATTACACGAGCAAGAAATTTGACTTTAGTGTGCATGTAGTGAGATCATTGAAACCTTTAAATATAATAGTTTTTTCATGCGCGGTTTTCATTCTATGCCCCGGATAGGGATTCAACAGGTGTCCTTGAAAGCCTGTAGGAGGTGGGATTCAACGTGCCATAGAATCATGAACGTTGCTTGGATCGACGAACCGTGGGCTCCGTTGGATTCAAGACATTGGGATAGTGCTAGGGTGGCCCTCTAATGTGGTTCCATGGACAAGAGACCATCTTTTTGGTCAATTTTGGAAACTAGGGTTTTGCTTAGTAAGTGAATGTGAAATATTTGCACATGGGGGTCAAATTTGCATATTGCTCAACCGTGAAGGTGTGGCTAGAATTATCACATAACACATGCTTAAACACACTTGCATGAACCACCGAAATCCCTTTTCGATGCACAATTTCCATTCTATGCCTCGGGTAGGGATTCAACGGGTGTCCCTAAAAGCCTGTAGGAGGTGGGATTCAACATGCCATAGAATCATGACCATTGCTCAGATCGACTAACCGTCATCTCTGTTGGATTCAGGACATCAGGATAGTGCTAGGGTGGCCCTCTAATCCGGTTCCATGGAGAAGAGACCATTTTTTTGGTCAATTTTAGAAACTAGGGTTTTGCTCAGTAAGTGAATGTGAAATTTTTGCACATGGGGGTCAAATTCACATATTGCTCGACCATGAAGGTGTGACTAGCATTCCCACATAACACATGCCTAAACACACTTGCATGACCCACCGAAAGCCCTTTTTTATGCACGATTTCCATTCTATGCCCCATGTAGGGATTCAACAAGTGTCCCTGAAAGCCTGTAGGAGGTGGGATTCAACGTTCCATAGAATCATGACCATTGCTCGGATCGGCGAACCATTGGCTTCGTTGGATTCAAGACATCGGGATAGTTCTAGGGTGGTCCTCTAATCTGGTTCCATGGAGAAGAGACCATTATTTTGGTCAATTTTGGAAACTAGGGTTTTGCTCAGTAAGTGAATGTGAATTTTTTTCACATGGGGTTCAAATTCGCATATTGCTCGACCGTGAAGGTGTGGCTAGCATTGCCACATAACGCATGCCTAAACACACTTGCATGACCCACCAGAAGCCCTTTTTTACGCACGGTTTCCATTCTATGCCCCGGGTAGGGATTCAACAGGTGTCCCTGAAAGCCTGTAGGAGGTGGGATTCAACGTGCCATAGAATCATGACCATTGCTTGGATCGACGAACTGTCGGATCCGTTGGATTTAGGACATCAAGATAGTGCTAGGGTGGTCCTCTAATCTGGTTCCATGGACAACGGACCATTTTTTTGGTCAATTTTGGAAACTAGGGTTTTGCTCAGTAAATGAATGTCCAATTTCTGCACATAGGGGTCAAATTCGCATATTGATCGACCGTGAAGGTGTGGCTAGCATTCCCACATAATACATGCCTAAAAAAGATTTCAAAAACCACTGAAAGCCCTTTTTGACGCACGGTTTCCATTCTATGCCTCGGTTAGGGATTCAACAGGTGTCCCTAAAAGTCCATAGGAGGTGGGATTCAACGTGCCATAGAATCATGACCGTTGCTTGGATCGACAAACCGTCAACTCCATTGGATTCCTGACATCGAGATAGTGCTAGGGTGGCTCCCTAATCTAGTTCCATGGAGAAGAGACCATTTTTTTGGTCAATTTTGGAAACTAGGGTTTTGCTCAGTAAGTGAATGTGAAATTTTTGCACATGGGGGTCAAATTCGCATATTGCTCGACCGTGAAGGTGTGGCTAGCATTCCCACATAACACATGCCTAAACACGCTTGAAAAACCCATCGGAAGCCCTTTTTTATGCATGGTTTCCATTCTATGCCCCGGGTAGGGATTCAACAGGTGTCCCTAAAAGCCTGTAGGAGGTGGGATTCAACGTGCCATAGAATCATGACCGTTGCTCGGATCGATAAACCGTCAACTCCGTTGGATTCAATACATCGGGATAGTGCTAGGGTAGCCCTCTAATCTGGGTCCATGGACAAGGGATCATTTTTTCGGTCAATTTTAGAAACTAGGGTTTTGCTCAATAAGTGAATGTCCAATTTTTGCACATATGGGTCGGCTTTCCAAATTCCTTGACCGTGAACGTGTGGCTAGTGTTCCCACATGGAACCTGCCTAAAAATGCTTACACAACCCACTGAAAGCCATTTTTGATGCACGATTTGCACTCTATGCCCCGGTTAGGGATTCAACGGGTGTCCCTAAAAGCCTGTAGGAGGTGGGATTCAACGTTCCATAGATTGATGACCGTTGCTCAGATGGATGAACCATTGGCTCCGTTGGATTCAGTACATCAGGATAGTGCTAGAGTGGCCCTCTACTCTGGGTCCATGGGCAAGGGATCATTTTTTTTGTCAATTTTGGAAACTAAGGTTTGGCTCAGTAAGTGAATGTGAAATTTTTGCACATAAAGGTCAGCTTGAAGGCGATTGTAGATCTTCCCCTCATCCAAGAGATGTGAGAATTTGTACGATGAAATGCAGGAGGAGACAATGCCATTACAACAATAACCATGTAATGGAACATGTTTATGTTTACAAACAAGTGCCCATTCTATTACACCATTATTAAAATATATATATATCTTCACGCTACGAATGCTTCGAATAATACTCCATAAACATGAATTTATAAAACAAGATTCAGAATAGTACTTCTCTAATCAATTTAAACTATAATAAAATCACACATAACTTTCATCTCTTTTAAAGTTGTTACTCAAGGCCATTCATCAAATGCCATGTACATTAACAAAATGATAAAATAATGTGCAGGACATACATAATGTGCAGGATATAGTCATAACCATTATTTTGAATCAACCTTATAATACTCAGATACTTTTAGGTTTGATGTGTATCCCATGTATTCGTTAGATGAAAGATATCATTCCAAACAATAATTTTATTTATGTAGACCACATGGGTGCATCACTTAAGTGTGTCAACTTCGTGCATCCTTTAAACCTTTGTTAGGTTGTTATGTGGGTAAGGTGCTTTTGTATTCCACCAAGTTGGACCAGTTGCTTAGCTAAAGCTAGGTGCTTATGTGTATTAGACCTATGTTCCATCTTTTTTAATACAATTTGACATTGTTAATATAACATTGTATATGCAATTGGATCGTGGAAAAAAAAATTAAAATGTACATTTTTGTCATTACATAATATTGCAATTGTGCATTGTTCTCAAATTTATAACTGATATCTCCATGCAATCGTAAAATCTATAAAAAAAATGGGAACATTACACATAGAAACATTATTCGCCACAAGTGTATAATCACACTTAAAAGACTGAACCATGAATATCTCAAGAGCCTTGATATGAAATATTTTTTATATCATGAAAGTTATAATACAAAAATAGAAGGCCTATCTATGGCCTGTCAATGTACATGTATCAAAAACATATTTGATGTACATGTGCAAACAAAAGTACATTTGTCTTGGACCGTGCCCCTATACTCTAACTCCGGATTGTACATAAAAATACATATTTGTCCTGGACTTTCTCTTGTTTTTCCTGGACCCTGATGCTTTTCGGCTCTGTCTACAACCACTGTGCATCTCTGGCGACTGCAAATCAATGACAATATTTCTTGATCAGGTAACTGAACTAGTACTGTCCATCAATAACAAAGTTTGAAAATTTAAAATATGACTCAATTGTAAATAAAACAAAGAATCACTGCATCCGTTGGGGGTATTGGTGCCTCTGGTGTCAAGGTTATAGGTGCCTCTGTTGTCCTACACCTTGCAAAGAGCCTCTCTGCCATGCTTCTTTGCGAATAAAAAAAAATATGTAAATTATCTCAAGAATTATCAACATGTACATGAATGAGAAAGTACTAATCAATTATGTAAAAAATGAACATCTCACCGAAAAAAACCATTTCTAGGGGATTACGCTGGGACTCTTCAATAGTAAGAGGAGCCATAGGTTGAACATCAACCTCAGTTGCATGCACCAATGGACCAGGGTGTGGCTACATTCACCAAATGATTAAATAGTTAGACATCGTGCATGTCCATAAACAATACAAATGAAATGTAAAATTACAAATATTCAAGTAGATGTACCTTAGTGTGACTTATCCCTATTTTAGATGCAACATTGACCGTGGCATCAACAATCCCACTAAGGTCTGGCACAGATGACTCTACATCCTGATGCTGTAAACATGTGAAAATAACATGAAGAAAAAACACTTGTGAAGTGAATTCATAGCTAACCAACAACTGCCATTGGAAGTGTGTACATTACTGTGGGATGAGTAAGTTGATCCTCATGCACACCCGCTCTGTTCAAGGAAGAGGGACATCGTCTCATGTAAACAACCCCCTTATCTATGTTTGGACTACGAGGAGATCCAAACCAAAGAGGCGATGCAGGGATCTGCGATGACGTCTGCATTCATAAAGTGTTACCATAGTTAGACATGGATTTGAATGGATGGAATAATATGTACTAAAAAAATAACATGTTGTAATATACTTACCCCTTCTTGGGACATATCTCCACCATGGGAGTGACCGCTTCCATCAATTTCTTGCCCCTCTTCAGATGCTAATAGCATCTGCAAGTTTAAAAATTATAAACATTAGCGATCTATAAAGGAGTGTACAGTAAGAAATTTAAATAATTCGAACAAGATTCAATCATAACCCATGTACTTACATTCTTCAAGTAATCATAAATTCCACCTTGGACTATGTCGTTGATATCAACATCTCCAGCATCACGTTCTAAGTGGAGTTCCTGCAACTTCAAAAATTGTAAATAGTAGACAATTTAATAAATTAATCAAGACTAACACGTGCATTAACAAAATTATATGTAATAACAAAATGACAAGTGTTTAAATATTACCTCAATGGTGGTTCTTTGGGCCTCGGGTACAACCACACCGGGTCCAGTACCACCCCGTGAGAGGCATCAATCTCCTGCAAGAGTAAATATTACATATATTACGAATCTTTTAATATGTTACATATAGTATGGAAAAATTAAAAATTGAACAATAACAGAGTTTTAAAACAATGTCCTTACCTGACCACCAGTCATTGTAGTGGTACCATGTCTTGGTCCAGGACCATAACAGGGTCCCCCACACGATGTGCAGATGTGTGGCTCGCTCTGAGGCACATGGGATGTCGGTCTATCCCTACCAATAGATGTCCCTCCACCACCAGAAGATGGTGGTTGTACATCAGCAAAGGAAGAGGGCACTCTCTGGTCAATAGTGGTCGTGTGTCGAGAGACCATCTCAGCTAGAGTCAAAAATTCCTCCTATGTCTGGGCAACCATGTCATGTGCAAGAGGGATGTCTGCCCTCGGTAGCTGGGCATGAGGTGCAAGTATCTGTGGATTGGCATCTCTATTCCTAGCATTGGGTCGGTGTTTGGGCATCCCCCTACCAACTCCCTAGAAGCCCAACATGTCAAAATAGTTGACATGTTTCCCCATCACAAACTCTGTGTACAATTTTCGGAGGAAGTACATCGGTACTTCCCTATTGTTGTGAGGGGGAATGTCAAAAATCATGTACCACCTATCCATCCAATTGTCTCTGATGGGTGGAAAGGTGCACCACTCAATATAAATATGTGGCTTGTTGATCTCTGGAATGTCATCCATCCCAGGCAGTCTAAACAATGAATATATGCCTTGTTTTGTTATTTTGAGCTTTTTTCCCTTGTTGTAACTTAACCCATCAGCATATTGTTGTCTTTTCCTCTCCCTGTAAGATGCGATGCTATACAAAGCATCATTCGATCTTACGATCGTATCAACAATAGACAACAAAGAATCTGACAAGGAGCGGTGGAGCTCATTTCCACCTCTCCAAGCAGAACCAATCTCTCTCAAATGGGCAATAAACCTCATTATCTCCGCATTGTTATCCATAGTAGCCACTGCAATCATAAATACAAATAAAATATCATTAGAAATATAAACACATGATATAATGACATATCTAAGCACTGAAAATTGTATAACTAATGACATATAAACTAAATCTATCATGTAAATTTAAAAATTGATCTTGAATTTTACAGTAAAGAATAAACATTTAACATTTTTTCATTTCATATTTATGTCCTAAATTCAAGTATTAATTCCAATTTTTAAGTACATGCATGTGTACATAAAGTGTATTGAGTGCATATGTTGATTGCGAAGCTCCTCTAGCTTATTTTAAGGCTTGGATTATGAAGTTTTGTTGAAATTGTGAGGTGTTGATTATTGCCTTTGCAGGACCAGCTTCCAGATTGCAGGTAGAGGCAACAACTAGACCCTAGAATAGGCAGCATAATGTGTTGTTGATGAATAAAATCCCAGTATAGGCAATGATTTTGTTAGATATGTAATTATTTGTTGTAGTGTGATGTTTTTTGGACTCCAAAGTCTATTTAGCATAACTTTATGGATTTTATGGTTGCAAGGGTTCCACTGGATTATATCATGTATGATAGTATGTGATTGGCATGTTTAATCAAATACATTAACCTACCTATGTATCTTCACGTTCATAAAGTCTATTGTTGAACTTTGCTGTCTTGACCTTAACCAAAAAGTACCCTTCGTTCAAGATGAAATATTTGTTAAAAGCATGGGAAGCTTCTATACCTTATTTTAACACTTGGATTGGGAAGTTTCATCAAAACTATAAGGTGTTTATTGATGTTCTTGGAAGAGCAACTTCAACAAGTTTCATCAAAATTATAAGGTGTTTATTGATGTTCTTGGAAGAGCAACTTCAATATTTCGGATAGAGGCAAAGGATTTACCATGTTTGTTTATGTATTTTAGGGGAATATATGAATTCTACTTGATTTTTTTTTAGTTGTATATGCAAGCTTGCAACATAATTGACAAAGTTTGCATATTTGTTAATTTTGGTTTGGATTCACAATAGTGAAGTTCGTTTGTTTTTTATGAGTTAATTGGGGTTTTGGTTTACATTGGGCATGTAAATTACTTATGCAAACTTGCAATGTGCTTGACAAACTTTGCATATTTGTGGATTTTGTTATGGATTCACAAGGATCCTTGTGAATATGCATATGGAAATAGTGAAATTCATTTGTTTTTTGAGTTAATTGGGGTTTTGGTTTCCATTGGGCATGGGAATTTTGGGTATGAATTTTGGTAAATAATCAAAATTATTTAATTTTTATCATTAAATTGGGGAATTGGTTTCATTTGGCCAATTACATTAGGGTTATTGTTTCCATTGGCCAATTGCATTGGGGTTTTTGTTTCAATTGGACATAATTTAATTTAATATGGTTGAATTTTTCAATCTAGGGCAAATAAATTGATGAACAAAGAGAAAAAAACATGAAAAGAAATGAGGAAAATACCTCACAAAGAGGAGGTTTATCCGAAGGTGGAGATGGAGGGCTTTGGCACACCCAAAAACACGTTCACCCAGTCGAGATTTGCTCCAACGTTGTCTAATAGCCGTGCGGTGAGGAGAAAAAGACGGCCTCGGCCTATTTTTAAAAAAAAATAGGCTTTCCAAATCGTGCCTCTGTTTTAGTGAAGGAAATCGTGCACGTGATTTGGTTCACTAAAATGAAGGCGCGATTTGTTTTACTATCCTAGTTGGCATGCCTATTGGCAGCCTTGGGACTAGGCTTGGCAGGCTCGGATTGCTTGGGATGATTTCTTTTTTTATTATTATTAAGAGTGATTGACTTCACTCCACCATTGCATCTAAAAGGTCCCTCAACTTCTTGCACACAACCATAAGTTACCTTTTTGAATGTATTGTCCTAACTTTACTTTTGTTAGTGTTAACAATCATCCTCATAAGAAAGTAAAAATCCTTCAGAATTTTTAGTTTCTTTTCTAGATTAGAGGGACTTGTTGGCATAAGAATAATATCACTAGTGTAAAGAAGGAGGATGTTGACTATATTAGCAAGAGTAACTTATCAATGCATATGCCAAAAAGGGTAGGGAAGAGGGGACAACCTTACTTAACTCCTATATCAAAAATAATTTATTCCAACTAGCCCTTATGTTCCTTAATTTTCAATAACATTCTTGTACAACCTTATTGCAGTAACTCTCAATTGGAAAGGAATTTTTAGGTCTCTTCTGTTAGGATTATTAATCCTCCCTTGTCCAAATTTGGTCATATGTCTAAATTAGGAGTCATGTCTAAATCGGGAGTCCATCCAATATATTTATAGTCATTAACACCATTGGGTCCACTTGGCCTAATTGGGGCACATGTTTTAGTTACTAAAGTGTGGGGAACACTAATTGAGGCTCACTGCCACTGATTGCACTTGATTACATCAGTTTAGGAGCCTCCTAGACCAATCCCTACAATTTAGGAAGCCACTGGGAGTACTGAAACCAACCAAGGTCAATTCACTTCAGTTTATGACTAGTCAAGCTAAGCTAGGAGTCAGTTACATTCAATTCTAGTCCTCTACATTCAGTTAGCGCTAGGTTTACTTGACTGCACTCATGTGGGGCACATTTCTCACCTACCACTATCAGTTAACCTTAGTCAACACTGAATGTAACACTTGAGTTGTGTTTTAGAGGTCCAATGAACTCCGGTTATGGTTTAGACAAGGTCAGTTAACTATTGAGTCCTCCGATAGTGATTTAGACAAGGTCTTGGTTACCTACAGTCAAGTAGAGTCTAATCAATTTGAACTTCCTCATGTGGATTCGAATTGCTTGTGGCTATTAAAGCCATTGTACTTCATTGTAATTATCTATCTAATTACTCTTTGATTAATGAAAAGCATTCACAGCTGCAAGCCATTTTGCACTGTTTCATTCTTCAATAACTGAGTAAATTGTGTGATCTATCATGTGAGTTGTGTGTTTGTCCATAGATCTATGTGCTCAATTTAATATGGTATCAGAGCCTCGGCGGACAAGGCACTTCTCCTCCTCAGATCTCCGACTGGATCATTTTTTTAGCAAAATTGCTCCTTCCAGCACTGCACCAGAAGCAGAGAATTTACCACTTAATACCCCAAGCAAAGGAATTATTGATCAAGATTGCTTGATTAACTAAGCTGGGTGTGAAGAAAATTCCAAAAGTGCAGGTTTTCCGACCTTACGGTGCCCTTTTTTTTGTTTTGTAGGTACAACTTCGAATGGATTCATCATTTCCTCTTCTGACCCTATCCTCAAACTATTCTGAATGGAATGTGAAGATAATTATATTTCTGAAAAGACAAGATCTCCTTTGGGTGTCTAATGGACTCGGTAGAAATTATTTTGAGAGTGAAAATGACTGGCTAAATGCAAAGGATGCAGCTTTTGAAATAATGAAACTGGCTCTTTCTCCTAGCTTGCACTACCTCAGTAGATCTATTAAATATCCACAGGAACTCTGGACAAGATTGGACAGAACCTTTGGAATGATTGATGAGGATCATAATAGCAATTTGGAGAGCACATCCAGCACCATAAGCATCCTTGATCCAAAAAACTCGGCCTCCACTCTCTCTGATGAAGTTGTTCAAGATGAAGAAGAAGCATAAACTTCTACACAGTCAATTCGAATTGAAGACAGTCTCCATGCGGTGACTCCTTCTCCTAATGCTCCGGCAGTTCATGAGCTCTCTGATATCTCATCTTCTCATATTGCTGAAACAAAAGAATACATTTGAATCTTTGATATTGAAGAAAAATTCTGCTGCACTTCCATGCAAACATTCACTGGTGATTTTCCTTTAAATTATGTGCAAAATTTACCAGTAATTGCTTCCGAAAGTGAAGAGAAATTTGATTTTTCTCCCTCTAATATTGCTGTTGGTGTGAAAATATGTGATACCTTGGATATTTTGGAAGAAATATCAGATTACGAGAGTGATCCATTCGCTCCCCATTATCTATATTTTCCAGCAAATTCCTGCAGGATTGCATGCACCAAAATTCAGAATTTTGAAGAAGAAGAAAGTTGTGCATCCACCGTCTCGGTTAACCATTTATTTGAATATGATATTAACCTTATTGGATCTGATATGATATTATTTAGATATGATATGATATTTCTTGGTTTAATATATCAAATTCATAATCTTTTTAGTACCGCTTGTAGCTGTTCTCATCAACGGTGTGAAGAAACAAGTACCGCAAGTCTCTTACAAAACTGCAACTGGGGATTTGATTCCATTTCATAGTTTTGGATCTGTTTTGAACCTATTTAGATCTGATTTAATTTCTGATATAATATTATTTGGTTCATATTTTAAAATCCAAAATCCTTCAGTCATGCTTGTAGCTACTCTCACCAATTCCGGTGTGAAAAATCAAGTACCGCACTTTCTCTTCAAAACTGCTGATGGGGATTTGGTGTTAGTTTCCTCATATGAGGTTGCTGATATTTTATTATGTGATTCATTATCTATTTCAAAATCTATATCATACTATGGAGCTCAAGCATTCGCTCTCAACAATCCCAGTGCTTCTCTATCATTGATCACATGCTCATCTCCTCACAGAACTAGTAAAGAGGAAGATTTTTTGCATCCACCTGGACACCTGCTCCTAAAAATTGGGGCTATTCTTACCACTCATGGTTTGTTGTTCATGGCTGAAACATATCAGTTTCTTGAGTGTTCCTCACATTCTCTGAATTCTCAAGAACCTTTTCTCACTTTTCAGTTGACTTCAGTTGCTCTACATGGGTCCAGTCTTCATTCGGCAACTGTCTATATTTTTTACTTAGTTGAGCATATCATTCTTCTTCCAAAGAGAAATATTCCTCCAGACATAATGATGGAGAGGTTCACATTCCATGCCCCAGGATACCTATCCACAGAAGAACCAGATTGATCCTAATTCTACCTGCTTAATTAGAGGGGGGGATTTTTTCCCATGTGATTTTTCCCCAGCACCTTGTTTTTGAGCAGTTACTTTACTTTAATTGATGTAATGGGTGACCTATGGTCTTAGTTACCAGGGCCCACAGATTGTCCAAGTTAGCATTCAGGAGGGGTGTTGGGATTAATAATTCTCCCTTGTCCAAATTTGGTCATCTGTCTAAATCAGGAGTCATGTCTAAATCGGGATTCCATCTAGTCTATTTATAGTCATCAACACCATTGGGTCCACTTGGCCTAATTGGGGCACATGTTTCAGTTAATAAAGTGTGGGGAACACTAATTGAGGCTCACTACCACTTATTGCACTTGATTGCATCAATTTAGGAGCCTCCTAGACCAATCCCTACAATTTAGGAAGCCACTGGGAGTGTCGAAACCAACCAAGGTCAGTTCACTTCAATTGATGACTAGTCAAGCTAAGTTAGGAGTCAGTTACATTCAGTTCTAGTCCTCTACATTTAGTTAGCACTAGGTTTACTTGACTGCACTCATGTGGGGCACATTTCTCACCTACCGCTCTCAGTTAACCTTAGTCAACACTGAATGTAACACTTGAGTTGTGTTTTAGAGCTCCAATGAACTTTGGTTATGGTTTAGACAAGGTCAGTTAACTGTTGAGTCCTCCGATAGTGATTTAGACAAGGTCTTGGTTACCTACAGTCAAGTAGAGTCTAAGCAATTTGAACTTCCTCATGTGGATTTGAATTGCTTGTGGCTATTAAAGCCATTGTACTTCATTGTAATTATCTATCTAATTACTATTTGATTATTGAAAAGCTTTCACAACTGCAAGCCATTTTGCACTGTTTCATTCTTCAATAACTGAGTAAATTGTGTGATCTATCATGTGAGTTGTGTGTTTGTCCATAGAGCTATATGCTCAATTTAATATGGTATTAGAGCCTCGATGGAAAAGGCACTTCTCCTCCTCAGATCTCCTATTGGATCATTTTTTGAGCAAAATTGCTCCTTCTAGCACTGCACCAGAAGCGGAGAATTTACCACTTAATACCCCAAGCAAAGGAATTGTTGATCAATCTTGCTTGATTAACTAAGATGGGTGTGAAAAAAATTCCAAAAGTGTAGGCTATCCGACCTTACGGTGCCCTTTTTTTTCTTTTGCAGGTACAACTTCGAATGGATTCATCAGTTCCTCTTCTGACCCAATCCTCAGACTATTCTAAATGGAATGTGAAGATAATTATATTTCTGAAAAGACAAGATCTCCTTTGGGTGTCTAATAGACTCGGTAGAAAGTATTTTGAGAGTGAAAATGACTGGCTAAATGCAAAGGATGCAGCTTTTGAAATAATGAAACTAGCTCTTTCTCCTAGCTTGCACTACCTCAGTAGATCTATTAAAGATCCACAGGAACTCTAGACACGATTGGACAGAACCTTTGGAATGATTGATGAGGATCATAATAGTACTTTGGAGAGCACATCCAGCACCATAAGCATCCTTGATCCAAAAATATCGGCCTCCACTCTCTCTGATGAAGTTGTTCAAGATGAAGAAGAAGCAAAAACTTCTACACAGTCAATTCGAATTGAAGACAGTCTCCATGCGGTGACTCCTTCTCCTGATGCTCCGGAAGTTCATGAGATCTCTGATATCTCATCTTCTCATATTGCTGAAATAGAATAAGACATTCGAATCTCTGATATTGAAGAAAAATTCTGCTGCACTTCCATGCAAACATTCACCAGTGATTTTCCTTTAAATTATGTGCAAAATTTACCAGTAATTGCTTCCGAACGTGAAGAGAAATTTGATTTTTCTCCCTCTAATGTTGATGTTGGTGTGAAAATATGTGATACCTTAGATATTTTGGAATAAATATTATATTACTAGAGTGATCCATTCGCTCCCCATGATCTGTATTTTCCAGCAAATTCCTGCAGGATTGCATGCACCAAAATTCAAAATTTTGAAGAAGAAGAAAGATGTGCATCCACCGTCTCAGTTAACCATTTATTTGAATCTGATATTAACCTTATTGGATCTGATATGATCTTATTTAGATCTGATCTTATATTTCTTGGTTTAATATATCAAATTCATAATCTTTCAGTACCGCTTGTAGCTGTTCTCATCAATGGTGTGAAGAAACAAGTACTGCAAGTCTCCTACAAAACTATTGCTGAGGATTTGATTCCATTTCACAGTTTTGGATCTGTTTTGAACTTATTTAGATCTGATTTAATTTCTGATCTGATATTATTTGGTTCATATTTTAAAATCCAAAAGCCTTCAGTCATGCTTGTAGCTGCTCTCACCAATTCGGGTGTGAAAAATCAAGTACTGCACTTTCTCTTCAAAACTACTGATGGGGATTTCGTGTTAGTTTCCTCATATGAGGTTGCTGATATTTTATTATGTGATTCATTATCTATTTCAAAAGCTATATCAGACTATGGAGCTCAAGCATTCACTCTCAAGAGTCCCAGTGCTTCTCTGTCATTGATCACATGTTCATCTCCTCACAGAACTAGTAAAGAGGAATATTTTCTGCATTCGCCTAGACACCTACTCCTAACACTTGGGGCTATTCTTACCTCTCATGGTTTGTTGTTCATGGATACAACATATTAGTTTCTTGAGTGCTCCTCACATTCTCTGAATTCTCAAGAACCTTTTCTCACTTTTCAGTTGACTTCAGTTGCTCTACATGGGTCCAGTCTTCATCCGGCAGCTATCTATATTTCTGATTCAGTTGAGCATATCATTCTTCTTCCAAAGAGAAAGATTCCTCCAGACATAATGATGGAGAGGTGCACATGCCAGGCCCCACACATGCCAGGCCCCAGGATACCTGTCCACAGAAGAACCAGATTGATCATGATTCTACCTGCTTAATTAGAGGGGGGGATTTTTTCCCTTGTGGTTTTTCCCCAGCACCTTGTTTTTGAGCAGTTACTTTACTTTACTTGATTTAATGGGTGACCTATGGTCTTAGTTACCAGGGCCCACAAATTGTCCAAGTTAGCATTCAGGGGGGGTGTTAGGATTATTAATCCTCCCTTGTCCAAATTTGGTCATATGTCTAAATCAGGAGTCATGTCTAAATCAGGAGTCCATCCAGTCTATTTATAGTCATTAACACCATTGGGTCCACTTGGCCTAATTGGGGCACATGTTCCAGTTACTAAAGTGTGGGGAACACTAATTGAGGCTCACTCTCACACTAATTGAGGCTCACTACCATTGATTGCACTTGATTGCATCAGTTTAGGAGCCTCCTAGACCAATCCCTACAATTTAGGAAGCCACTGGGAGTGCCGAAACCAACCAAGGTCAGTTCACTTCAGTTGATGACTAGTCAAGCTAAGTTAGGAGTCAGTTACATTCAGTTCTAGTCCTCTACATTCAGTTAGCACTAGGTTTACTTGACTGCACTCATGTGGGGCACATTTCTCACCTACCACTGTCAGTTAACCTTAGTCAACACTGAATGTAACACTTGAGTTGTGTTTTAGAGCTTCGATGAACTTTGGTTATGGTTTAGACAAGGTCAGTTAACTATTGAGTCCTCCGATAGTGATTTAGACAAGGTCTTGGTTACCTACAGTGAAGTAGAGTCTAATCAATTTGAACTTCCTCATGTGGATTCGAATTGCTTGTGGCTATTAAATCCATTGTATTTCATTGTAATTATCTATCTAATTACTCTTTGATTAATGAAAAGCATTCACAGCTGCAAGCCATTTTGCACTGTTTCATTCTTCAATAACTGAGTAAATTGTGTGATCTATCATGTGAGTTGTGTGTTTGTCCACAAGATCTATGTGCTCAATTTAATATCTTCTAATATGTTCCAAGGGTTAGTTATGAGCACCATGTCAAATAATTTTTCTAATTAATTGAAACAACATTTAAGAGATTGGTTTTTCTATTAGAACACTCATTTGTAATGATCCCAAGCATAACAATATGGTCCATAGTTGAAATCCTAAATTCTATTTTTCCTTTTGCTATTTTTTGTGTCCTTTTAGCCATATGATCATCATCTCTAGAATAATTCCATAAAAATTCGATGTTCAGGGGGTTAATCATAATGAGCCTTTAATTATAGGGATCTTTTAATCCCTGCTTTTAAAACTATGAACAATGAGGATTTGGGTCTATAGTTTACTGAAATTTTGTTGTTAAATTGAAAAATTGTGGATGTGATGGATGAGGATAGGTCATTCATTTTTTTTCTACTTGCTAATCTTGAATGGTCATATATTTCCCTTTTGTAAGCCTCTCAATTCTAAGCTCTATGTTTAAAAAAAATACACTTCTTCCTTAGTAAAAGGGGTTTGCTTGTCCATGACATGAGTGGATTTATAAATATTTTTGATATAGGAGTTCACATGTCTCAAAGGAATCATATTGTTTTCTTTAGTTTATGAGTTAGAATTTTTCTCAAAAATTTCTTAAGACATGCATTAGAGAGGTGAAAAATATTCTCTTCTTTCTATTTATAAGTACATTTGTTTTTATTTTAATTAGAGTTGTCTACTTATTTATCTTGTTGGATATTAAGTACTTGTTAGAAGCATTATAAATGGATTTTCTACCAATCTTGCACTCTTTATTATATAGATGGTTGGCCATTTGATTTTCATTTTTCTATGACAAATCCATAGAAAAATAATTAATGGAAGTAGAGAGGGTTGGAGAGAAAATGTTAAGGATCCATAATTTTCTCAAAGGGTAGAATCTTACCAATTCTTAAATTTGCAACCATAAAATGTTTGGTGATTTTTTTTTTTATAAATATTCAAATTCTAAGGACTTTATATAGTTTTTGCACAAATTTTGGTGATTTTTAGAGTTAAAAATGTTATCCCCTGGAATTTGGAAGAATCATCTTTGAAAAAAAAATGACAATTCCTTGGAAAAGAAGAAGAAGAAAAATAGCCCATGGGCTAAATTTTGTCTTTATAATTTTCCTTGGATGTTTGTTCTAAAATTATCATAAAGGTATTCAATATTTTTTATTATTTGATAGGAGATTTCATTTATTATTTAAATCTCTTAAAAAATGTAATCTTTGTTAAAGATCAAATGCTTTTGGTAATCTAGATTATAGAGGGATTTTGTGCAAGACAAGGTTTAGTGTTAAAGTTAAAGGTCCATGATGAGAGAGGAACTAATGGTAATCTAATATGTAAATATTTACTATTTGGTTGTATATGTGGATATTAGGTTTCACAAGACTTAATTAAACAATTTCAAATTATTAGATTTTGTTATAAAACTTGATAAGCTTAGTACCAAATAAATTCTCAGCCAAGTATTTAGAATTTATTTTCTATATGATAAGCTTAGTACCAAACAAATTCTCAACCACCTATTTGGAATTTCTTTTGTATATGTTGGCTAACAAGGTCCTCTTCAATTGACTTAGGTAATATTTTTTGAAAGTAAATTATTGTGATTTTGTATCAAGTATTGGAACAATAGACACCATGGATAATAATGGTGTGCATGTAAATATGATTGTTTACTATTAATTATTTTCTACATGATTAAATAAGTAAAACCAAAAGTAAAGAGAAGCCATAGTTTTGTTAGAAAAGAAAAGCTTATTTAAAAAATAATAATCTAAAATTATTTTAAAAAATTATTGAAAAAAATTACTCTCAAACGTATCACTCACATTTATAAAAACAAAAAAGACTAAAATTAGAATCCTCTCAACCCTTAACCAAAAAGAGATATTGAATAACTTAATAAAAAGAATAAAAAAACCATAAAGTGGGAATTTGCAGGAGAAATATCCAGTTTCAATTTCAAGTTCACTACAGATTTAAAAAAACTATAGATTAAAAAAACGGCCTTACGATTGGAAATTTTTTTCAAATCTGAAATCTAAGCAAAACTTGACTTAGTAATACAGACATAACCCATTTTTCAAGATTTCAGTGCTATGAGCATTTTAAAAAAGTGTGTTAGTAAACAACTAAATGTGTGTATTTAATTATTAATGAGTAATGAGCTAGTCTTTTAAGAATTGTTGATTAAAATTTTTAACATGTAAAAGATTTAGGAAGTAGCTTAACCTCTATAATACCATTGGCTTTGGATTAAGGGTTAATCAAAGAGAAGAAAGGTTTAAAGTGTTTTGTTGATATATATATAGATGGGAGTGGATATTTGTACTCTTCTCATCATCTATTTATAAAATTTATTTAATTTAGTATTTGATTCATATTGTTATAGAATTTATTTAATTTAATATTTGATTCATATTGTTATATTATATTTTAAAGATCAAAATTTAAACATAATCAAATAAATTTATGATTAAGTACATAGGATTAAATATTTGAAAGTGGTATCGTCGTGTTAAATCTTAAATTTATTAATTACTTTTGATTGGTTTTCATTAAATATTTGTGTACGAGTATTTCTTATTTTAGATATTATTTAAAAACAAAAACAAAAAAAGAATATAGATTTTCAATTTAAAAGTAATCGCACAATACAATATCAATTCTGGTATTTGAATCATTTTTAAGTGTTATTAAGAAACACTGACCATACTCAGCTATGTAATGGGATAATGCATAAATGCATAAGGGAATAAAACTTCAGTAAGTATAGAGAGTAAAAAGGATATATAATTAGAATAAATTTAGATAAAAGTTTGATTTACTATAAGGGATTGATTTAGAAAATCTAATCTCGTTTGCAGAACTATGATAATAAAGGAGCATAATTTTGACATGTATAAAATGAGAATTTATAGAAGTATAGATTCATCTTAATTATGGTTTAATAAGTTTTTAGAGATCAAAATTCTTGAGGTGCAAACATTTCCTGAACTTCAAAACTCAAAACATTAAAACAATCTCTGTTAAAAAACAAAATTTTCACTCTAAATAGTAATTTATCCAATTATTATCATTCTATCAACTAAAAATGGCTTCATAATTTTGTCCAATAAAAAAATTTAAATGATTAAGAAAAAAAAACTAAATTAAGAAATTCTCTCACCAAAGTTTTTAAATAAATATAATCAACTTATAAAATTAATTAATTTGATTTATCTCAAGACACCCTATAATATGGCCACCTCACTCTTAATACAGGGCCATCGTAGGCCATAGAGTGGATTAACTTAGATCTATTGGCATAAATAACGGAATTTAATAATAAATGGCCCACTGTTAATTTCTATGAAAATTTTGACAATCCATTTAAAATAGGTTAACGCTATATTTCATTTAACAAAATAAGGTAAAGGTTACATTCCAATTAAAACTTTTAATTCGTAGCAATCCAATAATGCATTGATAACGTTAATGTAAATTCAAGTGGCTCGGCTGTGATTTTTCATACTCTATTTAGTAATCAATATCAGTTATTTGATTACAGGACCTAGAACTTTCAGGTTCTTTACCAGCATTATATAAAGCCGAATTTGAACATGAATGAATTTATTACCTGAATCCATTTTGTTTTTACAGATATTTGACTGCTTCAGATCTTTAGAACAGTAAATCCTCTCTGCTTCAGGCTTCAGCACAGTAAATCCTCTGCTACCAGATTTTTGAACAGTAAACCCTTTAACAGTAAACCCTTTGCTTCAGTCTTCAGCACAGTAAATCCTCAGCTTCAGCCTTCTTTAAAACAAAAAACATGTTTCTCTCTCTTACCCTTTTCCAATACGCTCTTTCAGATATCATTTGATGGGTATTCTGAAGGTTCCTTTTATGGGTGGAGAGAGGACTGGTTTCCCCAAGACCGTTATTCTCCACTTGCCCATCATAGTAGGAGATTCGAGACCATTCCCCTGAATTCGTTAGCAAGAACTCCGTGAAAAACGTAACTGCTGCCAGCACATGCGTCTCATCATGTGGGTCATTAAAAACTGATTTAGGAAATTAGTCTTACATTCTCCCACTTGGCACATATGATAGCTTAACGTTAGAGTTTAACAGAGTAGACATTAGATGCGCCATAAGTCATATTCATCTTGGTTTTCAGTGGGTCATCATAATATTATAATTAAACAACCTCGTAATACGAGTCATGACGGTTCCATGTCAATAAAACAACATAGTCCCTTTCATGTACCACAACATTAGTAACCTATTTAATTAGTCTGTAAGAAAGGAGTGTGTTCATAAGGTTCAACAATAATGTCCCTTGTCAGAGACTATTCCTGTCATCATACATTTTATTCTCATACATGTACGTACACATTTAGAACAGGATTTATCAAACAGAAACACCTTTATTAAGATCTCAAAGTGTCAAATAAAACAAACAACATAATGCGATTTATTTCATAAAAATAGCAACTGTTATGTGCTATGTTCAATACCCATTCTATTAGCATGTTCCTTAAATGTCTTTGGTGGTAATCCTTTTGTCAATGGATCTGCAACCATGAGCAGTGTGGTTATGTGTTCAATTGACACTCGTTGTTTCTGAACTTCTTCTTTAACGGCAAAGTATTTCAGTTCCATGTGTTTAGCACCATTAGAATACTTGTCATTCTTAGAGAAAAATATAGCTGCGGCGTTATCACAATAAATCCTCAGCGGCTTGGCAATAGAGTCGACAACCCCAAGTCCTGAGATAAAATTTCGCAACCACAATCCATGAACCGTGGCCTCAAAGCATGCCACAAATTCAGCTTCCATAGTGGATGAAGCAATGATGGTTTGCTTCGCACTTTTCCATGATATTGCTCCTCTAGCTAATAGGAACAAATAACCAAAGGTGGACTTTCTACTGTCAACACATCCAGCAAAATCCAAATCTGAGTAGCCAATCACCTCTAGATTATCAGACCTCCTAAATGTGAGCATGTAATCCTTCGTTCCCTGCAAGTACCTCATCACTTTCTTTGCAGGTTTCCAGTGATCCAATCCAGGATTAATTTGGTATCTTCCCAACATACCAACTGCAAAACTGATGTCTGGTCTAGTGCAAGTCTGTGCATACATTAAACTTCCTACTGCAGAAGCATAAGGAATTCCTTCCATCTGTTTTCGTTCCCATTCATTCTACGGACATTGCATAAGGCTGAATTTATCCCCTTTTTGAATAGGGGCATCACCAGCTGAACATTTATTCATTCTGAATCTTTCTAGAACTCTTTCGATATAAGCCTTCTGAGACAATCCTAACAATCTACGTGATCGATCCCGGAATATTTCAATTCCTATCACGTAAGATGCCTCACCCATATCTTTCATTTCAAAATTCATAGAGAGAAATTTTTTGGTTTCATGTAATAAACCAAGATTACTGGTGGCAAGCAATATGTCATCAACATACAAAATCAGAAATATAAACTTACTCCCACTAACCTTCATATATATACACCGATCAACAGTGTTTTCCTTAAATCCAAAAGAAGTAATGGTATTATGAAACTGAAGATACCACTGCTGGGAAGCTTGTTTAAGTCCATATATTGATTTCTTAAGTTTGCAAGCCAGGTGTTCTTTTCCTTTAATGGAGAAACCCTCAGGTTGATCCATATAGACTTCTTCCTCTAAACTCCCATTCAGAAAAGCCGTTTTCACATCCATTTGGTGCAGTTCTAAATCGTAATGAGCTACCAATGCCATAATGATTCGAAGTGAGTCCTTCTTGGATACATGAGAGAAGGTCTCTCTATAATCTATGCCTCCTTTCTGAGTGAAACCTTTGGCCACAAGTCTAGCTTTATGTCGTTCGATATTACCCTTAGAGTCGTGTTTGGTCTTAAAGACCCATTTGCAACCAACTTTCTTGTATCCTTCGGGCAATTCAACGAGATCCCAGACTTCATTTTGGTCCATTGATTTCAATTCATCATTCATGGCATTAATCCATTTAGCAGAATCTTTACTTTCTATGGCTTGTGAAAATGAAACCGGATCCTTACACGTTCCTACATCAAAATCACGTTCCTACATCAAAATCTGATTCTTGTAGATAAACCACATAATCATCCGAAATAGCAGACCTCCTCTCCCTATGAGATCTCCTTAATAGTACTTCTTGTGGTCCATCTACCATCGGTTCATCGGTGACAGCCTCATTATGGAGTGGTGGTTCATTAATTTGTTGTTCAATGTTGTCAGGTTGTTTATCAATGATAGGAACAACAATTTCCTTTGAAGCCATAGGTACAGGAACTTGTACCCTAACTTCTTGGATAACCACATTTTGTAATTTATCACTCCCACTAACTTCACCATTTTCAATGAATCTGGCATGACCGGTCTCTACAATTCTCGTACTGTGATTAGAGCAATAAAACCTATACCCTTTGGATTTTTCAAGGTAACCAATAAAATAACCACTGATTGTTCTAAAATCCAATTTCTTTTCATGTGGATTGTACAATCTAACCTCTGCTGGACAACCCCAAACATGCAGGTGTCTTAAACTCGGTTTCCTTCCTGTCCACAGTTCAAAAGGGATTTTTGGAACTGACTTACTAGGAACCCGATTTAATAAGTATACAGCGGTCTTAAGAGCATACATCCACAATGACTTGGGTAAATTGGAATTACTTAACATACTCCTATCCATATCCAGTAAAGTACGATTACATCTTTCAGCTACACCATTCTGCTGTGGCGTTCCAGGCATAGTATACTGTGCACATATGCCATGCTTTTCAAGGATTTTAGCAAATGGGCCAGGGCACTGCCCTGTTTCATCATACTTTCCATAGTATTCACCACCTCTATCAGATCTGATGATTTTCACTTTTCTGTCTAATTGCCTTTCAACCTCAGTAATATATACCTTAAGGGCATCCACCGATTGAGATTTTTCATGCAGCAAATAGACATAACCATAGCGTGAAAAATCGTCAATAAAGGTGATAAAATACTTTTCTCCACCAAAAGATGGATGGTCAAAAGGCCCACAAATGTCTGTATGGATAATCTCAAGAAGCTCAGTACTTCTTGTGGCACTTTTTCTGGTGTGTTTGATTTGTTTTCCCTTAATACAATCTACACACACTCCAAGATCAGAAAAATCTAAGTTCAAGAGAATCCCATCTTTTACTAATCTAAGTAACCTTTCTCTGGAAATATGTCCCAGCCTTTTATGCCACAAGTATGAGGAATTTTCATTCATGAGACTACGTTTAATACCAACATTATGATGCAGGGTAAGAATAGTTTCAACAAATTGATTATCAAGTTTTAATTTGTACAAACCATCAGAAAGAATGCCCGAACCAACAAAAGAGGTACTCTTAAACAAACTGAAACTTTTATTTCCAAAATTACAGGAGTAACCATCAATATCAAGTCTAGACAAGGAAATTAAATTTCTGGAAATAGAAGGAACATAAAGAGTCTGAAACAAATCCAAATGATAACCAGAATCTAGAAATAAACGATAAGTCCCAATGGCTTCAACTGGAGCTTTAACCTGATTTCCCATGAATAGAAAATTCTCATTTGGATTTGTGGTCTGGGTTTTAAGGAATCCCTGCATGGTATTAGAAACATGAGTAGTAGCCCCAGATTCAATCCACCAAGTATTAGAAAGAACTTCAGTTAGGTTTGATTCGAAACAAACAGAAATGAAATTCATACCTTTCTTTTCGAACCATTCCTTACGTTTCGGACAGTTTTTCTGATAGTGTCCCGATTTTTTACAGAAGTGACACTTATCACTGTTCCTTTCCTTCTGATAAGCCTGAGAACCTTGATTAGGCTCATTAGCCTTGGATGGTGTTCACTTCATGCCCTTTCTAGGATTTTTCCCTTTCCTTTCAGCTCCTTGAGTTGTGAAATGAACTGAATGTTGTCCATGTTGCTTAAGTCTTGCCTCTTCTTGATTGAGCATACCGGCCAACTCATTCACATTCCACTTATCCTTAATAGTGTTATAGTGAATCTGAAATGGCCCATACTGAGGAGGTAAGGAGTTTAAAATGAATTGCACAAGAAAGAACTCATCCACATTCATCTCAAGAGTCTTTAATTGAGCAGCCAAGTTTGTCATTTCAAGGACATGCTCATGCATTCGACGCATACCATCAAACTTCATGGTGGTAAGCTTAGCCATCAGTGTCCCAGCAAGAGACTTGTCTGCAGTTTTGAAACGCTCTTCCACAGATTTCAGAAATTCTTTAGCATTTTCAGTATTAGGAAGAGTTGACTTAATGTTGTTTGCTACAGTCATCCGTATAAACTTAAGACTCAGTCTATTCGATCTTTCCCATGCTTTGAATGTAGATTTTTCTTCTGCACTACTGTCACTAGCAATAGCAGCCGGTTTTTCAGATTCAAGTGCTACATCCAGATCCAGAACACCGAGGTGAAATTGAACCTATTCTTTCCAATCTAAGAAATTCATTCCATTCAAGATCGGGACAAAAGAGGCATGCGAATGCAGCGAAATAGGAACTGATACTGCAATAAAAAATACATGCTTGTGATATTAATGCTAAGAGTTATAAATAATTTGAAAAACATGGTTTAACAATAGAGAATAGTATTACCGTGACCTACCTTTGGGCTAATCTTATGGTAAACTATTAACAATTATGGTGATTTCCTTTCACCTAATAGGACTAATTGATAAAATATTCACAACTAAGTAAGTATGTTACCTTTGAGTATTCGTACTAGCCTCAATCGTGAATACCCATCAACCATCCTTCTCCAATTAATTAATCTTTCAAAAATTGGTGCACCTTTGGGTCAACCTAATATTCTTGTGACTAAATAATTGCGATTTGCAGAGTCATTATTTTAACACCAGGGAAAACAAGCATTAAATTTTGATTATTTGACTTAATATCTACGTGTCTTTCCGGTTGGACCACTTTGGTGGCTACCAAACCGTATCTTAATATAGACCTTAAATCAATGTAACGACTTTGCATATTGAATTAACAGTAATGTGTTTCAACAGAGTAAAATAAAACATTATGTCATCATTCACTATAACAAAAAGAAAGCATTCACTATAACAGAGTAAAAGAAAGATTCACTATAATAATTATACTTACGGGAAACTAAAACTTGGTTGTGTTTTCAACAACTCACCTTTTCGTAACTGGATTCATTAACAGTTAATTTTGTCTATAATTTGCACACTGTATACCCTAATTTCATACAGTGGATTTCAACCTGTCTATTACTATGTATTCACGAAACTGATCTATCACTGTACATTCACGAAACTGATATATGATTCAGAAAATAAAAAAATTATGGAAAGAGAAAAGAAAGTTCTATACACAGGCTCTGATACCACATGTTGATTTTTCATACTCTGTTTAGTAATCAATATCAGTTATTTGATTACAGGACCTAGAACTTTCAGGTTCTTTACCAGCATTATATAAAGCGGAATTTGAACATGAATGAATTTATTACCTGACTCCATTTTGTTTTTACAGATATCTGACTGCTTCAGATCTTTAGAACAGTAAACCCTCTCTGCTTCAGGCTTCAGCACAATAAATCCTCTGCTACCAGATTTCTGAATAGTAAACCCTTTGCTTCAGTCTTCAGCACAGTAAATTCTCAGCTTCAGCCTTCTTTGAAACAGAAAACCTGTTTCTCTCTCTTACCCTTTTCCAATACGCTCTTTCAGATATCATTAGATGAGTATTCTGAAGGTTCCTTTTATGGGTGGAGAGAGGACCGGTTTCCCCAAGACCGTTATTCTCCACTTTCCCATCATAGTAGGAGATTCGAGACCATTCCCCTGAATTCGTTAGCAAGAACTCTGTGAAAAACGTAACTGCTGCCAGCACATGCGTCTCATCATGTGGGTCATTAAAAACTGATTTAGTAAATTAGTCTTACATCGGCCTCATCAACAATAACTTCAAATGGTTCGACCTCACTGATTTGAAAAATATAATTAATATGATTGTCAATATAATAATGTAGTTCAACTGGACCATTGATTTCTACAACTGATCTCGTTATTTGTGATGTGAAGCGTTTGAGTGTTAATTTCTATGAGCGATATCCTACTCGTCTTTTGGAGCAACATCATTTGCAATGTGAAGGGTCTCATGGATTTCTTGTGCAGTTTTCAAACTTGTAAATATCTTGGATATTAGTAGGCTTCCAATTATTCATAAGATAAATTGATTTGAACAAATATAAGTGGAGCCACTTATAATTTGGATTTGAAGCTAAGTCACGTGGAGTTGATTCGCGTGAGGCCGTTGAAATGGATTGAGCTAGTTGGGTTTTTTTTATAGAATCTGAGAGCATGTGTAATATATTTAGAACTGAAAAATAAATATTTGTATTTATTTGAGAAAACATTATGTTAAATTTATTGTAAAGTTTTTATGACCAAGTAGGTCAAGGATGACTTTATTGAATATTTATTTATTTAAAATATTAAAATAGAAGAGACACCTATTCAAAGGATACTGTTGAAAGACGGTTCACTGGCCCACTAGGAGGAATGAGCAGCTGTAAAAAGCTGGTTGACAAGTGGCAGCACTAGCATTTCACTTTCTAGCTCTTGCACGAAGCAAAATCCCTAAAATTGTGGTCATGTTCCCTTAAAGGGGAACTGAGCAGGTGGCTCATTTAATTCCAAAACTCACCCAAAGACCTAGGCAATTTTATAAATACCATCAAATTGAGTAGAAGGCTCACTACATTCTATTTCCAAGTGAATGAACCTTGTGACTGCTGTAAAACTGAAAAGTGAGGCACACAAGGAATTTGATGAGGGGATAACTAAAGTGGAATTCGTGAGTTAAGTCTGCTACTGAGTGACAAACTGCAGCAAGTTCTATGTGTACTATTATCCATTGATCTTCGTCCTAGTGGTTCAGTGAACAGGCTCGGGGGTCCTAAGAAGTAATTTTGGCTACTTCAGTCCTAAGAAGTAATTTTGGCTACTTCAGGAGACGATTAGGTGGAACGATCTCCTTTCAGTGTTTGTCCCCCTTCTGCAACTTATCCAGGTTTGAACTGTTTATTTTCTATCTGTGATTTAATTTCTATATCTGTATTTCATTCATAAAGTGCATTTAGTATCCAGAGAATTTAGTAGTAACTCTCTCTAGTATATTTTATCTGCAAAAAGAAGAGTTGTAGTTTTCTTATCATCATATTACATACAATTTACTATTGTTTATTACTTGCAATGATTAGGATAATTATTGACGAACACGCAATGTTTTTCTTTCATTTTTATCAAATACTAGTTACATATATCTAATCTTATCGAGTAGTTTTAAGTTTTAGATTAATTGTTATATTATACATATTTTATTTTATCCCTAGTTTCTCATTTTCTTTCTAAGTAAGCTCTGTATGGAAGTTAAGTTAGGGTTTAGGAATCAAAACAAGATCTTCACAACATCAGTAAGTGTTTATATATATGTTAGAGTTACATATTAACGTATGATACTACCTTACAGGTTATAAATCATAAAAGTTTATACATCTAATAAGTATACTAAGCTAAGTGAAAGCCAAAGTCGATCTTAGTGAGATTGTTTGGTTGTAGATAATAGGGAAGATGAAGAAGCGATCAATGGCTGCCGTGGCGACCGTCCCTCTTCAGAGCAGCAAGGACTCCTCCTTCTTTGGAGAATCCAGTTTCCAGGTGCACTATTCTTAGCCCCTGGTGGTCAGAAGTGCTGAGACGCTACAGAAGGAGTGCGCCATCCGCAGAGGCAACATCACTCAGTCGCGCCCCATTATGCCGACCATGCAATTGTTCTTGGGAGTCTCTGAGATACCTCGCTCTAAGGCCACTAAGGAAAACAATTTGCAGGCACATAGTTGGGTGAACCCTAGCTTGCAGATAGACCAAAAGCTTGCAAATCTCTTCACAATTATGAAGGAAGAGGCGGCGGCTGGGAGAAGGGATGCATCCACAGAGGTTTTAGATGCCATTGCAGACAATACTAGAATCATTCCGGATCTGGCGAAGGAAAGGGATACTTCCTTTGCAGCTACGGACATCTTCGATGAAGAATCAAGGGTTTCAGACCTAACAGCCTTATTGCAGCCTTCTCGGGCCAAGGCTATCAGGGAAACATCCAATGATCTTGCCCTTTCAAATATGGTCGCCCCAATGGATCCAGCACTCTCCAGACACGCCAAAGCCTCCTTGTTTCCTCTTGATCCCAAACCCTTTTCGATTTTTGTAAGATATCTTAAGGGGGTCTCTCCCTGTTTGTGAGTCACCCCTCAAATCTCTGTTTCACAGCTGAAATCTTTGATCCAACAGGTAGAAGGAACCCCTTCAGGATTGTAGGGGCTTATCTTTGTCGGCCGACAACTCTTAGACCACCAAAAACTCCATGGCCTTGGGATCTCAAAGGACGCATGCATATCCCTGGTGACCAGTCTTCAGGGAGGAAACAATAGACCGTCTGCTTCTCATCCTAAGTCCTTCAAGGATGCAACGCGACATTCTGGTCCAGAACACTCACTTAGTATACATTGTAGATAAATCATAGGAGGTTCCCACCTTGGAGATCCCGCAACTGGACATCCTCGAGAACCTTTTCCTGCATAAGGAGCAAACCCTCATCTGCAGATTTAATGGATTGTGGCAAAAAACAAAAGATCTCCTTGAATGGATCAACTCTAACTGGCCCAAGGACTATCGGGTATCACTGTGTTCTAAAGGTTTTTTCTTAGTGACTTTTCTTTCTAGAGAAGATCTTCTTTCGGTTTCAAGTAAAGGGCCTTGGTTTTGGGGATCTGTTGGGCTTTTCTTAACTCCTTAGTTCCCTAAGTTTGACCCTTTAACTATGGTAGTAATGAAAGTGCCCATCTGGGTACATCTTCCAAACTTAATTTTGCACTACTAGATTCAATCAATTTTTGAAGGGATAGGAAATGCTCTGGGTCGCTTCTTGTCCACCGATGACTCTCGCTCTACTAAGGGTCTTTTCACCTATGCTCGCATCTACGCCACCATTGATATCAGTTCAGGGCTCCCTGACAAGATCAACTTGAAATTAGGCACGTCCATTTGGAGTCAATCCTTGGATTGTGAAAACATGGCCTTCATGTGCAAGATCTGTTGTCAAACGGGCCATCTTCTCAATGTTTGTCTGCAACAGCAGACCCAGCTGCATTGTACCATGAAAGCACATAGATCCAAAAGATAGCAACCCGGGATGAAATTGCATGAAGAAATCCTGCAAGACGACCAGCTTGACAAAGATACGCCCCCAGCAGAACAGGTTCAGAGATCCACTTCATCTCCGCCCGAGGTGCATATGCCTCTTCAAGAAGATGAAAGCACGAAAAATGACCCTCCTCAGGGGCACAAAAGATACCATGAATCTTCCTCTTCAATCTCTGACAAGGAACCCCTCCATGATTCCATTGATGGTTCGCAACTGGCCTTAGTGTCCTCAACATCAGGGGAATGGATTCAAGTCAAGAAAAAACCAAGAAAGAAAGGAAAGACCTGAGAATCAGCCCACTCAAGGTTGGATTTCTTCACTGTCATCTCCAAGTCTCTACTTTTCTCTCAGCTTCTCTCTGCAATGATCCTACTCTAGATCTGGCTTTGTTGTCTTGCTATGTTTTTCGGATAAGCAATCTGAAACTTTTTTATGGCTGTTAGCCTATTTCAGCCTCTCTCGCCCTTCTGGCAGGAAGCAGAAAATGAATTGTATCATTATTTTCTTTTAATTCAAGGTTCTAACTTACAAAAAAAAAGTATACTAACAAAACAATATCTTTACAACCATTAAAACATGTAAGTTAAAAAGGTTAAGCTTTAGATAAATCTATAACAGCTCCATCATCGAAACCCTAAATAGACCAAGGTTAAATTAAGTCATGGGTTCAAAACCCAGTAGAAAATCTTACAGTCAAAACAAGAAATATACTAAATCCACTTATATGTATTTGGTCGAAAATCAAAACATTCTGCTAATTACCAATACAAAACATTGCTTTACAATTAAACAAATAAAAAAAAAAGAGCGAAATGGCCTCTTGGCCTTATCATTATATTCTAACTATTATATGATCCAGATTTGGCCTCACGACCTTAATTGAAAATAAACTACAGAATTATAAAAACAACATCCAAGAAACCAATCAATGGTGTAACTACACTACGAAACCCTTACGGGAAGTTTTACATGTATAACAAATCATTTCACTAAGGAGAAAAAGGACTATGCTCTTAAAATCTTTAAACACGAGTTTGAAACCAACAATCCATCCATTATTGACACAAATTCTTACGACGCTTGTAACACCTCAGTTTTGACCCCATGGTATTGAAATTGTATATGATGTATATATTGTATTTAAGTCATAGCAAGGATTCAAGGCCAAGGCCCTGCCATTGATTTGGTGTTTTATACATCGGTGATCAAGGTTGATGCCGATGGGTATAGTTCTAAGTCGGGCACATTACATTTTGAAGTCATCATGTAAATATACAATTTAATAAAATTACCACAGCTAGCTATGCACTGCAACGTAAGAGATGGGGGAATGATTTCACAAGGAATGGGGAGGGGAGTTAGTCAAACTCATGAGCCATAGGGTGAGACCAGATGTCAATGGGGAAACCCATAAACCCTTAGCTACCTTTTTGTCCTTTGTCCTCAATCATTCAATTATTCCAGAAGTGTGGTTGAGGTAGTTAATGCCTTGGGTAGAGCAAGACATGGCAGTCAGTTTTGTGACTGAGCTTTCCTATAGCCCATAAACTGCAGTCTGGGAAGCCGTGTTCTTGCTTCTGAAGCAAGTAAGCACGTGGATGCGTGTCGATCCATATTTCCCTCAGTCATGAGAAGGTTTTGTTGTTGTTCTAGGTGGTGGTTGTTCATTCTTCCCTATCGTGCAGTCACGATTGTTCTGGTGGAGCATTTGGATGTTGTTCATTAAACGTTGTTCACTCTCCTGATTTGGGGAAGCGGTTGTTCAATGTGGTTTAGCAAGTATTTTCCTTTTCGAAGACCCTGGTTGATGGGTTACAGTGTTATTCTGAACTATAGAGTGGTATGAAACCTTATTTCTCTGTGTTACAGAGTGAAGCCTGTGTTGTTGTGTATCCTTGTGGTTTGTTGTGATGTGTACCTATTAAATTGAGCACATAGATCTATGGACAGACACACAACTCACAGGATAGATCACACAATTTACTCAGTTATTGAAGAATGAAACAGTGCAAAAATGGCTTGCAGCTGTGAATGTTTTTCATTAATCAAAAAGTAATTAGATAATAATTACAATGAAGTGCAATGGCTTAAATAGCCACATGCAATTCGAATCCACATGAGGAAATTCAAATTGATTAGACTCTAATTGACTATAAGTAACTAAGACCTTGTAGAAATCATTATAGGAGGACTCGATAGTTAACTGACCTTGTCTAAACCATTATCAGAGTTCAACGAAGTTCTAAAACAAAACTCAAGTGTCTAATTCAGTGTTGACTAAGGCTAACTGACTGTGGTAGGTGAGAAATGCGCCTCTCCTGCATCCAGCCATGCAAACCTAGCGCTAACTGAATGTAGAGGACTAGAAATGAATGTAACTGACTCCTAACTCAACTTGACTAGTCACTAACTGAACTCAACTGATGAAGGTTGGTATCGACACTCCTAGTAGCTCCTAAATTGTAGGAATTGATATAGAAGACTCCTAAACTAATGCATGCAAGTGCAATCAGTGGCAGTAGGCCTCGATCAATGTTCCCCACACTTTAGTAACTGGAACATGTGCCCCAATTAGGCCAAGTGGACCTAATGGTGCTAAAAAATAGACTGGATGGACTCTCAATTTAGACATGACTCCTTATTTAAACATATGATCAAATTGGACAAGGGATGATTAATGATCCTAACAGTACTCTTGTTTGGGTCTAAACTATATGCAATACTTAGGGGTGGAAGAGACATCGAATGGGCTTCATAAACCTAATGTAGAGAGGAACCTCATGAAAAGATAAGAGTGGCTGGTGAATCTTCACTGCACACTTGAAAGAGCATTGGAAGGAAAGGAATAGCCCGAGGGACTATGTAGCAGAGAAGGGAATGCTTCCTTGTGTTGGGGTGCAGGTAATGTGGTGCCAGGACAGATAGATCTTGTGGAGATGTCCCTAGCTCTTGAATGAACCACTAGCTTAACCATTCTTCCTTTCCACTTCCTCAGCAGCCTGATAAACCCAAACATAGATTGGCTTGGCTGATAGCCTGATAAACCCAATTGTATATTGGCTTGGCTGGGCAGCCTGATAAACCCAATCGAAAATTGGCTTGGCTGAGCAGCCTGATAAACCCAACTCATAGTTGGCTTGGATGTGTCTTGTTGTGCATTTGGGCATGTATGATACTTGAGTGGACATCCTGATAAAAGCAACTCTGAATGTTGGCTTGGCCGAGCAGCCTGATAAATCCAACAACGAGATGGCTTGGTTGTGTGGCCTGATAAACCCATCTGTTGGCTTGGATGGTCCTTATTGTAAATGTTGGCTTGACTATGTGCAGTCAGATAAACCCTATTGTTATCTGGATTGGTTGTGTGGCGTGATAAACCCATCAATGTATTGGATTGATTTCCTGCAGCTTGATAAACCCAATTGTGTGTTTGCTTGGTTGGACATTCTGATAAACCCAACTGAAGATTGGCTTGACTATGTGTGACATGATCTGGTTGTGTGTGAGTCTTTTGTTCCCTAGTTCATTATGGAAGTCATGCCCAGCTTGGTGGTGGCAGTTGTATTGAGATATTAATGAACACAATTGGCCTATGGTTGGGTGGAACGTTGCAGCGACATAACTAGTTGCGGGACATCCTCATCTTCAAGATAAGTATTCTCTGTTATTCTTATTTATGCAATGTATTTGTTTATGAATGAATTGAATATGATGAATTCTTGCTAATATTTCGATAGAGTTTACTATTGTTAAATGTTCCTGCATTTGCATTTGTATATGCCTTGTATGTTTCAACGCATTTTTCTTATGATCATGGAGGCTAGAAGCCTGGTTATAGAGATAGAAGACATCTGACTTAAAGTGTTTCAGTACCCCAAAATTCGCCTGCGGAAGGCGGAAGCGGAGAAAGAGCCAAAAATTCAAAGGCAAAAGTGTGTTTTCTGCACCCCGAAATTCGCTTGCGAAAGGCAGGAGGCAGAAAATGGGAAAAAGGTTAAGGTAAAAAGTTGTGTTTCATATTTTCAAGGTCCACAACGAAAGGCAGAAAGGTGGAAGTCAAAAGGCAAAAAGTGGAAAGAAAAAGTGTTTGTTTCGCGGGTTTTCTGATTTCTGAGGTTCGCAGCGAAAGGCAGAAAGGCGAAAGTCGGAAGGCGAAAAGTGGACAAGTCAAGGTATCGATATGTTGAGTTTCTGATTCCCGAGTTCCACAGCAGAAGGAGGGAATTGTTTGAATGAATCCATCACACGTTATGTTTTCGGTTCCCGGATTCCACAGCGGAAGGCAGAAAGGGGAATGCGGAGGGCGGAGTGCGGAAATGACAGGTTCAGTGCGGAAAAGGTTTTTCTACCCACATAATAGATTTGTCAAGGGCAGAACGACTGTTACAGTGTTGTTTATGCTTAAGCATGAATGTAAAAGGATGTTACATGACCCATGACTGTGTTAAAGAGAAATAAATAAGAAGTTTTAAATTATCCAGCATATTAGTCAGGTGTATGGGCACCGGGTTCATGGACATCATGGTATATAAGAGTAACGGGTATGCTACATTGTGGTATCAGAGCAGGATTAGAGGTCGCGTTTCTCCTCTAGGGCAGGAGGGGATGTGACATTGTGGTATCAGAGCCAATGGTTACAACATTTGGCATGGATGGGCCAAGTGAATATTTTTGCAGAGAGAAAACTGCAGTAGACAGTCGGTAAGTGGTTTTTGAATTCTGAGATTGTCTAATAGAGTGTTTATTAACACATTTTGCAGTCATAGTGCAGATTGAAAGAGTGGGTTTTGGCTCAACCATGAGAACCTACAGCTTGAATGGTGCACATGATCCCTATGATATCAAGGCAGATGCTATGGGGGAAAACATTCGAGTTGGAAATGTTGAGACATAATCCAATGGAAGGAGATATCAAGAGACTCACCTAGATATTGAAGCCACCATGAGAAGCCTAAGGGTGGAGATGCAAATTTACAAAGAAGATAATGGAAGAATGATTAAAGCTCAGGAAGAGAAAAATCTATTGAATGCATCCATGCTACAGATTTTGATATACATCCAAAGGCGAATGAACTCTAGGCATCAAAAAGTTAATCCGGAAGGTAGTAGCAGTGGTCCCAGAAGAAGAAAGAGGTCTTCCAGCAGATCATCTGACTCTGAAAGATCCACTGGGGGTTCAATCTCTTCATCTCACAAAGATAGGAGGAAGAGGCTTTACTAGAATAGTTCACATGATGAATTTAAGAAGGAAATGCCTCTTCCCTTTAATGGTGAGGTAAATATTGGTCAAGAAGTTGAAGCTTGACTTCTTGGGATGAAGAAATATTTCCAAGTCCAAAACTATACGGGAAATATGAAGGCAAGGGTAGCCATATTCATTCTGAATGGAAGAGCATCTTTATGGTGGGAGCACCTTAGGAAAGTGAAGAAGATTAATGACAAAAATATTGTGTGAAAGCAGTTCAAGAAGTATTTCAAGTAGAAGTACCTCTCTGACAGGTACTATGATGACAAGATTAAGGAGATCCATGAACTGAAATTGGGACACTTAACCATGGAAGAATATGCAAAAAAATTCTTGGAGTTGCTGAGGTATGTCAGGTACATCAAGCATGATAAAGTGAAAATCCAACGCTTCCCAAGTGGATTACCTCAATCAGACAAAGACAAAATTGAGTTTGATGAACCTCGAACTCTAAAAGAGGCTTTAAGGAAGGCCAAGTATTGTTATGATTAGAACAAAAGCAAACCTGATATCCATCATTAGAAGAATTTTATGAGTATTGTTATGATCAGAACAAAAGCAAACCTGATATCTAAAATGGGCCTCATAAGAGATATAATAAAATATTATGAGCTAGGCATTTTGTAGGGAAGTTATATTTACAACTCATCTCTTACATTATAACCAATGCAACTATGGTTAAGTTAAATTGAAAAGATGTCTAAAATAAAACCAATAAAAAAATCATATTTGATATCACTAAAAATAAAATACTTTTGAGTACATAAATTACTTTTAAATATAATATGATTGATATGATTAAAAGTAAAGTACTTTTCAGTACATAAATTACTTTTGAATATAAGATGATGAATGTACTTATAAAGTAATGTACTCATAAAATAAAATATATTAATTTTGAAATTTGAAACATAAGTTACTTTTTCAATATTCAAAATATGTTTATAAATCATGTATTTTGAATTTTAAATATAAAATTAAATTTCAATAAATAAATTATCATTTCTTATCTATATATATATATATATATATATATATATATATATATATATTANAAAAAAACATTTTTTAAATTTATTTTTCATCTTTTTAATACACCTTCAAAATCAAGCGTATACTCATTTTTAATAGTTTATTGTGATATATATTATGTATATTACATATCACTTTTAATACAATAATTAATAACATCATGAAATAATTTTTTTTTTAAAAAGTGTTAATATTGGGATGAAAGAATAGTACATAAATTTCTATTACCAAAAAGTTGAGTTAATATTAAACAAATGAGATTACATTTATTATTATATGTAATAAAAATTATAATAATATAATATCTTATTATAATATATTAGTTCATTCAAATTGCTACATTAAGATTTTATGCATGTATTTGGTTTTGTAACTTGAATATACATGTTTAATTTATGTTGGTATAGATATAGGTGTTTAAAAAGTTAAAAAGTGATAATAAAATATGAATATTAAATAATACTCAAATTTTAAAAAAAAATTATTAATATTAATTTATATATATATAAAAGTTAATATTAATATTAATATTACTCTATAATATATAGAGAGTAATTTATTATAATATTTTATTTTATTTTTATAAAATAAATAAATATATAGTTTTATATTTAAATAATAATTATAATAGATTATTATATATAGTAAGTATTTAAAAAATAAAAATTATTAATCATATAATTGTATTTATTATAAGATGTTAAGCGATTTTGATTTTAAATAAAGATTTCACATATATATTTTAAATATTGAAAAAGTAAATTACATAATTTTAGTTTTGAATAAAGTATTTATTTTTTATATTTGTAATTTATTTTATATTGAAATATAAAGAGTATTTTTCTTTCTAAGTACTTTAATTGTACTTCAGTACATTTATATTATATTCGTAAATAATCTATGAGTATTATTTTCATAATGAATACTTTACTTACAATATTGATATAGTTAACTATGAGTTTTCACTCACCATTTACAATTTGACAAATAAGCACCCTTAACTCAACCAATGCCACCTCAACTATTATAGATGATGTCATCCTCTAGAATGTGATTGGTTTTTTTAAAGTGAATTTTGATAGTACATTTTTTGTTTGGAGGCCCATTTTTTACCTCAAAATTCCTCTAATGAAGGCATGGAAGGACAAGAAGATTAAAATGTTTTACCAAAGGAATAAAGGTTTCAAACCTTCTCACTTCCGAAATCAGCAAAGGCAGCCATCACAAGCTGTGACTAAGCCAACCAGAGTGATGGGAGATAGGCCAAGAGATCCAAAATAGATTAGGAAACCTCTTCAATGTTGGGAATGTGGAGGAAATCATATGCGCAGGAACTGTCCACTTAAGAATGGGTATGTAAGGCAAGCTCACAACATCCAAGGAGCCGAAACGGTGGGTTAAGTACCAAGGAATGTCCCTAGAATTTATGCAGTGCTAGAGGACCTCCAGGAAGATCATCAGTCAACCATGCTTGAAGTTGAAGGTAAGATTGCTGATAAATCTGTTTCTGTTTTGATTGACCCTGGATTTACTCACAGTTATATTACTCCTAGAGTTGTTGAGATTTGTGCTTTTAAGAAATTAAAGCGTAGCAAATCATGGTTATTTCAAATAGCCACTGGAACAAAGAGAAAAGTTAGTTAAGTAGTAAAGAAATTTTCATTAGTCATGGATGGGTTAGTCACCTATGCAAACTTGAATTTTCTACCACTTGGTTCCTATGATATTCTCATTGGAATGGATTGGTTAGAAGTGCACAGACTTAAGCTTGACTGTTACAATAAGACATTTGAATGCATGTATGAAGAAGGAAACCTAAGGGTTGTAAGAGGCATTCCAAAGGTGATTTTTGTTAGGCATATTTCAACAATGTAGCTGAAGAATTCATATATTTTTTTTCTGATGAAATTCTAGGACTTCCTCCAAAGAGAGACATTGATTTTACAATCGACCTTGTGGCTGGAGCAGCACCAGTGTCCAAGACACCCTAAAAGATGAGCACACTAGAATTGCTAGAGCTGAAGATGCAGCTACAATAGTTGCTGGAAAAGAAGTATATCAGGCCAAGAGTGTCCCCTTGAAGAGCAACAGTTCTATTTGTGAAGAAGAAAGATGGTACACTCAGGTTATGTATTGATTACAGACAGTTGAACAAGGTTACTGTGAAAAATAAATATCATTTACCTCAAATCGATGACCTTTTTTATCAAATGAGAGGAGCAAAGGTATTTTTCAAGATTGAATTGAGGTTTGGTTACCATCAAGTAAGGATTAAGGATGGAGATATTCATAAGACAACCTTCAGAACAAGGTATGGACACTATGAGTTTGTAGTGGTGCCATTTGGTCTCACAAATGCACCAGCTACATTTATGTGTCTCATGAATAGTGTTTTCAGCAAGTATCTAGACAAGTTTGTTCTTGTCTTCTGTGATGACATTTTTATTTATTCTAAGAATGAAGAAGAGTATGAAGAACATTTGATACTGGCATTGCAATTGCTAAGGGAGCATAAGTTGTATGCAAATTTGAACAAGTGTGACTTTTATAAAGATAAAATTCATTATTTGGGTCACATTATCTAAGAGGAAGGAATATCTATGGATCCTGGAAAGATTGAGGCCATCATGAATTGACCAACTCCAAGAAATGTGACAGATGTGAGATCTTTTATGGGACTTGCAGGATACTATAGGAGGTTCATTGAAGGATTCTCCAAGGTTGTACATTCAATCGCTTCTTTGCAAAAGAAGGAGATAAAGTTTGAATGGACACCAATATGTGAGGAGAGCTTCCAGCAGTTGAAGAATATTCTTACAAGTGCACCCATTTTGAAAGTTGTAGAATTAGAAAAAGGCTTTGTGGCGTGTATTGATGCATGCAATCAAGGACTTGGAGGAGTTCTTATGCAAGACAACCATGTGTAATGTTATGAGTCAAGAAAGTTGAAGGAGCATGAGAAGAAATATGATACTCATGATTTAGAACTTGCAGTCATAGTGCATGCTCTAAAGATGTGGAGACATTACTTAATGGGAAGAAAATTTAAGCTAAGGACAGACCATTGTGGTCTAAAATACTTGTTTGATCAACCAACTTTAAATGCTAGGAAAGCTAGATGGCTGGACTTTTTGTGAGAGTTTGATTTTGAAATATTGAACACATAAAATGAAAAGAAAATAAAGTGGTTTATGCACTCAACAAGAAGGTGCATGAAATGCATGTGGCATATCTTAGTACTTGCCAATCATATTTGAGACAACAGATTGTTAAGCATGTCATTGAAGATGAAATGTATGTGCAGATAAATGACAAGTTACAACAACAAAGCCTTGAAAGCAATTATGATGGATATAAATTGGAAGAAGGTGAACTTCTTACCTATAAGAACAAAATTTATATTCCAAATGTAGTATACTTGAGGAGAATTGTTAAGGATGAAATGCATAAAGCTCCATATTCTAGTCACCCGAGATATCAAAAGACAATTTCTACAGCCAGAAAGTAGTATTTTTGGCCAGGAATGAAAAAGAAAATTGCTGAGTGTATTGCTAAATGCATGAAATGTCAGCAGGTGAAGGTTGAGCATCAACACCCAACAAGGTTATTGCATCCTTCGCAAGTCTTCGAATGGAAATGGGAAGTTATTTCCGTGGATTTTATTACAGGATTGCCAATGACTTGGAGACAACATGATTCCATCATGGTTGTGGTGGACAAGTTGAAAAATGGATCACATTTTATAATGGTTAAGTCCACGTACAAGGCTGATGCCATTGCAAAAATATTCATGAAGGAGATTTTCAGATTGCATGAATTTCCTAAGGCAATAATCTCTGACAGGGATACCAAGTTCACTTCCAAATTTTAAAAGGGTATGTTTGTAGTTTTGGGTACCAAGTTGAACTTTAGCACTTCCTACTATCCTCGGACTGATGGGAAAATAGAAAGAGTGAATTAGTTGCTTGAAGACATGCTTCGCACGTATGTGATGGAAAAACCATCCAAGTGGGAATATTATTTACACTTGGTAGGATTTGCATATAATAATGGGCATCAAGCATCATTGGCAATGAGTCCATATGACGGTGTGTATGGGAGAAGGTATAGGACACCAGTGGCTTGGGATAATCCAGTGAATAAGATTTTGCTTGGTCCATAATTTCTCAAGGAAATGGAGCAATAGGTTGCAAAGATCAAGAAAAACCTAAAATCATTCCAAGATAGATAGAAAAGCTATGCAGATAAGCATAGAGTGCATAGAGAGTTTAGTGTTGGGGATCATGTTTACCTTAGAGTGAGGCCAAGGAAGAGTTCCTTGAAGCTTGGAAGTTGTGCTAAGTTGTCACCTAGATATCGTGGGAATTTTGAAGTGCTTGAAAGAATAGGTCCAGTTGCATATAGACTTGCATTTCCTACTAGCACTAGAGCTCATAATGTTTCTCATATTTATTTGCTTAAGAAATATGTACATGATCCTAACGATGTGATAAATTTAGATGTGATTCAGGTGGAACCCGAGGGAGAGTTCCAAACTGAGCCATTGTGCATCCTTGTCAGGAAGGTTACAGTGCTTCGGAATCGAGCTGTTGGAAAAGTGAAGGTGCAGTGGAAGCACTACGGTCTGGATGAGCCTATGTGGGAACTAGATTATGCCATGCGATTGACACATCCAATTTTGTTCAATTTTGTAAAGAACTGAGGACAATGTTAATGAAGGGGGAGGGAAATGTAACACCCTGGTTTTTACCCCATGGTATTGAAATTGTACATGATGTATATATTGTATTTAAGTCGTGGAAGGACCTCAAGGCCAAGGCCTTTCCATTGATTTGGTTTTTTGTGTATCGGTGATCAAGGTTGATGCTGATGGGTATAATGCTAAGTCAGGAACATTACATTTTGAATTCATTATGTAAATATACGATTTAATAAAAATACCACTTCTAGCTGTGCACTTCAACGTAAGAGATGGGGGCATGATTTCATAAGGAATAGGGATAGGAGTTAGTTAAACTCCAAGCCATAGGGTGAGACCAAATGTCAATGGGGAAACCCATAAACCCTCATCTACATTTTTTTCCTCTGTCCTCAATCATTCAATTTTTCCATAAGAGTGGTTGAAGCAATTAATGCCTTGGGAAGAGAAAGGCATGAAAGTCGTTTTCGTTACTAAGCTTTCCTACAGCCTGCAGTCTGGGAAGCCGTGTTCTTGCTTCTAAAGCAAGTAAGAACGTGGATGCATTCCAATCCATATTTCCCTCAGTCACGAGAAGGTTTTGTAGTTGTTCTGGGTGGTGGTTGTTCATTCTTCCTTATCCCGTAGTCGTGATTGTTCTGGTGGAGCATTGAAATGGTGTTTGTTATGCGTTGTTCACTCTCTTGAGTCGGGGAAGCGGTTGTTCAGTGTGGTTCAACAAGTATTTTCCTTTTTTGAGACCCGGGTTGATGGCTTACAGTGTTATTTTGAACTACAGAGTGGTATGAAACCCTTTTCTCCGTGTTATACAGCGGAGCCTGTGTTGTTGTGTCTCCTTGTGGTTTGTTGTGATGTGAACCCTCGTTTGGATCTGAACTGTATGCAAGACTTAGGGACAGAAGAGACGTCGAATGGGATTGATAAAGCTAGTGCAGAGAGGAACCTCATGAAAAGATAACAGTGGTTGTTGAATCTTCACTACATGCCCTAAAGAGCACTAGAAGGGAAGGCATAGCCCAAGGGACTGTGCAGCAGAGAAGGGGATGCTTCCTTGTGTTGGGGTGCAAGTATTGTGGATGATAGGCAAGATAGATCTTGTGGAGGTGTCCTTATATCTTGAATGAGGCACTAGCTTAGCCATTCTTCCTTTCCATTGCGTTAGCATCCTGATAAGCCTAAACATAGATTAGCTTGGCTGGCAGCCTAATAAACCCAATTGTATATTGGCTTGGTTGGGAAGCCTAATAAACCCAATCGAAAATTGGCTTGGCTCAGCAACCTGATAAACCCAACGGGTATTTTGCTTGGTTGTGTCTTGTTGTGCATTTGGCCATGTGTGATCCTTGGTTGTACAACCTGATAAATAGAACTGTGAATGTTGGCTTGGATGAGTAGCCTTATAAACCCAACATTGAGATGGATTGGATGTGTATCCTGATAAACACATATGTTGGCTTCGCTGGTCCTTAATGTAAATGCTGGATTGACTGTGTGCAGTCTGATAAACCAAACTGTTAGTTGGCTTGGTTGTGTAGCCTGATAAACCCGACAGTGTGTTGACTTGATTTCCTGTAGCCCGATAATCCCAATTGTGTGTTGGCTTGGCTGGAAAGTGTGATAAACCCAACTGAAGGTTGGATTGACTATGTGTGATATGATCTGCTTGTGTGTGAGTCTGTTGTTCCCTAGTTCCTTTTGGAAGCCATGCCCAGCTCGGGGGTGGTAGTTGTGTTGATAGATCAATGAAAACAACTGGCCTATGGTTGGGTGGCATGTTGCAGCGACATAGCTAGTTGCGAGACAACCTCATATTCAAGGTAAGTATTCTCTGTTATTCTTATTTATGCAATGTATTTGCTTATGAATCAATTCAATATGATGAATTCTTGCTAATGATTTCAGTAGAGTTTACTGTTGTTAAATGTTCCTGCATTTTCATATGTATCTGCCTTGTATGTTCCAATGCATTTTTCTTATGATCATGGAGGCTAGAAGCCTGGTTAAGTGTTTCTGCACCTCGAAATATTCCTGCGAAAGGAGGAAGGCAAAAGTGGAGAAAGAGCTGTAAATTCCAAGGAAAATGTGTGTTTTCCGCACCCCGGAAGAAGCCGAGGCTTGGTTATCAGGAATGAAAAAGTACTTCCAAATTTATAGCTACTCCGATAAAAAAAACTCCAAATGGCTATCTACAACATAACCCGAAAAGATGACATATTGTGGCATGACATAAAAAGAGTAAAAAACCTTAAGGAAAAGTATTTAACCTAGAGAGTCTTTAAAAATTACCTTAAAATGAAGTTTTTATCTAAACCGTATTATGAAGAAAAAGCTAAATATTTTTATGAACTAAAACTATGATCAATGTCAATGAAAGAGATAAGTAGCAAATTTCCAAGTTTACTAAGATATGTACCTTATATAATTGATGAAAATCCTAAAATACAAATATTTTTAAGTTGTCTATCCACTAGCTTCAAGGACAAAATTGAATTTGATAATCCAAAGACCCTTGAAGATGTAATGAGAAAAGCTGACTTCTGTTATGAACAAAGTAAAAAGAGAGAAAGCATACCTAACTGGAAGAATAAGAGAACAAGTAACTTTGATCAAAAGAGAAAAGGTTTTAAATCTAATAAAAGTTTTGTAAATAATTCTTGAAATTTATCTAAGAATAATTATCAAGGAACAGATTTTAAAAGTAAAACACAACAAATACTACAATACCAAAAGGCAGAGATTTTCCTAACAATTATGTTAAAAATAATGAACATAAGGAGCCTGTAAAGTGTTGGGAATGTCAAGGACTGCATTATGACAAGTATTGTCCAAACAGGAATGGGAACTTCAGCAATGTGTATACCATTCAGGAAGAGGAAATAGTTGGAGATGTAGCAAATGAACTGCCCAAAATAAATGCATCCCTGGAGAATCGACAGGTTGACCATCAAACTTCCATGGGGGAAGTACAAGGTATGATACAAAACCAGTCTGTTTCTATTATGATTGACCTAGGTGCTAGTTTAAGCTACATGTCACCTAGCATAGTGGAAAAATGCAAATTATATTTGAAAAAAGTTTGAAAAGTCTTGGCTGGTCCAATTAGCTACAAGGACTAAAAGGAAAGTAGTTAATTATGTTGAAAACTGTGATTTGTTTATGAGTCAGTTCAAAACTCAAGTCAAGTTAAATGTATTACCATTAGGATCTTATGATGTTTTAATATGTATGGATTGGATCGAAAGATATCAAGTAATTTTAAATTGTTTTTAGAAAACATTTACTTGTTTAAATGATAAAGGAGAAAGTATTACAGTTAAAGGAATAACCAGGAAAATTTTTGTTAGACAAATCTCAGCCTTACAAATGAAAAAGACTATAAGAAAAGGTTGTAAAGTCTTTGTTGTACATGTAATAAATAACGAACAAATGGATAAAGAAGATAAACTGGAATTTGATGATATTCCAATCCTACAAGATTTCTCGAATGTTTTCTTGGAAGAAATTCCAGTATTACCTCCAAAGAGAGATCTAGATTTTACGATTGAACTAGTACAAGGAGTTATACCTAATTCAAAGGCTCCTTATCGAATGAACATTTTATAAATCAATGAATTAAAATTACAATTGCAAGAATTGATAGACAAAAATTATGTAAGACCAAGTGTATCCCCTTGGGGCGCACCTATCTTATTCATTAAAAAGAAAGACAGTACATTACGTCTATGTATAGACTACCATCAACTGAACAAAATTCCAATTAAAAATAGATATCCTATGCCCTGCGTCGATGATCTGTTTGATCAGATACGCGAAGCAACGATATTTTCAAAAATAGACTTGAGATCTGGATATCATCAAGTCAGAATTAAAGACGAAGATATTTTTAAGACCGCTTTCAGAACTAGAAGCGAGCACTATGATTTTGTGGTTATTCCCTTTGGGCTGACAAACGCTCCAACAAATTTTATGTGCTTAATGAACAATTTCTTAAGAAAATACTTAGATGACTTTGTAGTCGTCTTCATAGATGACATATTAATTTATTCTAAAACGAAAGAAGAACACGATGAACACTTGCAGATAATACTGCAGGTTTTAAGAGAACATAAATTGTATGTTAAATTCAGTAAATGTGAAGTTTTATAAAGATAAGATACAGTATCTAGGGAACGTGATATCCGAGGAAGGGATATCAGTAAACCCGGATAAGATAAAATCAATAATTAATTGGCTTGTTCCCAAAGACGTAACTGGTGTACGATCATTCATGGGAATAACAGGTTATTATAGGAAATTTATAGAAGGATTCTCGAAGATCGTGAATCCCATAACATCATTACAGAAAAAGGGAAAAATATTTGTCTGGGATCAAAAGTGTGAAAAAATATTTAATAGATTAAAAGAATTACTAACTACTGCACCCATACTAAAGATAGAAGATCCAAACAAGGATTTCGTTGTATGCACGGATGCATGCAATGAAGGCATGGGTGGAGTACTGACACAAGAAGGTCATGTAATTGCTTATGAATCGATGAATTTAAAAACACACGAAAAGAATTATGCAACTTATGACTTAGATTTGGCTTCCATAATCCATGCTCTAAAAATGTGGTTCCATCATCTGATGGGTAAAAGATTTTTGTTAATGTCTGATAACATAAGTTTGAAATATTTGTTTGATCAACAAAATCTAAACGCTAAGTAAGCTAGATGGTTAGATTTCCTTAGCGAATATGATTTTGAAATCAAACACATCAAAAGGAAGGAAAATAAAGTGGTTGATGCCTTAAGCAAAAATCCAATAACAAGTTTCATAGCTACCATTAGCAGTTATAAAACAGAATTAGATGATAAATTGGAAGAAGGAATAAAACTGGACACATAATACCAAAATCTAAGAGAAAAAGTAAATCAGAATGAATCTGAAAATGTCGAAACAGATTACAGTTTAAATGAAAAAGGCTTAATGATGTATAAAAATAGACTTTATGTGCCTAACATACCAGAAATTAAACTGCTTATTTTAAATGAAGTACACAAAATTCCTTCTTTCGAACATCCGGGGTATCAAAAGATGATAACAATGTTGAGAAAAGAGTACTTCTGGCCTAATATGATGAATGCAGTTGCTGAATATATAGCTAGGTGTATAGAATTCCAGCAAGTTAAAGCTCAGCATTAACACCCAACAAGTCTTTTACAACCATTGCCAATTCCAAATTGGAAATGGGAAGTCATTAGTCTTGATTTTATAATTGGTTTGCCTAAAAATAAAAAATAAAATGATTCAATAATGGTAGTTCTGGACAAACTAAGAAAGGAAAGACACTTTATACCTGTTAAAACAACTCATAAAGGTGCTAACATTGCTGACATCTTTATGAAATAAATGTTTTGGTTTCATGGAATTCCGAAGGTAATAATTTCTGACAAAGATCCTAAGTTTACTGGTAATTTTTGGAAATCTTTGTTTCAGAAACTAGATACTAAATTGAATTTCAGTACTACTTATCATCCGCAAACGGACGGACAAACAGAAAGACTCAATCAAGTACTAGAAGACATGTTACAAATGTATGTTAGAGACTATCCCAAGAAATAGGAAGATTATTTGCACTTTGTTGAATTTGTGTATAATAATCATTATCAAGCTTCAGCTAAACTTAGTCCTTTTGAAATATTATATGGTAAGAAAGGCAATACTCCCGTTACATGGAGTAATCCAGTTGACATATTGATGTTAGGACCTGACTTGTCAAAAAAACTAAAACTAATAGTGAAACAAGTACAAAGCAATTTGAAAACTTCTTGGGACAGATAAAAGAGTCATGCATACCTTAAAAGAACTCTAAAGTAATTCCAAGTAGGTGAGCATGTGTTTGTTAAGGTAAAACCCAGAAAGAGCTCATTTATGTTGGAGAGTTCTGCTAAATTAGAACCCAGGTATTGTGGATCATTCGAAATATTAGCAAGAGTGGGGCTAGTGGCATATCAGTTAGATTTATCATCTAATCTTAGAATACATAATGTATTTCATATTTCCATGTTGAAAAATTATGTGCATGATGATACTCATGTGATCGACTGGAATGTTATTCAAGTAGAACCCGAAGGAGATTTTCATGTGGAACCGAATTGTATTCTCGACAAAAGGAAAATTTTTCTCTAGAATAGCACCATTGGATAGGTAAAGGTGCAATGGAAACACCTCAATCCAGATGAAGAAACCTGGGAATTGGAGATTCATATGTGGGAGGCATATCCAACTCTATTCTAGGAAGACTCGAAATAAAATTAAGAAACATCAAGGATGATGTTGAACTTAAGGTGGGACGTTTGTAACAAACCTAGAATTGAAAAATAAATATTTTTATTTATTTGAGAAAACATTATGTTAAATTTATTGCAAATTTTTTATGAGCAAGTAGTTCAAGGATGACTATAATTGAATATTTATTTATTTAAAATAATAAAATAAAATAGACTCCTATCCAAAGGAGACTGTTGAAAGAGTGTTCACTGACCCACTAGGAGGAATGAGCAGTTGTAGAAGGCTGGTTGACAAGTGGAAGCGCTATCATTTCACTTTCTAGTTGTTACAGGAAGCAAAATCCCTAAAATTGTGGTCATGTTCCCTGAGAGGGGGAACTGATCAGGTGGCTCATGTAATTCCAAAACGGACGCAAAGACCTAGGAAATCTTATAAATACCATCAAATTGAGCAGGAGGCTCACTACATTCTATTTCCAAGTGAATGAACCTTGTGACTGCTGCAACACTGAAAAGTTAGGCACACAAGGAATTTGAAGAGGGGATAGATAAAGTGGAATTGTTGAGTTAAGTCTACTACTGAGTGATAAATTGCAGCAAGTTCTGTGTGTACTAGTATCTAGTGATCTTCGTCCTAGTGGTTCAGTGAACAGGATCAGGGGTCCTAAGCAAGTAATTTTGGCTGCTTCAAGAGATAATTGGGTGGAACAGTCTCCTTTGGGTGTTTGTCCCCCTTCTACAACTTATCCAGGTTCTATTTGTTTATTTTCTATCTGTGATTTAATTTCTATATTTGTATTTCATTCATGAAGTGCGTTTAGTATCTAGTGAATTAGTAGCAACTATCAGTAGTATATTTTCTCTACAAAAAGAAGAGCTGTTGTTTTTTTATCATCATATTACATACAATTTACTATTGTTTATTACTTGTAATTATTAGGATAATTATTAAAGAACAAGCAATTATTTTCTTTCCTTTTTATCGAATACTAGTTACATACATCTAATCTCATTGAGTAGTTTTAAGTTTCAAATTAATTGTTATATTATACATATTTTGTTTTCTCCCTAGTTTCCCATTTTCTTTCTAAGTAAGCTTTGTACGAAAGTTAATTTAGGGTTTATGAATCAAAACAATATCTTCACAAAATCGGTATAGACTTACAATGTTTATATATATGTTAGATTTACATATTAACCTACGATACTACCTTACAGGTTATGAATCGTAAAAGTTTATGCATCTCTTAAGTATATTAACAAAACAATCTCTTTACAACCATTAAAACTTGTAAGTTAAAAAGTTTAATCTTTAAATAAATCTATAACACTGCTCCATCATCGAAACCCTAAATAGACTAAGGTTAAATAAAGTCACGGGTTCAAAACCTGATAGAAAACCTTACATTCAAAACAAGAAAGACTAAATCCACTTATATGTATTTGGTCGAAAATCAAAACATTCCAGAACATTGCTTTGCAATTAAACAAATAATAACAGAAAACAACGAAATGGCCTCTTATCCTTATCATTATATTCTAACTATTGTATGATCCAGGTTTGGCCTCACAGCCTTAATTGAAAATAAACTAAAGAATTATAAAAACAACATCCAAGAAACCAATCAATGGTGTAACTACACTATAAAATCCTTACGGGAATTTTTACATGTATAACAAATCATTTCACTGAGGAGAAAAGGGACTATGCTCTTAAAATATTTAAACAAGAGTTTGAAACCAACAATCCATCCATTATCAACACAAATGCTTACGGCACTAGGTAAAATCTTCTCAATCATTTTTCTAGACAAAGCTCTGCTCTTGGAGTTTAAAGTCAAAATGTTAAAACAAAGTAAAAGGCCTCACGGCCCTAACTTTGAAAATATCAGACTACTGATTTAACCGTGTGTTGGAAATGCTTTACAACTGGCCTTATGGCCTGCACAAGTTTTTCACTGACCAATGAAACATGGTAATGGCATCACGGCTGTAAATAGTCTTTATAGAAAAAAAACTACAATATTGTAAACAAAATATGATTAAGTCAATACATCAACAATAGCCTCACGGGTCTCCTTGTTAGGAAAACAAACTTTTACATTTCGGATAAAATTGTAAACCCTATCATTATCCATACTAAGAAAACTCTTCACGTTCATTTTAGACTCCACATTCGAAGCCATTTTCTTTAATTTTTAAAATAAAAAAGCCTCATGGATTTACCAAAGCAAATTTACCACTTTCATGTCACAAAAGTTAAACGCAAGGATGGATTCCCAGTCTACACCATGAAAATGCAGGCCAAGCCATGGTTCCACAAGTCACTGAACCACGGATAAGGAAGGTAGCAGGTCTTACCCGAACTATAACTCTTTTTAGCGTCCACCCCAAAATCTAACTATAATAGCCTGTCCATGGGAGTCTCTGCACATAAACGTAACATAGATCATTTTTTTGAAATATAAAGGCTTTTGACATAAGAAGAATGTTACAAATTTTCAGACTAGTGAAAGAACATACCTTTGATAAGTTTATCAAGCCAAAAATTCGTAGCAAGAAGCTAGTTACCACCGAATAAACATAGCCACGCAAACAAGCATCAATTGTGTAGACAAGGATGAAGGGTGTTGAGGGTCGAGAACCTCAAATCCTCCACCAACAATTACACTGTAAAAATATATACACCAAATGTAGACAGAGGCCAGTCGAAATCAAGCAAGGAAACAAAAGAACAGTGCATATGCCGAATAACCACGATAAGACCAACATTGTTTTCGAGGCTCATTAAACCCTAATCCGTAACACTGTCACATGCTCCCCTTTATTACAACGTATGTCAAAGCTTACCACTATACCATAATTCCACTTCCTTTCCTTACACGAGATATTAAACACCTTAGGTTATGTTTGCTTATCAAATTTTTAAGTTTAAGGGAAGCTTGTTTTATTATGATAAAGTACGTATTCTTTTCTTAGGAGTGAGGGGTTACCTAGCTTAGGTTTCTTGCTTATCTAGGTGGTTGAGGATGTTCAAAATCAACACCTATAACAAGGAAACATAGGTTTTGCGTTAGCCGTAAAGCTAAGTAATACCTTTGACCCCCTTTTTCCTAACATATAGGTAGGGTCAACATAAACAACATTCACAACAAATTCATCTAAAAGAATTTAAAAGTTACATTGATGACAAGAAAGTAGTGACATGTATAACATTATGTTGCATCGTAAATACTGACACAAAAGGACCTTTTTTTTACTAAGTATAGTTGAAGGTTGTATGAGTCTAATTTTATCCTCCATATTTTGAAATTCGATTAAAGACATTTTATGTGGTTGTCACAGATGTTAACGTAAACATAACATCTCTTGGATTTATCTTCTTAGGATTTACATATTGGTATATATTAATTAATTTTTTTTTTGTAAATTTGGGAGATGTTACAGCATGTGTCACCAACGATTTCTAATAGTAAGTGGGGGAAGAAGACGCTACTCTAAATGAAAGCTAGGAAACCTTTTTTCCCCCTTTCTCTTTACCTGCCATCGATCTCTTCTACCCTAAAGGAATTCCTCTCAAACAACTCTGTCATACGACCTAGGAAACTAGGTAATCTTTAAAAAGTCGTAGGAGTTTGGACAATCTTTTATAGCCTTAACTAACAACCATATCCTATTGACCTCCCCTCCATTAATGGGTTGGATAATTCACCACCTATAGAATACAACGCATAGAATGATTCCTTGACCTGGCCAAACCGCTCCTCATTCATACTCTTTTCTTATCTACATATACTTAGATTCCCATGAAAGCCATCTTAACTCTTAACAATCTTAGATTTTAGTAGGCTCCCAATTATTAGCTCAATAAATGGATATTTGATGCCTTGCAATTCCAGTAATGGATCGACTATGATTATAACTTTTCAATTATGGAAAAAAAACATCTTTTCAAATCACTTAGATATTCAATAAGTTTGAGTTTGAGTTTAAAATTACTAGCTTCTATATCCAAATATTTGGAATTTAAATTGGGTTCAATGGAATAAGAATTTGAAATTATTAATTTGTAAAAATGTATTTTACAATATAATCAATTTAAATTTGGAGTTAATATTCTTGGTTTTATAATTTTTACATTTATTTTTTTATAGCCGACATGTAAGTCATGCTAACAAAAATGACACATTTCACCACATAGGCTCTAGAAAACTGCTCTAGGCCAACAAGTAAAAAAATAAACTATATAAAAACTTGAGCTAGGCAAAGACTTATGTTGGCGTGTTAAAGAGATATCAATATGGAGATTAAAGAGATATCATTATGGAGAACATAAATGGATATAGAGAAAAAATGGTTAAATATGAAATAATATTAAGAAAAGAAAAAAATACATTTTAATAACAAATATAGGTTGAAAGAAAAGATTATTAACCTTTAATAATAATAGATTTTCAGAATAAATAAATATTACACGCAGTTACTTTATACTTGTTAACCACCCAACTAATAAGAAGAAAACAAAGTGATAGGAAGCATCATCCTTACCAGGGTATCAAACATTCAGGACTATGATATATAGAAGTAAAACCCTCATAGGAACCCCTAAATAAATGTAGAAAGTTTACATTGAGACAAAACAAAAGGAGTAATATAATTATATTAATATTCTTGTGTTAACTTGTTAACAAAAGGAAACTGGTTATGACTTAGTAAAACTTGTGCATCCTCATTAAAAGCAAGAGTAAACAAAGAAGCATAGGCACAATTCGGGCTTATTCGCTCTAAAATTATGTATACAATAAAAATATATAACTATAAAAGACATGAACATATATTACTTTTAAATACATAATAACAAGAACATGAAATAATAACAAGAACATGAAACGAAACCTAGTATAATTAAAGTAGAAGTAAAAGTAAACGTTTAATCGGGAATCCGTAGTAATAAATGAAAAAGGGAAAATTACCAAATAACATAATTCTAAGTATAATGTACAATAAATCAGGAGGGAAGAAAAATGCTTCATAAAGCATGTTATTAAACATAATTGTTGATAAGGTACACCAATATGAACTCCCTCACAAATTGAGTTTTTGTTCAATGAGCGATAATTCTTAAAATTACAAAGATAAATAAAATGGTATGAAGAAATTGAGATTGAAATAAGTGTGTTTTGAACTCATAACCAAACACCCATGATAGCTTACAAATGCCAAGGTTGAGGATCAAATAAGGGATTCCTTTTTTCTACAGGATGAAACCTATTAAGGGTTTTCAAAACCATGGATTAAAAAATATGCGGTGTAAAGAAAGGTTACCAAAATGAGTATTCACAGGGTTATTAGTATGTATCAACCTGGAATAAGAGGAGTCATTGTATGTCCTGATCCTATGTCCTACAAACAAAAACAAGAAATCAGTGTTAGTCAGTTCCTTTGAAATTGAAGGATAATACTTATTGTATTAAAACAATAATAAACAAATGCCATACCATAGTATACCTTAAGGAAAAAGGAAGGTTTCTTGATAACCCTAGTTCCTTCCTTGGGATTGAAAGATGAGGTGAATGATTCACTTGGACACAATGGAGACATGGGAAATTCAAACCTCAGTTAAATAATGTTGAAATACTAGCACGAAAACATTGTATTCATGGAAGAGACTGTATTCATGTAAGACATTTAAAGACAGAATAAAAAAAAAGTTATGAAGGTTTACCTTGAACACGAGGGCGCAAAATGAATTAATGTCCTTCTATTATCGGTCTTCATACTCCACTAAGTTTCATAACCAGAATCATAACTACACAGACCTTGTGCATTATGTGACAGAATTTAGGACAAGTTAAAGTTCAACCATAAGTATACATGTTGGATGGCTATTTGAAAGAAAAACAGAGAGCACCTCAAACAGTTGAAGCAGTTTAATTTTACCTCAATAAAAAAGATGAATAGTAAAAGTTGTTATTTGAGTAAGCCCATCCCAACTCCAAAGCTCGAAGTAATAAAGCTGCCCAAAATTCCCCATACACCAGTGAAAATGAATTCTAATGAGGTTCGAACTTGTGACACTTAGGGAGTCGAGAAGTGTCTCTCATATGCCATGTAACAAATATTTGAATCGAGAGTGCTATGCCAAATCACTGAAATGGTCCTAGGATCTTAGGAAAGGTGATCTAAGGTTGCACTAGGACCGCTCATGGTAGAATACCTAAGTAAAATTTAAGAATGACAGAGTGTAAATCCAATCCAAATTCCAAAACCATGGGTGCTTTTGTTGAATAGTGTAAGTTTGTCTGCAATTAATACAGAGCACGAACAACCACAATCTAGAAGTATCCCCAACTGTCCAGCCATCTACAAGTCATCCAACATTAATGTACCCTCATACAAGCAGTCATCTCGCCGTCTAGATTCCTAGTTGAATAGCTCATCCAACTCCACCCAGGAACAAATTCTATAGTAGTCACATGTTTGTAAAATCTACTATAAACATATAATTTCAAAGTTGCATAAGGCGGACTTGGGAGTTTAATTTCTTCTGCATAATTACATTCTAAGACACAACTCATATTTTCTAGAATTGGTTTCATTGTTGTGTTTGTTTTAGTTATTTTCTCTTGCATTCTCTACATAAAAACTGGTATCAGAGTGAGGTTGTGGAGAACAATGTTGTGGAAGTGCATAGTCTAGTTGTTGAGGTGCAAACGTTGCCTATGAAAGAATAACAAAAGAGCATAATTTGTTTTGATAATGCTAATGTTGAAGGAAATATGTAAAAGCATGATATTTTCTTCGCAAATGTTGATGTACTTATTAGTTATATGATTTTTGCAAATAATTTGTACACATGTATGGTCCACTAGATGCCAACTTGTTGTTAAACACCAATTTGTAACTTTTTGGTCCACTTGCACATTTGGTGTTTTATTCATTATTTTATTAAAAGGCTGGTGGGATATTTTTTTCTCACTAAGTACTGTGAAAGTGCAATATTTATTGTTGAAATTAGTTGAAATATGGTGGGTGTGAGTAGCAGTAGTCTCAAATTCCACAATTTAATGAGAAAATTATGAATATTGGAGCATTGAAGACTTTCTTTTGTTGGTGGGAATTATGGGACTTGGATGAGAATGGTTTTACAGAGCCACCATATCAAGAAGCATATATTGCTTTATCACAAGCAAAAAATGATATCCTCAAAGAAAATAAGAAAAAGCAAGCCAAGGCATTGTTTTTAATACAAGTAGCAATGGAAGAATCTATTTTACCACGGGTTGCAGTAGCTATAAGGTCCAAGCATGCATGGGACACTCTACAAAAATATTATCAAGGTACTAGCAAAGTCAATTTGGTAAGATTACAAATCCTTAGAAGAGATTTTGAAATTTTGGAAATGACAAATTTGAGACAATAGATGATTTGTTCACTGGTGCACTGAGTATAGTAAATCAAATAAAGTCTCATGGAGATACTTTGGATGATCAAAAAGTTGTAAAAAATAGTTTCATAAGTCTTCTTATTAGATTTGGCCCAATTATTGTAGCCATTGAAGAATCAAAATATTTGTCTCAAGCTTCGATTGATGGGCTTATGGGGTCCTTACAACCCCATCAGCAAAGAATCAAAAGGTCAAATGGTTCCTGTAGGAAAAATGAATACAAATCACAAGTTCAAGCTAGCAACAACACAGGAAAAAGAGGAGGAAGAATCACTAATAGAGGTCTAATAGGATTTGAAGAGGAAGAATCAACAATCACAATGAAAGTGACATATTAGACAACTCTCATGAAGAAGGAAAAAATTTTAATTTCTTTACAAGAAAAAGTGGGAGAGGTGGAAGACACTCATGAATTTCACAGCCAAGGACAAAGGTATGACAAATAACATATACAATGCCACTATTGTAAAAAATTGGTCATTATGCACCTGAATATAGGAAGAAACAATTTGATATGAATAGGAAGAAAGGAAATTTCTCAAGAGAAAATCACTCTAAAAATAGTGATTCAATGTTTATTACTTGTAATTGTGCACAAAAAGGATAAATAAATAAAAAAGTTATGGTTTTTAGATAGTGGTTGTAGTAACCACATGAGTGGAAACAAGGATATGTTTGCAAACATAGATGAATTAGTGCAGTCATAAGTAAAATTGGGAGATGATATCCAAGTAATTGTCATGGGTAAAGGTACCATAAACTTTGAAACTAATAAAGGTGAAAAGAAACACATTCCAAATGTGTATAATCTTACTAATATCAAACACAATCTCATTAGCATTGGGAAACTACTACAAAATGGATATAAAGTATATTTTGAAAATGATGCATGCGAGATTCTTGATTCACATAGAACACTAATTGGAAAATTCCAAATGACACAAAACAAGATGTCCCATTTAAGGTTGCAAAATGATTTGTTTGTTGATTTCAAAGAAGACCTCTCAGATCAGTCATGGTTATGGCGCTTTGGTCATTTAAGCTTCAGTGGTATAAATTTGTTGCATAGAAAAAACATGGTAAATGGTTTTCCACTTATTGAGCACCCAAACAAAGTTTGTGAAGGTTGCATTCTTGGTAAGCATCATAAAGAATCATTTCATGTTGGCAAGTCATATAGAGCAAGATCTCCACTTGAAATTGTGCATTCAGATTTTTGTGGGCATATGCAGACACATTCTATTGGGAATTGTTTGTATTTCATCACTTTCATCGATGATTATTCCAGGAAAACTTGGGTTATTTCTTGAAACAAAATTAGAAGCTTTTGAAAATTTTAAGCAGTTTAAAGTCATGGTGGAAAAGGGAAGTGGACACTACATTAAAATTATAAGAACAAGTAAAGGTGGAGAATTTGTGTTCAATGATTTCTCGAGTTTTTGTAAACCAAGTGGGATCCAAAGGAAAATTACAACTAGCTATACACCACCCCAAAACGGTATCGTAGAAAGAAAAAAATAGAACAATAATGGAAATGGAAAGATGCATGATGAACGCTAAACATCTACAATGAAAAAAGAATTTGAGATGACATATTTGGGATTAATGAAATATTTATTGGGCATAGAAGTAAGTCAAACATATGAGATAATTTTCATTTGTCAAACAAAATATGCAAATGGTGTTTTTAATAGGTTTAAGATGTTGAATCACAAGCCAACGTCTGCACCTATGCAAATAGGATTGAAATTGAGCAAAGAAGACAAAGGTACAAAGATAGATACAAGTTTGTTTAAAAGATTGGTATGAAAATTGATGTATTTGATAACAACAAAGCCCAACATTATGTATGCAGTCAATATGATTTCAAGATTCATGGAGACACCAAAGGATTCACATTGGCATACGAAGAAAAGGATTTTGAGATATGTTAGTGGAACAAGAGATTACGACATCTTATATTCTAGATCAGATGATTTTATACTAGTTGGCTACACACACAGTGATTTTGCAGGTAGGATTGATGACACAAAAAACACATCTGGATATATTTTCCATCTTGGTTAAGGAGCAATATCATATGCTTCGCAAAAACAACCCATTGTTACACTTTCAACTATAGAAGCATAATATGTAACGACAACATTAGAAACATGTCAAACAAAAATGATAAGAAAAATGATAAGTAGCAAGAAAAATATACTTTGACAATAATTTAACAATAGAAATATAAAAAAAATCATGTTTTTTCACAAAAGGAGCAAGCACATTGATACTAGATATCATTTCATCCGATAACTTATAAACAATGGTGAAATATATCTTGAATTTTGCAAGTATGAAGATCAATATGCAAATATCTTAACAAAACCATTGGCAAAATAAAGATTTGAACATCTAAGGAAAATTTTGGCATCATCAAGAAGTCGAGCTTAAGGGGGAGTGTTGAATAGTGTAAGCTTGACTGTAGTGAATATGGAGCCAAGCAACCACAGTCTAGAAGTCTTCCCAATTGTCTACCCACCTACAAGTCATCCAACATTAATGTAGCCACAGACAAGTAGCCATCTCATCGTTTAGTCGCTCAGTCATGCATCTTCCCATCCAAATAGCTCAACCAACTCCATCGTCCAGCAACAAATTCTATCGTAGTCACATGTTTGTAAAATCTACTATAAATATATCATCTCAAAGCCGCATAAGGCACACTTGGGAGTGCGACTTCATCTTCATAATAAAATTATGAGGAGTAGCTGATATTTTCTAGATCTAATTTCATTGTTGTGTTTGTTTTAGTTATTTTCTTTTTCATTCTCTACCTACAACTTTACCCTTCACCATGGTAAACATTCAATACATCTATTTTCCATCATGGAGTTAATGACAACCAACAAGTTTCAAAGAGTTAATATTAAGGATTTGAGGTGGTAGAGTAATAACTGACTCATAGAAGCTATGAAACAAGATATACAATATGAATAAATGAATATGTCTAAACAAAGGTTGGGTATACACACATCCAAATTACAATATGTACTAAGAAAAACATCTCACAATTGAAATAAAGCCACTATGTGACATGTCACAATCACCAATTAAATCTCCACTACTTAACTCAAGATCCAAACCAAGGTTTGGTGAAGTGCAAATCCTTTGTAGCAATATTAATACAATGGACCCCCTTGTTAAAAAAAGACTTAGTATCAATCTCATTGAATATGATTACTATATTTGGTTTCTAAGCTTCCGCTAGAATTCTAATCAAGAACACAAATCCAAGGTTGTTAAAAACTTAGGAAAAATGCTTAGAACAAGAACTAACATAAATAGCATGGTCAAACATAACAATATTAAGTATGATGGTTAGTTGAAAGAATGGTCTCTATTGTATAATCAACACATGAGACTATGTAAATACATGTACAAAGTAGAAACAACCATGTAAAGAGATGGTAAGAAGGAATTAAGTGTTTAAAAAGAAGAAGAAGAATATTAGATTATTTTATTGCATTATTAAGTGTTTCGAGTAGATGAAAATCTAACTCTCATATAAGAACAATATACATAGAATATAGGAAAAGAATTGCATGGACAAAGATAGGCATGTTTGATTGAATGCTCTATTGAAAGTACAAAAATTATATGGAGCATGATTGGGAAAACATGAGTATTGGAAGTATATTTTATTTTCATAATTAAGGTGAAAATACCTAGCAATTTTTGTATAGTACTGCATGTTTCAATTTTTTAGGATCGTTGTAATTCCAGCGCTGAAAGGATGCTATGTAGGGATTCTGGCAAGTGCTTGGATGATTGGAAATTTTAGATTACAGGTAGTGTGGGCATGTCCCATAAAATAAAGACATAATCTGCCATGTACAAAGGCCAAATGTTATGAGAAGGATCTCATGATAGTGAAATTTAATTATGAACAGAACATGTCTGTAAATTTAAGTTTTGAAATCTTTCTATTCTAGAATAGTGTTAAGATGACATGTTATGTGTGGATGTCCAAGTTTTGGGCAGCAAGAGTAAGTAATAGGGGAAATAACTTCCATTCACCAAAGAAAAACAATATGAGGATTGGCCTCATGGCTGTGAAATCTAATTTATGTAGGAGACAGAATTGTAAATTCATATTTCGATTTGATTATCAATATTATTGATCATTGGAGGTTTAGGAAGCATGTCATGTGAGATATTGCAGAAAACCAGGTATTATGGTCGGTAGGAGACAAACAAAGGACAAGGTTCTTATTTTTGGGAAATTTAAGTTATGTATGAGATAGATTTGAAAAATTTTATGATCGAAATTTTCTTTATAATGACCTCTCATGTGAATTGCATGCCTGTATGTCATGTAGGGGAGATGATGAGGACATGCCCTTGGGGAAAAAGTTGGATAACGACCTAAAAAATCAATTAAGTATTCGGTTTTTTAGCATATTATTACCGATTTATGTGATTATACATGCATGATGTTGTAGGTTTAGAATTGGTAAAATTAAAAGAGAGGCACAGACCTCCTTATGCAGGACACCCTGGTTACCAAAAGCTGATAACAACCCTCAGGAGGCAAATATTTTGGCCCAGATCAAAGGTAGAGATAATTAATTATCTACCTAAATGCTTGGGGTGTCAACGGGTGAATATTGAACATCGGTATCCAGAGGGTTTGTTATCAACTCTTCCCATTCCTGAGGAAATGGGAGATAAAATCCTTGGATTTCATCATAGGTTTGAAATTAATACAAAAACAACATGATCTGATTATGGTTGTAGTAGTAGAATAAGTTAAGCAAACTGCTCTTTTACTTTTGTAAATTCAACTTATGGAGCTGGTAATATTGCAGAGATACTTCCTGAAAGAGGCATTCCAACTACGTGGAGTACCAAGGAGGGTAAATTTTTTACTAGGATGTGAAATTTTACATAAAAAGCTATGAAATATTTGTCTGCAGGATTTGAGACCAAGATGAAACAGGTGGACAAACAGAATGAACAAGTCAAGTTAGCGAGGACATGCTAAGATAAGAAGCATGTGTGCAAGGCTGGACAGGAAGAAGACTAAGAACATTGTGGCCCATTGTTGCAATAAGGGGTAGAGGATGTAATATCCCCCAAACAGACAAATATTTTAAGTAATATTTATTTAATATTGGTTGGTTTGTGAAACCTCCAACAGGTCCTTTGAGGACAAATGTAACTGAAACATTATGCTGTAATAAAAATCTTAATGATGGGGACATCCATGTTAAATGAGGAAATTATGCATGCGAGAGTGGGGGACGTGAAGGGTCAATCACAGGGAGGTTACACCAGGCATGGGAATTCCAATATGGTGCTAGAACCACCTTGGGGAAATCGAGGATGTAACAACAACATAAATTCCTCTAGGAATGGGTCGTTAGTTGCAAAAGACCTAGACAAAAAAAAACTGTAAATAAGGAAGCATATGTTATGAGGTGGAGGAGGATGGAAGAAGGATTCCTTGCTGGGTGAGGAAGTGATTTCTCCCTGGAGAACTGGACTAAGTTTGACTGTCACCAGTCTCAACATCCATAGTTTAGCTCGGGGATGATTGAGGACGGAGAAATATGTGCCTAATCTACGGTTGCGTGGAAAATGGAGGTTCCCCTATCATTACGTCTCACGTTGTAAATAGGTTTCATCACTACATTTCATTTCTGCAAAAATTTTAAGCTCGGGGTATGTCTATACATGTGCTAATAGGTGTTTCAATGTTAACGAACTAATAAATTCCAGTATTAGGAGATTGATGAAAATGTTTCTTACGAGATAGTGTATTCTCATACTTTGTTTTGATTGTCTATGAAATTCCTTCGACACTATGGTTGCTCTATTGGATTAAGATTTTGAAGGCTTGTATGCTAGTGAATCCTAGATATACCGGTTTACATGCATAGATGTGGTCTATTGACAATTATTACTATGTTTCCTGTGTTTATATCTGGAACATGTATGGTTGCTTGTGTTTGAACATCAGGAACATTCTTTTTCTTTCTATATCTGGAACGTGTTGATTTTCTGTGATTGAAGAACTGGGGCATGTATTGTTTCTGGAATGTTTCATTAGCCTGAAGCTAGAATGTGTACTTGATAGCTTACTGCTGCATGCGTGAAGGAATTGAAGTATGAAGAATACCTTGGATGAGTTAGTACTACTAGGTTGAAGACTTGACGTATGAAAAATGCAATTTATAGCTTCTTGTAGCCTCTGTCAAATGTTTGAAGTATGGGGAATGTATCAAACTAATTATTGCTACTATAGGGATTGGAAGTTTCCCTTCTAGCTATTTGCTTTTGGAATGATGCTTATGAACTGGTGCCATCATGTTCTATTTGATTGATTGTCCTTGATTTTGGAAGGACTTGATAACTCAAAAGGGGGTATTATTGCTCTGCACAAAGTTACCGGTATGGTGTATGACTTCGCTTGATTGATGAGTTCAGGGCATATCTATGTATGTATGAATGTGGGTGATATAATGATATAGAGAAACTTCATATCTGTTGATGGGAGCACTTCTAATGAACTAGTGTATGCTCATGCCCTATTTTGGAATGATTAGGATTACTTTGATTCTTTAGAGCATTAATGGTATGGAATGCACCTACTTTCTCTGTCAATCCCCTAGAACTTGCAAGTGGACTTAGTTTCTAGAAATGGATACTCCTACTCTGTTGAATGATTGTGACTTTTTTGTTGATTTTTGGGTTGCCTAATGGTGTTATAACATTTTTCAAAATTTACATGCATACTGTATGTTTCCCTAATTTAGACACCCAGGATATATATTTATGGGGGGGGGGAGGTTTGAGTTTTGTTCTCGGTTGAATTGTTCCAGCCTTAATGAGGTTCTTGGATAAAACTTATAGTTTAGCATGAGACTTATTTCTCTTACATCTAATCCTTTCCCCATAAAAGTTCAGGCCTCTGAAGGGAAGTTTGAGGGAAGAAGAGTTGAGATGAACGAAGGGGAGGATCAAAGGTTGCAGGCGATTATGCCAAGAATAGCTAAGTCTTAAGAATGATAAGAATTATGTGATCCGCATAGAAAAAAGTGGAAAGAGTAGTTAAGTCTTAAGAATGTTAAGACTTCTGCGATCCGCATAGCAGAAAGAGGAAAGTGGAAAAGATAAGTGAAGTCTTAAGAATGATAAGACTTACATGATCTGCGATCTGTATAGTGGAAAGTGGAAAGCAGAAAGAATAGTTAAGTATTAAGAATGTTAAGACTTCTGCGATCCGCATAGCGGAAAGAGGAAAAGATAAGTTAAGTCTTAAGAATGATAATACTCCTGCGATCTGCATAGCGGAAACCGGAAAGAGGAAAGGAAAGGTTAATCCAGAAGAGTGTTAAGGTTTCCGCGATCCATGATCCACATAGAGGAAAGAGGAAGGTAAAAAGGGAAATAAACATCTTCGTTGTTTGTCAAGTTCCGAGTTCCCATGTCCGCAGCAAAAGGTAGAAAGGCGGAAGGTGGAAGTATGGATGAATGCTTCTGTCGGGTGTTAAGTTTCCGAGTTCCGTAGTCTACAATGAAAGGTGGAAAGGCGGAAGTGTGGTCGAATGAATTCGTCGTGCGCTAAGTTTTGATTTCTGTAGTCCGCATCGAAGGGCAGAAAAGCGGAAGGCAGAAGCTGGAAGCATGGATAAAAGATTCCGTCGGATTTTAGGTTTTTGATTCCCAAAATCCACAGCGAAGGATGGAAGGCGAAATGCGGAAAGCATAAGTCGAAAAAGTCAGTTTCAGTGCAAAAATGACTTTTCTGGTTACGGAAGTGGATTTAATTGTGGAAGGCTGATTTCCTAGTGGAATTTCATGTTGGTTATGTTCTTAAGGCTTAAGGATGAATGTGTGAAAAGGTTATATTACATATGAAAGAAAAAAATTATATGCATATACATACAGGTTATTTAGGGATGTTACATCCACCAAGTACTGTCTCAACTTCACTAGTGTATACATGATGGTGAGCATCTCTTTATCATAAATAAAGTAGATCATTTTTAACTCCCTAATATTCTTACTCTCAAAGGCTATTGGGTGTCGATTCTCATCAAAACTACCTCAACTCTAATCACCAAAGCATCACATTCACATTCTAGCATGTAAGGCTAGATTCTAAATGCTTTTAATTTTACATATATTTTATTTCTTACTGTTTAAAATTTCCATTTGGTTTATATGTTTTTCCATTTTGTGTAACTTATCCTTAATTTATTTTTTAATTTTACTTATATATAAATACTATCAACATTAAATTTTTATAATATCTAATATATCTCACATCCTTAATGTTTTTTTAAAAATTACTTATATAGAAATACTAACATTAAATTTTTATAACATGTCTAATATATCACACATCATTATTAGAAGGTATCACAAGTCAATATTATTGTATCAACTAACTAATGTTCTCGGAGTAGCTGGATGAGGATAAAAATAATACCTCAATGACCTTAAAAAATTAACAAAGCCCTTCACTCATCCCTCCTTACTCTACGATATAAAGTTTTAAATCTATTATTCATCCCTCCTTTTTCTACGATATAAAGTTTTAAATTTATTTAAATGAATATGATAAAAACATTATGAAGTACTTAATTGATTTGAAATAAGAACAACAAAACACAAATAAGGTTCAAGAGAATCCATTAAAGAAATAATAAAACACAAATCAGGTGCAAAAGAATCCATTAGAGAAAGAATAAAACATTAATAAAATATTAACAATATTACTAATTACATTATTAAAGTAGTTGATATAAAAAGTGTTAGGGTGGAAAATGGCGTGGATCCACTAATAATGATTGTGCTAGATCTCAGTTTCATAATCTTTGTTGTAATCTCGGCCTTCCTAGCCTTTTAACTTGTCAAAATTATAGTGAGCTCGGGACGCTTCTCTCCAAGCTCTTTGAGTATAGAAATACAATTTTAAAACAAACTAAATAATTCGTTTCTTTGGGTCTGATAAACCAAAGTTTGGTCTGAGTGGACGTTAACCATCATCATCATGATATGCATATTTGTGAAAAAAATAAGACAATGTAGTTCAACAGTTTCAAGAACTAGAGCTTATGAAAATTTTGTTTTATTTTTGCTCTACCTACACAATCTAATGTACCCAATCTAATGTAGGGGAGCTCTAAACATGTTTATTGTCAAGCAAAATGAGCATGACCAGGAGAAGAAGGAAGAGATGAGACAGAACAATGGGCACCCAGATGACTTTGATGTCTCAAGTCCTCGTAATTTATCCCTAGATTCTTGGAAAGACTTATAAACTAATTTATGATTTCATTTAGTTAAATTTAGTTATGTTATAAATTCAACTCGGTTATAGCATCTTAAATAACTTTCAAGATTATAAAAAAATATTAATGTCATGTACATAGGAAGGATGACAACTACAAATGCACAATGATGGCGTTCTTTATTAAGGAAGCGTGTCTTCTGGAACTGGACAGGCAGGAAGAGTGAGAGGGGAATGCAACATTGGCACCAAAATGGTGGAAGCCCTTCAACTACAAATTAGTAGAAGTATTGGTGGATGAGAGAGACGAATCAATCTTTGGAGCAACGCTTGTATAATGTCCCCAAAAATTGAAAAAAAAAATATTAGGCTAGTCAAAACTACCTATGTTGGACATTATTGGACTTGCGGAATGTGTCGTACTCTATGTGTACTATAGATTTGTCATAAGTTGTTCTTATGTCCTACCTCCTTACTTTCAGTTATTATTATTATTGTTTTTACTTATGATGTCGTAATGTTGATTACTATGTTATTCTCATGTTTATGTATTGTTGTGTATGTTAGATACTTGATTATGTATTTCATTGATTATAGTATGTGCTTACTGTTGTATACATGTTTCTAACTTAACTTTGTTCTTGGAAACAAAGGAGTGGAGTGGCGGGCTAGTTTCCCTTGTGACCTCGAGAGGTAACAATTTATACTTGACGCAACATGCTTACTTAGTTTTGTCGAACCAAGGCAACCGTATCCTATTTATGTGCAGGTATACTTGGTGACAAATAGCTTGTTTACAATGCTTAATGGATGGTACTAATCGTTGATTTCTTAGTGCTCACATCTGCAGCCCTATCCTATTACATTGATTGTTATTAATATTTACTACGGAATGTATGCTAGTGAAGGGGTCACTACAACCTTCATAATTTAAGCGATGACGAGTTGTTATTGATGTGATAATTATTTACTACGTTGTAAATAATTACAACTTGATTTAAGCCTTAGTTTATGCTTCCTATAAGGTTGATTTTAATTATTAGTGAAAGGATAGAATATACTACAAAACCCTTGTGGTAATGCTCCATGGAATATTGCATATGCCATAGACTTGCGGCTTAAAGCCTAAGTTTAAATGTTGCACATAGGGTTTATGCCACACAAGGAATGGAGACATTCGATATTGTATTGCTTATGAACTATAGAGAAGTGGGTTTGGGGGTCATTAATGGACAACAGGTTGTCACCTTTAATGTGCGTTGGAAAGTGTGGAAGCCCAACTTAGGGCTTGGCTCCACAATGGGGTCTGGTCATTTGCAGCTTAGCTACTTACCCTTTGCTCATGTGCAGTATGGAAAATGTGACTTCCATGATAAATATAGGTATGGTAATTTTTGGTTTCGCAGCATGTTTGTTGGGTGTATCTTATTCACAATTTCATACTTCTCATTATTGTTATCGCTTTGTGGTTGCATGTTATAGGGAAGGCGAGGAGGGGCATGGATCGTAGCTCGAATGCAAGTCGTGGCAAAGCCATACCTTAACAGTAAGCCTATTAACAAGTCTTTCCTTGTCACCTCTTGGCTTCAAGGTTAATACTGGGTTTAACTCATCGTCGATTGGGGTTGACTGAGTCTGGTTCCAATAGATGCATTTGATTTGGGGGTTTAACTGTGTCTGGAAGAACTCTACGTTTTGTGTGCAGCGACAGACTTGGGGTTTGATTATGGGGTTTTTTATGGCCTTTGGGCCTGAGCTTATAATGTTTTGGATTTGTAATTAATATGGTGTTGTTAGAAGCGAAGAGATCCTTGGTACTTTTGACAGGCTCTGTGTGTATTTTATAAATCATGTTTTGATTTATGATAAAAGCAAGGCAACACCATTGCTTGCAACGGTGCCATGGTTAATTGAAAACGACTGCGTAACTGAGTGACGGCTTTATAAAGACTGTGTTTATAATATTATGCTATGTTGATGTCATTATATTACTGCATTTAATTCCATGGTTATTATTCTTGTGGTTTATGTGGCATTCGCCTTCATTGGTTGTATTGGTTAAATGGATGACTAACAATCTGTCGTGATGGATTTTGGCGCAACGCCATAAATGGTGTTGGCACTCACCATTGTAGTTGCGATAGCATAGATGGGTGCATACTTACTATTTATTTTTAATGTGTATTGAAAAATAATGAAGCCCGTGGGTGTAAACCTTGCGTTGGCAATCGTTGTTGTAGGTAAATTTGTTGACAGGGTTTTAAGCATTTGAATAATTGTTTTGGTTGTCTAGTTGTTTATGTATGGGGATGAGGCCATGGATTACAACGTATATAATTTGTAAAGGGTATTACGACCTCTGTGTAAGAATTTAAGTTTGATTTACAGCATGTGTGTAAATAGTAAAGTGTGTCTTTGTTATAAAGTTTAAAGACCCTACAAGATTTGATCCTGGGTCATTTACTGTAACGAGGGTTTATTATTTGTATGGGTTGTGACTTAGGGCTTAAGTGCCCACAGGATTCAATACTGTGACCTCGATGCAATTACATGGTTTTTATTTGATTACTGTGTATGTAATACTATCGTGGTTTTATTATGTTGGGCTTTGAAATTTATGGCATACGATTCTTATTATTCATATTATAAAGTTTAGATGGATTGGTTTATTATTTATGCAATAGTTTAGGATGATGATAATAAGCACCATTGTGCATGCTTTGGTAGATATAGTTATTAGGAAAAGAAAATAGATTGTGGACCAATGGATGGTCTCGATACTTGGTCTATTAATTGATTATGATAATATTTGTTTTAATGGGAAAGATTTGGTAATTGGCATAAACTTATTTATACAGACCTTGAAAGGTTTTTGTTGGTTCTTATATTAGCTCTAGTATGTGATTTTTATAATTTATTCTTAGATGTATTTATAGTGTTATAGATTTTTTTTTAACTTGCATTAATAAAGGGAGAAGGAAAGATTTTTTTGGCTCTAAGTGCTAGGGTTTCGTGTTACTGCACGCTTTTGGCAGGGTTGTTCCTTCCTGCTCTTGGCGCCTCTCGGTGGCGGCCGATCTGTCATGGCCGCCATGCCTGATAGTAGATCTGCACCTCTCCCCCACCCCCGGGCCCATGCGATGAACTAGTTGCATTCAGAAACTTGATCTCTGGTAGATCCAAGAATCTTCAGGCGACTCCAATCCCTAAGTTTGTGAAGAAAATTGACGAGGTTCCTGTTATTGACCTACCTCCTCAGCACCCCATGCATGTGGCTATTTCCTTGGCATATCAAGCTTTGGTTGGTCAATTTAATAGGTTGTGGCCCTTGCCCAAGACCATGGACAACTGGATCCAAAAGAACAGGAGACCTCTGATCTCCAATAGCGTTACCTGCTATGCAATAGGCAGAGGGTTCTTTCTCTTTGAATTTATTGCTAAAGAAGATCAAGATCTGATTTTTCGAAGTGATCCATACTTCATGGGGCCCCAAGGCTTATATCTGAATAGATGGACCCCATATTTTGATCCCATGGTTGATGTCCCCAAAGCCGTCCCCGTTTGGGTTTGTCTCCCAAATCTCCTAATCCATTGCTGGACTGCGTCATCCCTTCTCGCTATTGGGGATAGACTCGAAAAGTATATTGACAACGCTCATCCAAAAGAGAACTATTCTTGCGCCAGAATCTGTGTCGAAGTGGATCTGGAAGCAGGTCTCCCTAAAGCAGTCAAACTAGCGGTAGGTGATTGGCAGCATTAACAAAATCTTAACTATGAACAACTGTCGTTCAAGTGTCATCACTGTCATGAGTATGGTCATTTCCAAAAGAGATTCCCTAAGAGAATCATTGATCTAGAAAAAGATCAAGAAGAGGGATGGATTCAGGCAAAGCAAACCAAATCCAATGCTAGGAAGGTCCATAAAAAAGAAGAGAGAAAACCAGGTACTTCCAGGACTGAAGAATCCCCCAAAAATCCTCCAAATGAAGAAGGAAACAGCTCTGTGGTACATCCAAATGAAGTCCTAGAGCCTAGGCATGATGAAGATCTAGATTGGGAGACTAGGAATCAACCAATCTCAAACATAGATGAAATAATTCCTATTGTTAAAGGAAAAATCCAATAAGAAAACAGTCATCCTGGGTCCTCGACCCCCTCTTCAAAGGAAGAGACCTCGGAGGAAGAAGAAGGTGAAGTTGGGAAGTCTCAACCCTCGCCAATAAAAAAAAATCCAAGCAGGGAAGGAAGACGGACAAAGAGCGGAGAGAAGAAGCCACCTACAAAGATAAAACCGGAGCGCAAGCCACAACTAAATCCATGATGAATTCTAGGTTCACTAGATAGAAAGGGCATCCCAAAGGGACTGCCAAAACTCCAAAAGGTAAGTAATGAAGATTGTCTCCTGGAATTGTAAAGGATTAGGGAGCAAGGAAAAATATGAATCAATGGGAGATCTAATCCGCATATCCAATCCCGATATCCTTCTGATCCAGGAAACAAAAATGGAGGAAGCAAGTTTCCTCCAAACTACCCAGTTATTCTGGAAAAATGGTGATGGTCTAGAAAGAAGTGCCAAAGGTGCCTCTGGCGGTATTGGCACTCTTTGGAAAAAAGAGGCCTTTGAGTTAGTCTAGTCCTCCTCTCACACGCATTGGATCCTCTCCACTCTACATCATAAAGAATTCGGCATCCAAGTAAGCATTCTCAATATCCATGTTCCAGTTCTGATGTCAGAAAAGAAATATTATTGGCAAAGCGTTCAAGAGGTATTTTCTACCTAGAATCCTAAAAACATCATCCTAGCCAGGGACCTTAATATTACTCTTAATGCCAAGGGAAAAAAAGGAGGCTCTATTGTCAGAGATCCTCTAAGAGAAATCGTGGAGGAAATCATGAGGGATTGGGACCTTGAAGACATCAAGCCAAACCGTGGCATCTTCACTTGGACTAATAGAAGAACTGGACCCGGTCATATTGCGGCCAGACTCGACAGGTTCTTGGTCCAACAATCCATCATTGTATTGGGATTCAGATCAGACTCATCCATCTTAGCCTTTAGCATGTTGGATCATAAGCCAATCTTGCTAGATCTGACTGAAGAAAAAAATATGGGACCCATTCCATTCAGATTTAGCCCATGCTAGATTAATCATGAAGGTTTTCATGAGCTAGTCCAATCGGTCTGGGACGTCCCGGCTTTTGGCTCCCCCTTTTATATCTAGGAAGAGAAGATGTGAAGGCTTAAAAGAGCTCTCAAGGCTTGGACTAAGTCTTTAAAATATCCTGCAGCCCAAAGAATAGAAGCTCAACAAAATCTGAAAGTCATCAAAGATGAGAAGAAGATCAGGCGCTAAACTATGCTAGTCTTGAAAAGGAGACCAATATTCATCGTTTCCTTCATGTTGCTCATCGGAATGAGGAAGAAAACCTTAGGAAGAAATCTAGATGTATTTGGCTAAAATCTGGAGACAAAAACTTACCTTCTTCCACAAGCAAGCGGAAGGCCAGAAAAATTTTAAAGCCATGAAGGAGATCTAGAGTCGGGGCCAATCCTGTAGTTTGAAGAGATAAAAAAGGAAGCACATGATCACTTCCATAAAGTTTACACTGAATAGGAACCTAGCATCCGTAGCTCCCCTATCCTTGACCTGTTCCCCTTATTGATTCATCATTCTACTAACAAAAAACTTTTGGGCCAGGTCTCGAAGAAAGAAGTGAAATAGGCCTTAGCGTCTATGGAGCTAGACAAGGTGCCGGGGCTGGATGGGTTCATAGTCAGATTCCTCAAAGTCTACTGGAAAATCATCAAGCACAATCTTATTAAAATGATCCTCAATTCTCAGTCCTGCGCCAAAATTGGAGGGAGAACCAAGTTGGCCTTCCTAGCCCTTATTCCTAAAGAAAAAGGAGCCACCTGCTTCGATAGATTTAGGCCTATCTCATTAAGCAATATTGGATATAAATTCATCACCAAATTCATCGCCAATAGGGTAAAAGAGGTGCTTCCTTCTATCATCCTGGATAATCAAGGAGGCTTTGTCAAAGGGAGGCAGATCGCTGATAATATCATCCTTGTCTAGGAAGCAATCCACTCTAGAATCAAGAACCAAGAAAAAGGTATGATCATAAAACTGGACTTAGCTAACGCTTTTGATAGAGTTAGATATGACTTTCTCTTCCAGATTATGCATCGGTTTGGCTTTGATCCAGGCTTCATCAGCTAGATACAAGCCTGTATTAAATCTCCCTAGATTTCCCTCCTGGTCAAAGGGCGTGCTGATAACTTCTTCTAGGATTCCAGAGGCCTTCTTCAAGGATTCCCTGTTTCTCCCCTTCTCTATGCCATCCAAGCCTCAGTGCTTAGTTTTTAGCTCAACCAATCCCAGCTCAATAATGAACTTATTAGGATGAGCATTGCCAGAGGAGTAAAATATGTTAATCATGCCTAGTTTGTTGATGATACTATCCTCCTGGGGGGGGCGAGTGTGATCTCAGCCAGACTTTTTAAAAGAGAACTAGATCTCTACCAAGAAGCCTCAGGTAGTCTCATCAATTACAGAAAAATTCAAATCCTGAGCTAGAACTGCAATCCCAAAGAAATGACGGACATCAGCATAATCCTAGGTATAGAAGGTAAAACCCAATGGGATGCCTTCAAGTATCTGGGAGTCCCTATATTCAAGGCCTATCCGAAACCCTCCTCCTGGATCCCTATAATTGACAAAATTAAAAACATGATCAACACCTGGGGTGCAGCATGGTTAAATCCAGCTGGGAAAGTAGTCCTTATTAAATCAGTGTTATCTAGCATCCCTATATATCAATGTTCCATTCTCCTTGCCCCAAAAGGCGTGTTAGCCAGGATCGAATCTCTTCTCAAAAATTTCCTCTGGAAGGGTGGGAAACATAATGAGAAAAAACTCCCCTTTGTTAGCTGGGATAGGGTAGCAAGACCCCTGATGCAAGGTGGGTTATAAATGAGGTAGCTGGATGTGAAAAACTTAGCGCTTGGGGCTAAAATTCTATGGAATATTATCTTAGGTAAACCGATGTGGTGCAAATCCTCCCTTTGGAAAAAATATTTCACAGGAAGTCACCTAAGGTGTCTGGACAACTCCACAAGGGTAAGAAAGGGCTCAGCCATTTTCCTAATTCTATTGAAATCTCACTCCTTATTCTTAGCTAAGATCACATGGATTCCCGAAAATGGGAAGCATATAAAGGTGTGGGAGGACTCGATAATGGGGGGTCCTCCGTTGAGCCAGTGGCCTGGTATGGAGCAGTTAAAAGAAGATATGCAAAGCAAGAATATGGTAACATTGTGGGATATTTCATAGTGGAATGAGGATGGTTCATGGAAGAGCTGGGAAATACCCTGCCTAAACCATTTGGAAATAGACAAGGAGCTTCTTACTAGCAAACTAAGAGGGAAGTCCCCAATTTCCAAAAATACTAAAGATTCAAGAGGTTAGGGGGACATGATAGGACGTTATACTACCTCAGCAGGCTACAAGTTGTTCTTGAACCTCGACAATATGGAGAACCCTACCATCTACAAAAGTATCTGGGCTGTAAAAATCCTCCTAAAAATTGAATTTTTCACGTGGACCGTTTCCTAGGATAGAATCCTGACTGGGGAAAATCTTAGAAAAAAAGGATAGGAAGGTCCCACGAGATGTTCCTTCTATCTTAAAAATGAAGAAACCACAGTCCATATCCTCATTTCTTGTTAGTTTTCCAAAGAATTCTAGAAAGTATCCCTTCCAAAGAAAGTTGATCACCCTCCGAGCAACATTCATTCTCTTTTTATCAACTTGGATTCCAAACCTCCCTTTAGTCTCAAGTCTGGTAGAACCAAATTGTGCTGGATGGCTTTACCAAAGGTTATTATATGGAATATTTGGCTTGAAAGAAATGCTCAAATTTTCAGAGGGAAAGAGGAGAAAGCCTCTCAGGTTGCTGCAAAAGTTGATGGCCTTCTGGGTGACTTCCTCGCTCACCTCTGGAGCGACTCAGGCCCCATTCCCCCGTCAGAGGTTGCATGGATTCATAGCTTGTCTCCTAATCTCCCTTAGATTAACCCAAACCCCAAGGTGGGGAGTCCATGGGAAATTAGGATGGAGGAAAAGGACCTTGATTCTTGGCTAAAAAAAAAAATGCACATGGTGCTCATGTTCACGGATGGAGCATCTACAGGTAATCCTGGGGCGGCAGGGGGGGGCGGGGTTCTCTTCACCCCGAATGGACAAATGGAAACCAAATTCTCATAGGGACTTGGTTCGGAAACTAAAAATATTGTCGAGGCCCTTGCTCTCTAGCAGGGACTTTGGATTGCGAAGAGTCAAGGAATCACAAAGCTCACAGTTCTGGGAGACTCAAGAATAATTATTCAAGCCATGGCCGAGAAATCTCTTCCTAATCAATTGCATCTCATGAACCTAATTAAAAAATTTAAGAATATGGCTCTTTCCTTCCTTAAAATTAATTTCTTCCATGTATTAAGGTTGCATCATAAATAAGTTGACCTCGCTGCGAATCTGGGAACCACCCTAGGCCTCAGGTCCTTGTTAATTAATGGGTTTAACTCTTTTTGCACTCCCCCATAGGACTGGGGCTAGGATTGGGGGGCTTAAGTTCCCTTGGGCCCGAGCCCTAAGGATCCTCCCTCTCTGAGCCCTCGACGCGCATACTTCTGCTGACAGGGCAGCTGGACCAAGGCCGACACGTGTTCACATGGAAGATTACGGGGGAAGAGTTAAATGCAATACGGAGGAGTCCCTTCATCCATTATGAATTTCATTGCGTGTCTCTTCGACACTGTGTGAATGGAATAAGGTGATGCAAGGTACAATGGCTCGCACATAGGTGTTAAGTGTTGTGATCATCATGACCCTAAATCACAAGGACTTTAAATGGCAGAGGATTAAGGCAAGAGACACCAGAACTTCGTTGAACTGTCGCAACTCCAATCTCCTGAAAGTATTGAAGCTAATTTGCAGCATCATTGAAGGGAAGCAGATCTTGGTGGTCATTATGGAAGCTTCAATTGAGTCCTCTCGCTCGCCCTTCCCTCCAAATTTCGCTGAAGTAGATATCAAAAATCTTAAAACAGATGTCATGGTGCTACAAGATCAGGTAGAGACGACTAATACAAAAGGAGGCAGACTTCTTGAAAGCATGGAAAAAGATCTTATGCATTTGCGGAAGAAAATAAAGTGAGCAGTGAGGAAGTCCGAGAATGCTGTAATTGGATTGATAGCTGAAGTGGAGATAAAAGTGGACAAGCTCACCCTAAATCTCGTCAAGACAGAAGCTCATCCCGCATCAAGTTCCTTGACCAGTCTAGATGTGAATATCAATTATGTTTTGGGGATGGGTCTGCTCCTTTGCTATGGTGTCTGCATTGTTTTGCTTGGTTTTCATGTTATTAGATAGTTCGACTGTTTGGGAACTGGGATAAGTTGACTGCTGGTAATCATCTTAAGGTTATTCTTTGCTCTATTATACTGTAAATGTTGATAGATGTGTCTTAAATACTGATTGTGTTAGGATGTATCACAAAAATTGTAAATATCACTTTGTCGCTTCCATAAGGGCGTAAATAGAGAAGCATAACTCGTATTGTCGCGTCCATAAGGGCATGAACTGAGAAGCTAAACTCTTATTTTCGCTTTCTTAAGGGCATTTTGTTTTTTGGTCTGGTTTGTGTGGTTATACCACCTTCTTAATACAATATAATCGTTTTTGTCTATATATATATATATATATATATACTGGGTTCTATTTAATAGATTTACCGTGTTGTATAATTATTCTAGATCTGAAACCTAAATCTGAACTGGTCTTTCTAGTTATAACATGCCTCTGCTGACAATATGAAATCTGTCAGTAGAGTATATAGGCCAATGAAGAACTATGCAATTAATCTAAAAATAGTACCTAGTTTTTAGGAAAACACAGTTTAAGCAACAAAGATAAGATAAAAGTAAAACATAAAAGTGCAAAACCCTTGATAAATATTTAAACAGGAATTAAATTACAGAGGTAAGCTAAATGAACAAAACCTTGGATAAATCTAGCATAGGAAATAAATTACAACCTAGGTTTTATAATTTAGAATGTAAACCCTTAAAAGAATTTGACAGGGAAAACAAAAACTTCTAGGGTTAGAACATATAATATAAACCCTTGCATAATATAGCCATAATTGAAGCTCCTTTAATGGCTAAAACTTGCACACTCAATTAACCAGCATTAACAATTCATAGGCAGATCTGACCTCTGTATTAAATGACCGAATCACTTGGGAACTACCATGTTCCACCCAACCATGACCCAAACCATTCCTGGTTTCAATCTGGAACACCCTGAGCTGGTTCCAACATGCAAGTAGCTTAGAACTCCTAAGGTGAGGTTTCCCTAGTTTGAATATCAGGTCTGGATCAGTTCTCCTTCTTTCTTTTAGGAAAAATCTTCTCGAAGAGCTCTCTCTTGAGCTCTTGAGAATTAGCAGACAGAATAATGACTCCCAAAAATATATATCAGGTCCCCAAGCCTCTCTTTGGCTTGGGACTTTATAGACATACTTTTTAGTCAAAGGGGCAGTTAAATCAAGAATTCCTTCATTTCTTGATTTAACCATTTTTATTTAATTTAGTACTTTTAATATTTTAACCTAGGAACTTTCAACTAGTTCCTAATTGTACTTTTATAGATATTATACTATTTAATTTTATTTTAGTAATAATAGTAATAGATGCAAATTTTCCTTCTTCCTTACATTATTAATATTATTACTAGGTGTACTCTTTATACATACTTTGTATAATATATATATATATATATATATATATATATATATATATATTATTTGTTAACATTTGTCTTNCGACACTTTCTTCATTAAGGTCATCAAGTAGATGGTTAGGTCTACTAGGCTAGGCAACTCTAAACATCCTTGCATGTTGGATCCCCTCGTATAACATGGTAGTTCTTTAGTACTAGATGAGAATACAAAAATTCAAAATTTCATTTAATCACCTATAAATAAGTCAGATGAGATCAATATTTTTCTCTCGAGTCATTTTCACTCGGGAATCCCTAATTATTTTCAATAACTCCTAGAACTTACCAGAGCCCATACTCAACGCTAAAAACAGGGAATTGAAAACTTAGTGCAATTCCATAGCTCTTCGCACAACACTAATGCTAGGATGTACTTGTACGATACAGCTAGGGATACAATGGCCAAGGATCCGACGTTCTAGAGCTTATGCTCAACATCAACATGGAAGGCTCCAAGGCTTATGCCCAACACTTCCAAATTATACACAAATGTCTCAAGACTCATGTGCTCCAGAGCTTCTTGCTCAACACTTAACATCAATCAATCATGTGCTTCAGGGTCCAGGCCCAACACAAACAAACATATATATATGTATGTATGTGTGTGTATATATATATATCATATGCAAATGGCTTATGCCCAATATATGAAACAAATCATCATGTTCATCTGCATTGGGGTCTTCAACCCAGTATATCAAAATAGAACATTAAGATAACATCATAAGCAATAGGCTCATGCCTATAAGTGTTAGGTCCAACATTTTGGATATTACATCCCTCCTTGCTTAGAACAACACTGTCCCTGGTGTTTTAAGGGACTCAGAATGAAATCATGAAACAAGGCAAGGTAAGCCTTTCTCATGGTGGCTTCATTCTCCCAAGTAGCCTCATCAGCTTCGAAGTGCTTCCATTGCACTTTCGATTGGACTACGGTGCGATTCCTGAGCTGCACCTCTCTCTTGTCCAATATATGAATAGTTTCAGGGGAAAAATCCCCTCCAGGTTCCACCTGTAATAGGGACCAATCAACCACATGTTTAGTATCATAAACATATTTATTTAGTAATGATGCATGGAAAACATTATGGACTCTTATGTGCTCGGGTAATGCTAGTTCATATGCCACTAGCCCTCTCTTGGCCATTATTTAAAAAGTTCCACAAAACCTAGGTGTTAACTTACCGCACCTACCCAAGCTCAATGAGCTCCATTTTGCTTTTACTTTTAAGTAGACATCGTCACCTATTTGATAATATTTATCTTTTCTTTTCTTATCCGCGTATCTTTTCTGGCGATCTTGTGCTTCTTTAAGGTTCACCTGGACCTTGGTAACCAATTGTTCCAAGTCCTTTAATAAATCAGGCCCTAACATGAGCCGATCCATCGGGCTATCCCAAGTAACTAGTGTTCTACACTTCTGTCCATAGAGTACCTCAAAGAGACTCATCTTGGCAGAAGCCTCGTCTCTGTTGTTGTACGCAAACTCTGCGAGATGCAGATAGTCTTCCCACTTGGTGGGTTTGTTCATGACATACATCCTAAGCATGTCCTCAACAATCTGGTTTACCCTTTCTGTTTTCCCGTCTATTTGCGGGTGATAAGCAGTACTAAAGTTCAATTGTGTCTCCAATCTAGAGAATAAATATCTCCAAAAGTTTTCGGTAAAATTTGTATCTCGATCCGAGATGATTGCCTTCGGTATCCCGTGCAATATAAATATATCCTTCAAGAAGATATCGATAATGTGTACTACCTTGTAGGTCGACTTCACTGGAATGAAGTGTGTTGATTTTGACAATTTTTCAACTACTACACAGATAGAATCATTTTGATTCTTACTTTTTGGTAGACCAGTGATAAAATCCATACTAATGACCTCCCACTTCCATTCCGGAATAGGTAACGGCTATAGCATCCTCGAGGGACGCTGATGCTCAACTTTGACCAGCTAGAATTCTTGACATTTCATGATAAACAACACAATGTCGGCCTTTAACTTAGGCTAAAAAAAGTGTCTCTTAACGGCAAATATCATATTTTGATATCCCAGATTCCTCGAGTAGGGTTCTCGATGAAATTTCATGAGGATGCTGGACCGAATGTCCCCTCCTTCTAGAACGTACAACCTCTCCTTGGACCATATCAGTCCTGATTAGTCTACCTTGTACTCTTTTTGTTGTTGAAACAACCTATCCTCTTGGAATTTCTTGAGGATTTCTACATAGAAAGGGTCAACTCTGTTGGCCATTCTAATCCTCTCGTGCAAATCCACATCAGTTTGACTTAAAGTCACCTCATATATCATATGATTTCGAAGGCTCAAAGCATCAACAACCTTGTTCTCTTTTCCTTTAATATGCTTTAGCTCGAAATGGTACTCACTAAGGAAAGCCAACTATCTGCCTTTCCTTGCGTTCAGATCCAGTTGTTCGAATAAATACTTCAGACTCATATTGTTTGTCTTCGGAAGGAATTTCCTTCCCATGATGTAGTGCCTCCACATCTTCAAGGCATGGATGATGGCTCCTAACTCAAGATCATGTGTGGGGTAGTTCTACTCATCCTCTTTTAACTTGCGAGATTAATAACAGATCGCATGATCATTCTGCAAGAGGACTCCTCTGAGTCCTTCCTTGCTTGCATCTGTGTAAACAACGAAATACCCATTTGGATACACAATTCGTAGTATCAGTAAGTTCATCAAAAGCTGCTTAAGCTTTTGAAAAATTTCCTCACACTTGGTCGTCCATAAGAACTTATTTGCTTTGTTTTTCAAAGTGGTCATGGGACAAGCTATTCTTGAGAAGTTCTCAATGAACTTTTGATAATATCCGACTAATCCCAGAAAGGACCTAATGTTGGTGACACTAGTAGGGGTAGGCCAGTCTTCTATGGCTCTAATGTTTTCTGGGTCCACAACTATTCCTATCTCGGAGATAATGTGACCAAGTACTGTCTATGTGGTTTGTAAAAATCACATTTACTAAACTTAGCGTAAAGATGGTGTTCTCGTAACACTCGTAGTACTATGCGAAGGTGTTCCTCGTGTTCCTCTTTACTATTAGAGTAAACTAGGATGTCATCTATAAAGACAAAAACAAAATTATCTAGATATTTACTGAATATACTATTCATCATACACATAAAGTTCACGGGTGCATTGGTCAACCCGTACGACATTACTACAAACTCGTAGTTCTTGTACCTTGTACGAAAGGCGGTTTTGTGAATATCCACATCACGAATCCGTACCTAATGGTACCCGGTCATAGGTCAATATTTAAAAAGATATTGGCTCCTCCTACTTGATCGAACAAGTCATCGATCCTAGGGAGTGGGTATCAATTCTTGATAGTCATCTTGTTAAGTTGACGGTAATCGATGCACATCTGCATTGTACCATCCTTCTTCTTTATGAAAAGTATTGGTGCTCCCTAGGGGGACACACTTGGTCGGATATATCCTTTCTCAATCAATTCCTGCAACTGCATTTTAAATTTCGACAACTCTGATGCACTCATGCGGTAAGGGGATTTAGAAGCCAGAACTGACCCTGGTGTCAGTTTTATGGAAAATTCTAGGTCTCGTTTCGAAGGTAATCCTGGGGTTTCCTCATGAATCATGTCCTTGAATTCTACAAGAATGGGAAAGTCCTCTATGCGTTGTTCTCTCTTAGCCTCTATGTCTCGGATGTTTACCGCAAACACCTTGCAGCCTTTCCTAACACATTTATTTGCTTCTAAAACAGATATTTGTCTTACAGAAACTTTCTTTGGAATGCCTTAAATCTTCACTTGATTCCCTTGGCTATCTGTACACAAGATTGACTTGTGTAATAAATCAAGCATGACATGGTGTTGTTCCAACCATTCCATGCCAATAAGTATAAAATACGATCTTAAGGGTGGGATGTTCAGGTTTACTTTCGTTGGAAAACCATTCAGGTTTAACTCACAATATTTAACTATTTCTAAAACCTTCCGCTTCGTACCTGTGCCTAACTGAACCAACCAAGGTTTATCATGTTTTATTTTTCCTAGTTTGCATACATTAACAATTTTAGGTGATACATAGCTCTAGAAAGCACCAGGGTCAATCAGTATTGAAATAGAAGTGTTCAAGATCTTACCTTCTATCTCAACCATGATTTCCTAATGGTCTTCTTGTCGGCCATCCAAAGCTGCAAAAATCCACGGTGTTCCAGCTATGTCCTCGATCGTTGGTTCTTCTTGTAAGTTGTGCAAGAACACATTGGTTGTGTTCTTACAATCTCGGGCATAATGAGGCTCGCTGCACTTCCATCATTTGATCTGTATCGGGGTAGCATTGGCTCCCCCAACTACTACTAGCTTGTTAGCATTTGGAGCCAGTACGTATGGTTTTGTACTTGATTTGTTGAAGTTCTTGTTCACTGGAAAACTGTTGTTTTGTTCTTTGTATGGGGGTAGGTTAAACCCTGGGTTGCGGTTATCAGAGAAATTCTTAAACCTGTCTTTGTTTCTGTTCATGTTCTCTTTCCTTAGTTATCCATGCTCATAGTAGAGCCTAGCTTTGTGCGATGTGGTGTCCAAGGTTTTAGGCATGTCGAACTTAATCCTTTCCCAAAAGTTGGGAGGAAGACATCCTAAAAACTGTAGGATTTTTACCTTTTCATCCTTGATGTATGGTACATAATGTAACAGATCTAAAAATATGTTAATAAAAGCCTCCATAGTCACGGATCCCATATGTAACTCGTGAAACTCTTTCACTTTTCTGTCGAAGAATCTTTCTGACATATATTTTTCTTGAAAGATCTTGCGGAAATTACTCTAACATATTTCTCTTACCTCATATTTCTTGGTGTGTTTCAAATCTCTCCACCATCTTGCTGCTTTACCATTTAAATTATAGATGGCAAGTCGAGCCTTCATCTCGCTTGAGTAGTTATGAACGCGGAAATATTTGCTCATACCCAACAGCCATTCTTCAGCTTTCTCCCCCATGTTTACTTCACCTTCATAGGTCGACGCTCTTATTTTTGTAAACCCCCCCTGTAGATTATCATCACTTCTTTTTTTCTTTCTGCATGGAGAAAGAGAGTCATCACTAGAAGGGCTATGAGGATCTCCTTCTGGAGCTTCATGGGTACGTTCCTCTTTTTCTTCTTCTCTTGGGCTGCTAGCCCGTTTATGGTAAGGTTCCCTTTTGGACCTGTTTGTGGAATGAGTGGGTTTCCCCTATGGGGTTCCTCCTATCATATTTCTTAGTAATTCTTCGTTAATTGCTTGTTGTTCCTTTCTTTCATTCATACTATCTTCTCTGAAACTTTGCAATTCTGCTTGAAGACTATGTATGGTCTTCAAAATATCAAAATTTAATTCGACAACCAGTTCTGCTTCCTGGGTGGGGGTGTTCATCTTTCCTTGTCGGCTGTTATCTTCTTCATTATTCATGATCTGAACTGTTCTGTAAAAATTCTTGAAATTGCAAAATTTTTAATAACAGGAAGATTTTTGTTAGTCAACAATTTTTTTTTTAAATACTTTATTTTCTTTGCAACGAATGTCTGGTACGCCCATTAGGTCTCTTAATGTTGAAACTGGGCTCTGATACCACTTGTAATGTCCCCAAAAATTGAAAATAATTTTTTTTTATTAGGCTAGTCAAAACTACCTATGTTGGACATTATTGGACTTGCGGAATGTGTCATACTCTATTTGTACTACTGATTTGTTGTAAGTTGTTCTTACATCCTACCTCCTTACTTTCAATTATGATTATTACCGTTTTTACTTATGATGTCATAATGTTGATTACTATGTTATTCTCATGTTTATGTATTGTTGTGTATGTTAGATACTTGATTATGTATTTCATTTATTATAGTATGTGCTTACTGTTGTATACATGTTTCTAACTTAACTTTGTTCTTGGAAACAAATGGGTGGAGTGGTGGGCTAGTTTCCCTTGTTACCCCGAGAGGTAACATTTTATACTTGACGCAACAGGCTTACTTAGTTATGCCGAACTAAGGCAATCTTATCCTGTTTTTGTGCAGGTATACTTGGCGACAGATAACTTGTTTACAATGCTTGACGGATGGTACTAATCGTTGATTGCTTAGTGCTCGCATTTGTAGCCCTATCCTATTACACGGTTTCTTATTAGTATTTACTACGGACTGTATGCTAGTGACGGGGTCACTATAGCCTTCAACATTTAAGAGATGACGAGTTATTATTGATGTGATAATTATTTACTACGTTGTAAATAATTACAACTTGATTTAAGCCTTAGTGTATACTTCCTATAATGTTGATTTTAATTATTAGTGAAAGGATAGAATATACTACAAAACCCTTGTGGTAATGCCCCATGGAATATTGCATATGCCATGGACTTAGGGATTAAAGCCTAAGTTTAAATGTTGCACATAGGGTTTATGCCACACAAGGAATGGAGACATTCGATATTGTATCGCTTATGAACTATAGAGAAGTGGGTTTGGCGGTCATTAATGGACAACAGGTTGGTGCCTTTAATGCGTGTTGGAAAGTGTGGCAGCCTGACTTAGGGCTTGGATACACGATGGGGTCTGGTCATTTGCAGCTTAGTTTCTTACCCTTTTCTCTATGGAGAATGCGACTTCCATGATAATGATAGGTATGTTAATGTTTGGTTTTCGCAGCATGTTTGTTGGTTGTATCTTATTCATGATTTCATACTTCTCATTATTGTTATCGTTCTGTGGTTGCAAGTTACAGGGAAGGCAAGGAAGGGCATGGATCGTAGCTCAAATGCAAGTCATGGCAAAGCCATACCTTAACAGTAATCTTGTAAACAAGTATTTACTTGTCACCTCTTGGCTTCAAGGTTAAGACTGGGTTTAACTCGTTGTTGGTTGGGGTTCATTGGGTCTGGTTCCAATAGATGCATTTGATTTGGGGGTTTGACTGTGTCTGGAAGAACTCTGCATTTTGTGTTCAGCGTCAGACTTGGGGTTTTATTATGGGGTTTTCAATGGCCTTCGGGCCTGAGCTTATAATTTTTTGGATTTGTAATTAATATGGTGCTGTTAGCAGTGAAGAGAGCCTTGGTACTTTTGACAGGGTCTTTGTGTATTTTATAAATCGTGTTTTGATTTGTGATAAAATCAAGGGCAGTACCATTGCTTGCAATGGTGCCATGGCCAATTGAAAACGACTGTGTAACTAAGTGACGGATTTATAAAGACTATGTTTATAATATTATGATGTGTTGATGTCATTATATTACTGTGTTTAATTCCATGGTTATTATTCTTGTGGTTTATGTGGCATTCGCCTTTGTTGGTTGTATTAGTTAAATGGATGACCAACAGTCTGCGTTGATGGATTTTGGGGCCACGCTATAAATGGTGTTGGAACTCACCATTATAGCTACGATAACATAGATGGGTGCATACTTACTATTTATTTTTAATATGTATTGAAAAATAATGAATCCCGTGGGTGTAAACCCTGCGTTGGCAATCGCTGCTGTAGGTAAATTTGTTGATAGGGTTTTAAGCATTTGAATAATTGTTTTGGTTGTCTGGTTGTTTATGCATGGGGTTGAGGCCATGGATTATAGTGTCTATAATTTGTAAGGTGTATTACGACCTCTGTCTAGGAATTTAAGTTTGATTTACAGCCTGTGTGTAAATAGTAAAGCGTGGCTTTGTTATATAGTTTAAAGACCCTACAGGATTTGATCCTGGGTTGTTTACTATAATGAGGGTTTATTATTTGTATGGGTTGTGATTTGGGGCTTAAGTGCCCACATGATTCAATACTACGACCTCGATGCAATTACATGGTTTTTATTTTATTACTGTGTATGTAATAATATCGTGGTTTTATTATGTTGGGCTTTGAAGTTTATGGCATACGATTCTTATTGTGTAGATTATAAAGTTTAGATGGATTGGTTTATTATTTATGCAATAGTTTAGGATGATGATAATAAGCACCACTGTGCATGCTTTGGTAGATATAGTTATTAGGAAAATAAAATAGATCGTGGACCAATGGATGGTCTCTATACTTGTTCTATTAATTGATCATGATAATATTTGTTTTAATGGGAATGACTTGGTTATTAGCATAAGTTTATTTATGCAAACCTTGAAAGGTCTTTGTTGGTTCTTATCTTAGCTCTAGTATGTTATGTTTATAATTTATTCTTAGATGTAGCTATAGTGTTGATAGATTTGAATTATATTTCTATTTCATTCCTGTTAATA
>LPNX010444954.1:629334-642649 GCA_001517045.1 Pseudotsuga menziesii
CCAGTTTATCAAAATAGAACATCAAGATAACATCATAATCTATAGCCTCATGCCTATAAGTGTTAGGTCCAAAATTCAAGATATTACAGCTTGAATGGGACAATTTTGCTGCAAAATCTGATCTTCTTGTAAAGAGGCCTAGAAAGGATCCTCAGGCAGTAATAGTCCTCAGAGAGATCTTGCGAAGGCCTGCTACAATGATAAACAACATAGAGGATGACCTGGAAATTTTCTTTACTGATGATCTCAATTTCTCTTTTAGGTTTCGCAAGACATTGGAGGCAGTCAGTACATCAGTGGAGAAATATGGGAGTAGTAAAGTGTACATGGTTGGGCATTCCTTGGCAGCTGGTGTGGCTTTGCAGGTTGGGATGGCCTTAGCATTGGAGCGTATAGTTGTAGAATTCCATCTCTTGAATCCCCCTTCTGTTTCATTTCCCTTGGGCCTCAGAGGTATTGTGGACAAGTTAGGAATGTTGTGGAATGATTTCAAGAGCATGATTACAACTATTCTTCCTTCTAAGAAAAACCAGGATGACGATTCAGAAGACAGTAACCGTTACGAATTATCAAAAGACATTGACCCTTAAGAATTATCACAAAACAATGACCATTAGAAATCAAAAGACAACTATGAATTATTAGAAAACATTGACCGTTACAAATCAGAAGACCTTTACAAATTATCAGAAAACGCCGACCATTACAAATCAGAAGACCGTTACGAATTATCAGAAAACACTAGCCATTACAAATCAGAATACCATTACGAATTATTAGAAAACACTCTGACAAACAATCAAATGATGAAGACAAACATGATTTAGTTAATAATTGTCAGGAAATCAAGAAATGGGTTCCCCATATGTATGTAAACAATAGTGATTACATATGTAATTACTACATAGAAGGTTTTGCAAAATGCAAGAATTGTGACAGGGATAAAAGTAAATTAATGGAGCAGATGCCAAAGGCTATGGATCGTATCGCTGCCAAATTGCATATAAATTCGGAGAGTTCCATGGAATTTTTGAAAGCTCATGGGCTTCAGCAATGGTGGTCCTACAAGTCAAAACCCCTGATCGTGATCAATGGGAGTAAACTGATAGACCAACAGCTATGTTTCTTTATTCAACGTCCTCATCTGAAAGCCGGTTTAGAATCTTGGCCTGTTCTCAGCGCCAATCTGTGCTTGTTAATCTTTAACTCACTGAAATGTTAACGCTAAACTAACCTAAATCTTATTAATGAACTATTAAGAGACATTAGAATCATTCTTCAGCACGGTAAATCTTATAAATAACAATGGATTGTATCGATTACCACATCATTAACAATTATCTAGTTAATATCTTATTCTATATTCTATTTTTAAATGTTAAATCAAAGTTTAAAATATTTAATAGCAAATTCTAACATTATAGATTTTATCATAACTTTAAATCATTTAGAATATTTATATCTGAATTTAATATTATATAATTTATATATTTAGAATGCAATTTTTGGTGTAATATTTTATTCTTTTGTTTTCTTTTTAAAACAAATTAAATTTTGTTTTTTTTAATCAAATTAAATTATTGATAAAATATTGATTAGGAAAATATGCAATTTTTGGTGTAATATTTTACTCTTTTGTTTGTTTTTAATCAAATTAAATTATTGATAAAATATTGATTATGAATTTTCTTAATCACATCATGTTGATTACATCTTCATCACCATGAATTCAACCATTGTCCAATCTATATAATGATAAATCCACAGTGAAATCTTCATGACCATGAATTCAACCATTGTCCAATGTGTATAATAATAAATCCATGGTTGACATAATGTTGCTTACTTTTTGCAAAGTTAGAATACATGTTATCAAATGGAAAATGATAGATTATAATAGTTGATATATAATGATAGATTATAATAGTTGATATATATTAATAAATTGTAAATTAAATGGAAAGTTATAGGTTTTTTTTTCTTATATGTTGGATAAAATTTATGGAAAAAAAATTCTTTATACAAAATAATTATTTTTATTTTAAATTAAATATACATTTTTAATGAATATGAGAAACTTAGTTTTTAGAACTTATTATAACACTAGTATAGATTATCAAATCCCTTGAAGTGCAAAAAAATATTTATACAAACAAAATGGTGAGAGTTAAGATGGAGTTATGTTGATTATAATCAGAGTGATTGCATCAAAACAATGTTGCTTAAAAACAAAATTTACCACATTAAAATCATCTTATCCAATCAAAATGGTGAATTGTAATAATAATAATCATGTTTAGTTATAACAGACTTTTAAAAAATCCACTGAAAAAGAAAATAGACAAATACTCAAAAATGGCATTGTCAATTGAGTGTAGTTTGGGTGGTTGTGAGGTATGTTGTTATCCTCCCCAACCTCATAGGTTAAATGGTTCTAGTTAACCATTTAAATGAGCTTAGCTAAATGGTTCTTGCTAACCATTTAATTAAGCTTAAATTTAAATCTTAATTAAGATGCAATTATTGTTATTCATAGGTTAAATGGTTCTAGTTAACCATTTAAATGAGCTTAGTTAAATGGTTCTTGCTAACCATTTAATTAAGCTTAAATTTAAATCTTAATCAAGATGCAATTAAGCATAACAATATAGACGACCATGAGATGAATATGTACACTTGTTACACCTAGGTTAATTCACGGTTAATTGTAGTTAATCATTTAAATGAGCTTAGTTAAATGGTTCTAGTTAACCATTTAGCTAAGCTCATTTTAAATTTTAATCAACATCTATTTAACTATAACAATATAGACAACCATGAAATGAATCTTGGTTGTACACTTGTTACACTCGGGTTAATCTTGTTAATCTAATCAATGAAGCCCAAAATGGAAGATATAAATGCATATAGGAGTAACTAGAACTAGCATAGCCACAAGTAAAGTGGCCCATGGACTCTTACTGGAGATTGAGATCAATTGTGGAAGCACAATGATCACCCAAAGACTCGACTATCTGAACATCCCTTTTAGATGCAACCATTGTCATGAAACTGGGCATTTAAACAACTCTTGTTTTGCCCTTCGTCATGGGCGTCCTTTAAATCTTGGATTCTCGGATCCTGAACCAGTATCTGACTCTTAGGTGGAAGGATCCTTACTTGTTGATAATATTGACTTTCCTACCCCTCCTGTCCCTTATGACTCAACCTCTCCAACCTCTATAGGAGACCTTACTAAAGGGAAACTACAGTATATACAGGACATCGAAACACTAGCGCAAGCTTCCTCAGCCTTTCCCCATCTAGAACCCCCATCACCACTCTCTCGAACCCTTTAGCTCTCTATGAGAACATTCCAGAAATCCCAACATCTGTACATCCTGAATCATTAGTAGGTTTTCCTTTACCAGCTTTAGATTCTAACTCTCTAACTTGGTTATCTCCCCCTCCTTTTACCTTGGACGAGTTTCTCCCTCTCCAAAGAACCACTACCATTCCTATTGCTAATCCCACAAGGCCCACTTCTTCACCCTCCTTTGATAACCCTTCTCTCCTGAAATCTTTGGACATATTCTATCTCACCTTCCACCTTACCCCTAGACTCTATTATATTCCAAAATGTTACCATCGGGAAGTCAAGGAGGAATAAATTATCGGATGATTCTGGTTCCTTAGGACTTTATACCCCTCTATCAGCTCGTATCAAAACAGCTGCTAGAGCCCTAAACTCACCCCAAGCACTTAGATCATTGTCACCTGACACTCAGGTTGACCCATGAAGATATTATCTATGAATATTCGTGGTTTTGGAGGGATAACCAAAAGAAAATCCCTCAGATCACTCTTCTCCTCTCTCAATCCTGATATGATTCTGATCCAAGAAACAATGTGTGACCACTCTTTTGCTCTTCACTTCTTCTCCAAGATGAAACCTGGCTAGGAATTTTGTGCCATGGATTCTCATGGCCTTTTAGGGGGCCTTCTCACCTGGAACCCACTCAATGCTCATTGCAAAGCATATCACTCCTATGCTGTCATTTTGGTCAAGGCTAAACTCAAAGGTCTAGACATGATCTTCTCCATCTTAAATTGCTATGGGCCTTACTCCAACATATCCTCTTTTTGGAATAATGTTATTGCTGGTGGAATATTTGACTTCCCTAACCTGATACTTGCTAGAGACATCAACTTTACCCTATCTGACTGTCACATACCCCAATTTTGTAAAATAATGTTAATTATTTTAATTACATTTCCTAAGACATTATGTTAAATTTAATGTAAAGTAGGAACTGATGACTCAGCAGATTCAAAAGAAGTGGAATATAATTCTGAAAATTTTATTATTAATAAATAAAAAGTGGAGACAACAGCATTGGGAGAGCTGTTAATAAGAGGTTACTGGTCAAACTGGTGGAAGGAACTAGGTGGAGGGAAAAATACAAGTGGCAGCATCCTCAAACACTTTCTAAGTTGCAGGTGGAAACTTCCCTACATTTGGGGGTCATGATCCCCCAAGAAAGTGGGATCAGAGCAGGTGGCTTAATAAATGACAACTAACCCAAAAAGACCTAGGCAATCTTTTAAAAGTACCCAATGAATAGAGCCGGGGTTGCTCAGTTATTTTCCAAAGAAGAACCATTCAGGTGGAATGCTATTCAGGAAATTCATTTGGGGAAAAAGGGAAAAATAGTAAGGAAGTTGTTCTGAGAGGAATGCTGCAGTAACTTGGTTATTACAGCTTGTTAACTAGGAGAACTTACTGATAAGTTCATATTTGATGCTGAGTTTGAAGACTGGTATTTGAATATTGCTGCACCTAGTTCCAGCTAGGGAGACCATAGCAAGCTCGGGGGTCTTGAGGAGTCGCTGTTTGAGCGCTCTCTAGGAATTGGTAGGGAGGAACGGCCTCCCATTGCTGTTGTTGTCCAGGTTTAAACAGGTTCTGTCACCTAACTGTCTTTGTTTTAATAACTGTGAATGGTTGAATGTTACGTTTGTAGTTTATGATATAAATATTTAGCTGGTTTAGTGATGTAAATGTTTTTAGTTTATCAGTGATAGAATCTTGTGATGAAAAATAAGAACCCACTGTGTTTTTCCACATCTGGGTTTACCAGACCGTACTCCAGCATAGGGGTAAAATTATAAAGAAAGATGATATGATGATAATATAAAATAGAATATGAATGGAATTTCAGAGTGTTTTGTTGTATGGTTTTAAAAAGAAATATCTTATGTATCAGGAATTGTATTAACCTGTAATGAAGACTGATAAGTCATTTAGAAACAGAGAAATAAATGTTATTGTTCACTGAGAGTAGTATGTTCAAGAAGAGAAAACAGACTTGATATTATAGTTACTTGTTTATTGCTATATGGTATTTGAATAAGCAAAGGTGAGTATAATAGTCCACTAAAGTAGAGTTAAGTTAGAAAAGATGATGTACAGTTCACTTACTTACAGATTAAATAACTGTAAGAAGTTATTCAAATGTAAGAAAGAATAGTTAGAACCTTTATTTGTTCTTACAGGTACTTAGCTACTAACAAAATTTACCTTGGAAAGTAATATCATTTCTTTATTCATTTCTGTTTTATTTAGTTAAGTTCTAACAAAACATGCAAATGCTACTTATACATTTAAGCTGTTAACAATGTAGGACTTGGTTAGTTCTCTGACTTTCTTTATATTGTAGTTAACCAGATAATATGGGACATAGAGAATATGTCTACAAAGTATATAGAACAGTAAGTATAATGATAATACAATAATAAAATATTAAGCCATTTACATCATTAATAAACATAGGATAAGGGTACCAGTTTTATAATAGCACTTACAGGTAAGACAATAGTCTTATATTATATTCTCTCTATTATATTATATTCTGTTATATTTGTTGCATGGACTAAGCATGCAGAATATGTACTAATTACAGAAAACAATATCATTTTAATTTCAGTTTTATGAAATAAAATTATAACTTCTGTACCTAAAGAAGAGGAGTAACTGTTAGTTACTTAAGTGCTCCATATAGGACTTAAGTGTTTATTTTATTATTTAGTAAACTATATATAATAACCTTGAAAGGTTTTATAAAACACACTGAATAAAAGAATGATATACAGGAAAGACCTTTAATAATAACTTATAAAACTAATATGAAAATAAAATCAAGTATACTAATGTACTGTCAATATTTTTAACAAAGTGACAGAATGCTCAGTTTATTAAGCTTAAGTAAAAATTTAAACAACTACAACCTCATAATTGAACAGAAGTATATTATAAGAAAAAGATAAATGCTGTAAACATTATGTTGTTGCCGAGCTTCATTTATCAGTTATAATATAAACAAGTATATAAATTTTAAGCGTTGTAACATAAACAAAGAATTTAGAAAGGAAATAGTATTAATAACTATTATCATGGTCTTAGGGTGGAAACCCTGCAAAAATTTATAATTACAGCAAAATTAGAAATTACGGGTTGTAAACCCTTTTCCAAGACAGGCTCACGGCCTCAAACTTTACACAGTAACCTAACAGAAATTTGAACGGCTCTTCAAAGCCCTCGGTTCTTACAAGTATTTTTAAAGGGTAGGGCATTTTGCCTCAGTTTTTTTTATTCCCTTCTTACATGGCATTCAAAACACAAAAGAACTAACTTATATAGTCACGGCCAAAGCCGAAGAAGCCCTACAGTAAAGCGAGGGCGGGGTTCTTAACCAAATAAGAAAAACAACGAAGAAAACAACCAAAATAACCAAAACCCTTGAGGGTCTTTCAGACTGCAACGACCAACCCTTAACCTTCCATGAGGGTTTTCACAAGATGGGACAGCCATGGAAAAGTCCAGGGCTTACCGGAGGATAGAAAACTGTTTCTTTCGCATGCTGCTTTCCCCCGAACGTTGAAGCTGTCACCTGTAACAAGAACATATTAATGTTAATACCTTACTTGTGAAATGATTCTTATAAATGTAAAGAAATCGATTTACGAAATACTGTAAATATTAACATCTTCTTACCTAAAATCTGAAGGACGCGTGACCTCCTAAGAACAGACAAACAACCACCAATGCGAGTAGAAGGAGACCCTTCATCACTGCAAAAAGGTAGGGAGGAGTTTTTGACAAAGTTAAGAGCAACAACAACTGAGTACAAGCTGAGTGAAAGGAATATGCGGGATACTTTCACAATGATAACCCAGAACTAGCAGAGAAAGCCACATTGCTCCCTAACGAGCCACAGAAGAAATAAAACTCATACAAGAAGGAAATTCCGGAGAAGAGCAAGCTAACGAGGGGAATGCATGCAGAAAAATAGTGCAGCTTTACTCACAGTGACAAGCAAAGGAAAGTTTCACAGCCATACGACCAGAGCCGAAAGCGATGGAGTAGGAGACCAGGAAGAGAATGACGAGTTAGGGTTAGAGGTGACCCTTTTAACCTCACGACGCTTGGCCAACAATCTGCCACGTCTCCTCATAAATAATTCGCACATGGTGGGTAAATTTCTATAGTCGTTCAGGAACAGACACAAGGAATGATTTTCACAATCATTTGGCCGAATTAAAAAGGTTCGACTATAATCTTCAGCGAAGTCAACCTATCATTTGCATTGTAATAACAAGAATCTCGTTAATATAAATATAAACCATGCATTATAAATCATTAGTGGTGTAAAGGTAAAACAGTTCATATGAATACATTATGATATACCATTATTTACAATTTTGTAAAATTGCACTATAATTTCTATGATCACTGTGAGTATAGCTAGAATTATGGTTTAGAACTTCATAACATGCTATTCTTACCTAATAAACCATTGATCAAAGGTTATACTCTATCAAGGGTGATAATGACATGACATAACCTTATATACAATCTTGGAATGTATGAGTTAAAGGTTATAAGAGTATTCTTAGAAGTTAATCCATAAACTTGTAATGTCATGGTCTTATTCATGACCTCTCCATCCAAGTGAATGACTATTGTGTCATTCAACAATTACATTCCTAAATAAAATAAGTTTTGTGATATTGTTATGGAAGGAAAATATAATACCTATGTTTAAGTGATGATAATACTTATACAAGTTTCACTTAACATCTATATGTTAATTATAGAATACACTAATGGTCAATATTTAGGGTGTTGTAGAATCAACTATGGCAATTATTCTGTTAATAATGTTGACCCCATTGGTATTGTCATATTTATCTAAGTTGATAAATACATACAAAAGGAAAAAGTAACCAAATATTTTGATGAAAGTATTATCTGGAATGAATGATCTTAACCTAGAAGTTATAACATACAAGGATGAAGCCATTAATCCCTTAATAGAAATTTTATCAACGTAATTGTCAGACCTAAGATAAGCTTTAGTATGCTTTGATTTAGTTGTAGTGTAAATAAGACTTAGTGCATCAGCTAGAGTATATTCCTTTTTGCGGATAATTTGAAAATGGAAACAGTAATACGTAAACCCCTTATAAATGTACATTACAATGTAAGTGTATGTGTGCACTTGGAAGGTAAACTGTAAATTCTATAACTCTGCCTTTTTCTACTTTATCTTTGCAAAGAGTTTAATTGAAGTCTTTTAACACTTGAAATCTATGATAAATATCGAATAATACAGTAATATTTAAGAATCATAAAGTTACTCCCACTAGAAAGATGGACAGTTATTGAATTTACCTCAGTAAGTATTGAAAATGGTTTAGCATTTATCTTCCTACTGAACTTTTATTTTTGCGACGTACTTGTATTTATAAACACTTTAGAATTTCGACAAGCTGCCAACCAAACTTCCTACCTGTAGTCTGTAAGAACAGGAAAACGTTTCGCATTAGCTCGAAAGCTAAGTAAGCCCAGTTTTTTTTCATGACAACCCCACCTTATCGTCGCAAAAAGAAACAAGTCAGTAAACTGAGAAGAACTGTTATATCACTTTACATAACTAACAGATGATTTCAATTAACAAGCTGGTAACATATAACTAATTAAATGATTAGTTAACTACATTTATGCTAATGTTATGCAAATTTAAAAATTTTAATTTTTTCGAAAAATTCGGGGTTTTGACACTGACTTTGCGATTTGGGGTACTAAAGCTCGTCTGGATAACACTTCTCTTTTTTTCTCACATTTACTGAATGAGGCTAATATGCTCAACCTTGCCCCTATCCACCTCATCCCAACATGGATAAATGGTAGAACTGGTACAGAGGGAGTCAGTAAATGACTGGATATATTTCTTGCTTCTCTTCATATTATTCTTGCTATACTACAACTATAAATCTTGGACTCACCCATAAGAGATTTCTGACCATTACCCTATTTGTCTTGAGTGGGACTTGATCCAACACTGTCATTACTATCCATTTAAGTTTAATAGGGCTTGGCTTCGTGAATAAGAGTTCATTGATATTGTCCATCCCTTCTGCACTACTCATATCTCTCCTCTTCTTGATCCCATGTCAGTTCTGTCCACCAAACTCCTTAGACTCGAGGATTTTGTCAAAGCCTGGGAAAAAAAATTTGAAACTGTCTAACTCTCGGGAGTAATTGGGAGTGGACTCAAACATTCATAAACTGCTTACCACCCAGACCTCTGGTATCTTGTCTGTCTATGAGTCATCCCATCACATTCAACTTAAATCTTGTAAGCATACTCTACTATCCCATGAAATCCTAACTTGGAAACTTAAGAGTAGGGTGGACTGGTTAAAAGAGGGGGATGCAAATACCAAATTATTCCATTCCTATTCTTCTACTAGGAGAACCTCAAAATCTATTTGGGGTCTACAAAATCAACAGGGAATCTTAATTGAAGATGATGCTCAACTTAAGCATATGGGGCTGCACATTTCTCAAATATTTTTCTCTGATGATGGTTCCACCAATATTGAAGACCAACTCAATATTATTAAGCTTTTCCCCACATATCTCACAGAGGATGATAAAGCTTCTTTCCTGTCCTACTTCTCTCTCTCTGAGATTGAAGGTGTCCTTAAGGGATTCAAAAAAGATAAGAGCCTAGGCCCGGATGGTCGACCAATTGAATTCTATATCCACTTTTTTGACTTAGTTGGACAAGACATAATTAATGTTGTTACTCAGTCCATGTCTGAAGGTATAGTATCTGGTTCACTTAATGCTACCTTCATCACACTTATCCCTAAATGTGATAATCCAATATATCTTTCCAATTACAGACCAATCTCCCCCTGCAATCTTGTGTATAAGGTCTTCTCCAAATTGGCTTCCATCAGACTTAAGCCTATTATGGACAAAGTCATATCAAGGAACTAGTTTGGTGTTTTACATCATAGCCAGATCATAGAGCCCATAGGCATTTCCCAGGAAGTCATGCACACCATAAAAGTTGAAAAGAAAAAGGCTTTTATCGTTAAACTTGACTTGTTCAAGGCCTTCGATAGGGAGAACTAGACCTTCCTCATACTAGTCCTCTTACAGATTGGTATTCCATTTGTGGGTGTAAACTGGATCCTTGGCTGTGTGGAAACCTCAAAATTTGTTGTGTTAGTGAATGGCACCCCCTCGAAGTTCTTTCCTACATCTAGAGGCATTAGGCAAGGATGCCCACTCTCACCTCTTTTATTTATTTTAATCATTGAAAGTTTAAGTCTTCTAATACAAAATGCTTAGAAAAGAGGAGTCATTACAGGTGTCAAGATTACTTCCTCACTTTTTCTCACTCATTTATTATTTGTAGATGATGTCTTATTATTTGGTGAGGCTACTATTGATTAATGGCAGCAGTATAAGCAGCTCCTTGACCTATTCTTCTCTATTACGGGCATGCAAATCAGTGAGGAAAATTCCACACTTCTCTCTAATGACGTCAATGAACTCTCCAAGGCTAATATTAGAGCTATCCCACCTTATAAAATGGAGCCATTGATGGTGGGTTTCAAATACCTGTTTTTTTTTTAAACCACTAGGCTACCTTGTCAAGGACTGGCGTTGGATTATCAGGAAGTTTGAACAAAGGATCAGTAATTGGACTCATAGACTACTATCCCTCGGTGGTAGACTTATCTTGGTAAAAGCGGTGCTTATGGGTCTTGATGTCTACTGGTTAACTCTGGCTAGAATGCCTAAAACTATTATGAATTATCTTAGAAGAGCCATCTTTAACTTTCTTTGGGGGAGCTCATCGAGTAGCTACAAATCACACTTAGTGGACTGACAATCCATATCAGGACTCTATGAACTAGGTGGCTGGAATATAAAGCAATTAGACTGGTTTAGTACTGCTCTTAGACTTAAAATTCTATGGCCTGTTCTAACTGGAAAGGGTATCTGGTCACACATTATCAATTTTAAATATCTCAAAGGAAGTTCTATAGATGCTTGGCTCCGTTGCAAATATTTCAGGGTTATGGGCACATCTTATATATGGAATGGATTTATAAGAGCTTTGTCATGGATCACATGCCACCTTGGATGGAAGGTTGGTAATGGTAGCAGCATTAGGGTTGGGGTGGATCAGATTGTAGGACATAACTTAGACTTTGTTATTCCAGAAGATCTCAGATGCTAATTGGAGGATTATGGCATCACCACACTAAATCATGCTCGATGCTCGGACTCTGGTCAATAGTACTGGCTCTCAGCCACTGACCTAGACATTAATGGATCCTGGAAAGAGGCTTGGACAAACTATATCAATGGTCTTGCACATGGGGGTATACATCTGAATAATAATTTGGACTCACTAGTTTGGCTTTACAATAAAAAATCTGGAATGGTTATAGCAAGCTTGGCCTATGAGATGTTTTTTAAGAGCACCATATCAGATTTCCCAAACACTTCACCGAGAAAAATTTGGAAGTATAACCTGCCTCTCAAAATTATCTATTTCGGGTGGCTCCGTCTCCCCAATCACATCAATACCTGGGATACTTTATGCATTAAAGGATGGGTTGGTCCCAATTATTATTGTTTATGCTTTGTAGATGCTGAATCTGTGGACCACCTCTTTGATGCTTGTAGGTTTGTAAAGGAGATTATCAAGGGACTCGGTCTAGAAATCCAGCTCTCTATCTACTGGAATGAACATACTTTCAGGAAAAATTGGAACAATTGGATAAGCAAAGAAAGAGCTCTCTTATACCTACCTCTACTTATGGCATTGAATATTTGAATCACTAGGAACAAATACATTTTTGAAGACCAAAAACCTGTACCTAAGTAGATTATTTACAATATTATGGAGCAGTTTCAAATCCATACTGTGAACATTTCTCACAAGAACATCAGGAAACTGAATGTTATGCATCAGAAGTATACATATCCCATTGGTTTTTTTGATGGGGCCTCTGCGAACCAAATTAGTGGTACTGGTATCTATCTCATGATCGACAATGATTACTATTATTGTGTAAAGATAGGCTGCGGTCATAGCACCAACACTGTAATATCCCAAATCCTGATATTTTCTATTTTTATGCAATTTTACTGAAATAGCCAGGCATGCAAACTACCATGCAAAATTTCCCTATTTTATAGTTGAAATTAGGGTTAGGGTTTGCAGGATAGAATGAACACTTACCACTAATAAGCCGACTGAATGTGCTCCAGAGAAAATACGTATGCAAGATGAGCTGAGCTGGTGAAGAAATAACCTTGTTCCTGCTGCACTACCCCCGGATGGCTGAATCAAACAAGTGTGATGCTTTTGCTGAAGGGATGGTTAGTTTCATCTAGAAATAAGTCAGAAGGAAGGTATTCCAGTGCCGAAGAGGATGGTTGGAGCATGCAAGGGTTTTGACCTCCCAGATGCCCTAGCGAATTGATCTCCCAGTCTGCTGCTCACGCCCCCTCAACCCTGTAAACTGCTGCTAGTTGCCCCGAATGGATAATTTGATAGCCGATAATCACCCAATGCAGTAGAGTGATCCTATTAGTAAGGATGCAGGCTGCATGTGGAAGAAACATAGTGATCCAGAGTTTTGGTGAATGACTAGGGTTTTCCCAGCTAAATGCCCCCCAGTTGTATGGATGAATCTACAATAACCTTTGGACTTATACTGGAATACTAAATAATGATGAATGCAATAGATACGGTGACAAACCTGGATGGTTTATCCTGAAGGAGACTAGGGCAGATGTCTCACTGTCGAAATCTTGTTAGCTGAAGACGCCGTCTCCAACCCCAACTGCTGTGGCTTCACACTGTGCTGCTTCTCAAGAGCTCCAAAATAATAATAATCCAAAAGTAAAGTCTCCATTCACTTTATCTTTCTTTTATAACTTTCAACTATGAAAACC
>LPNX010444959.1:0-30289 GCA_001517045.1 Pseudotsuga menziesii
GGAAAAGTTGTTATATGTTCAATCTCACCAAAAGGAGAAAACTCCTTTTTCAAGCTCATTTCATCCACTTTCATGTAATTTGGAAAGCCTATCCACAAAACCTCACTCGGCTCTGCGTCCTTATCCCCTCTATGCCTATCTGAATATGCATCAGAATTGGTTCCTGGGACTCTTGAATCTCTGAGGCCCGAGAATCCAACTTCAGCAAAGCGTCTATCATCTCGCAGTCTTGGATGTTCATCTGCGTGATGGCTTGATGAAAGATGACTATCCTGTTAACGCAAAAGATTTGTCAAGTAGAGGAAACACTTGTATTATGTATATAGTAGCTGAGCCTGGTTGAACAGGTATGGGAATGTGCATTCCAGAGAAAATTCACAAGCAACTCATATAAAGGCAGAATAAAACAACTGCAGATAATAAATACCCAATGAAAAGCCACAGTAACTGAAACATATAGCAAGATCTTGAGCACACAAGACACCCTCCAAACATAAAGCACACTTTCAAAAAACCTGATAGAAAATTACTAATGGTAACTCAACATTCAATTACAATCATTCTACATTTACAAATTACCAACAATAAACAATAAAATTTGCATTGCCCCAGTGTGTTGTATAGATCAGATTAAGTATCCAGTCAAACATTTTTACAACTGTTCTTCACACTCAATTGACTTCCTACTCATCATTCAAAGTCTATGAAAAATATATAACGATGCTATCAATAATCAAAAAGATAGGAACTTTTTTGCAAATCATAAAAACTACAAGAAGAATATCTGGTTTCAAAATGAAGAGAAGAAAGGCAACATTTGCAGGATTAAACATCCTAAATAGAGAAATAATCAAAATCCGACCAGTTCTATAAATAATCTACAATATGTTAGACAAGTAGCAGCCCCAGTAGCCTATTCCCAAGAGAGAATGGACACAGCATTTCCTTCTATCTCAACATGCTTTTCTTTTCTCACAATTTCCCAAGGTCCTTTTAGCAATACCTCAAATAATTTCTATTGATATTCTTCCCTCTATCATCCAATGATTACAAGTCATCTTCAAGATCTTAGCTGTGTCCTCTTTGAACCAGTGTTATTCACAATCATATTCTACATCTTTCCTACTGGAATGTAAATAGCTTAAATTTACTTTTACAACATCTTTATTCTGTATACAACAACCCAGAGACTGTCACCATCTAATTTTTCACTCAAAAATAGCATCAAGCTTTCTATTCCTAAAATATTCTATGTGTCCAGTGAATCCAACAACTGATCTAATATTTCCTCCATGTAGATCAACTGTATACTCACACCTAAGTACATACACAACAGTAACACTCAAATTTCACTCACTCCCTCTTTCCCATCAACCTCACCATCCGATTCATGCAGGTGAAAACTCACCTCCATTTCAAAAAGAGAACTAATTTTGGTCTGAATAAAACTGAAAATCTTCCAATGCCCCAACTTTCCTGACCTATGCCTCCAGCTCATGACTACAATACATAAAACAGAATTTAAAAACATCAGGCTTGACCTTTCTAAAACAACAAATCAATAGAAGATGGGGGTTGCAAGACACAGGATATTTGCATCAAAAGATCAGAACCTCTGGAGGATGAAAATCGCCTTGAAAACCAAACTGTTGGGATGAATGCCACGAAACCAGTTTGGCATCTTTTGGATCAACCACGGATTTAAGTGTTGTTCACCAGAAGTGTAACATGCCGATTCGAGTCACAGGATGGCTCAGTTCTGAATGTGAATTGGAGCAGAATTCTCAGTACTTTTGTGGGTTCACTTTAATCAGCGGCATCTGTATGAACAGATGAACAGATTGTGTGACAGAGAGAGCTTTGGAGTACCATCCAACTCCCATGACTCTCAGGAGAGAGACACACAAAGCAGTATCTAACAAAGACTCTAGCAAATCACATGTGGCAGAATTATCAACTTTCAAAGCAGCATAGACTGTTCAAATCACACATAAGTCAATGAGATTATTAGATGTATCAAACCATCCTCTTGAATTTAGAGGCCTCAACTTTACAAATTACAAATTAAGTTTTGCATACTCATATTTGCTTGACGTAGTAAATATTAGGACATCTTGTATAGTTAAACTTTTGCAAGTCCATGTCAAATGCCATACCAATTATCCATTGTGTGTATCCATACCAACTATTTGAACCAATATTTTGAAGAAAATATTAAAATACCCTCGAACTAAATGAACTACATGTTCATCTGAATAGTTATTTGGGAATATATTTAAATATTAGTTTACTAATATCTTTTGCATTAAATTTTGCACAATATAGGTAATTATTAATTTATGCTGTGAGATGTTTCATATTTAAGTATAGTCCATAATAGTAACTCAAATTCTTAATTTTAGTATTTAGCCATTATATCAGAATTATTTTGATAAATATAATAAAACTGATTTTAACATTAATCAAAACACCACTCATTAATCAAAACAATACTTGCTAGTCTTTTTCGATGCCCATTATATCTCTGCATTATAAATTTACTGGTTAAATTCCCTTACAAAAGAAATGGAACTCTATAGATGTGTATGTATCTGTGCATGCGCACATGCACACATGTATACAGGCCTTTTAAGTTGTCTAGTGCAATCTTGATTCGTCTCATCAGACTTGGATTCTTAGCAGAAGACGAGAACAGAAACTAGTTATGTTGACAAGTGTCTGATATATCATGGATAGATAAGTTGGTGCATCTCAAAAAAGGGCATGAATAACCCTGACAACTCAATCAACCATTGTCATTACCATTTAGCCCACCCATTACATTTTCCCATTAGCCATGCTTAATCACTTAGCTCAGTTGCCAATTAAAGAAGAGTTCAATTAATTTTGCTAGTATACCAGCCTTACCGCAACAAGATATTGTAGAAACTTAGAAAGTTGTTCATGATCTTGAAAGTTCAGCATCAGTCATGAAAAAGAATCTCGTACAATTTGTCTACTAAAAATTGACACTAACCACTATTAGGCTTTAGCATAAAGTGCACTTTGTACGAGTGCTGGAGCATCAAAGCATATACAAAAAATTCCATGTAGGATTAGAACCAAACCTCATTTAACTGTAATTATCCAGTCATTATTCTACATTGTTATATAACAAGTACCAACCTAAATTGATTATGTTCTGCAAAAATTAATTTCGAACATTTAAAATGAGGGAGCAGGTAAATATAATTTTCATTACAGATCCCAATTTCCAACTTCATAAAATATTGGCGTCTTATCTGCAAATTTCAACCAAAGGAATCTGTTCTAATATATTTTATGAATACTATTTGACTATCAATGGCCCAACCATAAGTAAGACAACAACAAATCTGGTGCAAAGAATGTCAAAATGTTAGTGTCTTTCTTGCCTTGGATTAGAATATCAGAACACTCGTATAAATTACTAATATCGTGTTCAATTTAGGAAGTGTCAAGTATATCAAACTTTGTCGTGGTTGCGCAACTGGAAAGCTTTGAAACATAACCTGGCATGAATTCAAATCCTTTATCAGTTTATTAACCCTGCAACATTGTTAGGAATTACTGAAAACATATGAACAGCTTGCCTGGTTAGAAGGCAGATTATTTGGTTTATCCACAAGCTCCAAACAGAAAGAAAGATAGAAACAAGATATGCAAGGATGTAATGGAAGGCTTTCCTTTAGGGTTTGAGGTGTGAAGTGCATGCCACTCCCTTCGTTTGCTTCCTTTCCGCAGACTTACTAGCTATTATGTTCAGATTGCTTCCTTGTGCTGGCCATCACTGACCTAGCTTCCCATCGCAGGGACTCCAAAAGCTATCTCAGAGCCAAATAACAAATCATTAGATCATAATTCCATTCCAATTATTCCTAGACATCTAGCCACCAAGAAAACTATGGCTCCCTGGAAGAGACCATGGAATTCATCACCATGTACCATAATTTGAAGGAATGAAATTATGAAACTGATTCTGATGAAACCCCTAATGATATTTCTTGTTGTGAATATGAGATTATCTGCCATTAATACAAGCAGTGCAAACGGTTGTGGTACTAAGCAGACTGCATTACTCCAGAGGCCATGATTGAGGCCTAGATGGAAAAGGTGTGGGAGGCCCACGTCTGGCATTGCCAGAACACCAAAACCCTGACAAAAAGGCTTTTTCCTCTTTTTATCTATTAAAGAGTCAGTACGCTAGGAAATTGTCTCCAGTGGACCTCGAGTTTGCTAATACGTAGCATGAAAAACCATCCCCACAATTGACGGACCCATCCCTAGGGTTCCCAAATCCTAAGGCACAGGGAGAACAAGTCGAGGATGTGACCTTTTGGTTGGGAGCAGCTTCCAGGACACTGGAGACATCCCCAATGTCACTGAGGGTTCCTGGCCAGGACTGGAGATATATGGGATCCCCGACATGCTAGACCCCAACAATTGCCAAAACAGGCCTCTAACAAGTTTGTTTTGGAGCCTACTCAGCCTAGAGGTCAAGATCAAAACCACACACAATCTGATCCCATGTTAATCATGCCCCCTCAAACTCCTCAAGCTATTATGCATCAGAATGACAAACATGGGATTAGTGGCATTGTTGACTACCTCTTGATGGGTAGAAGTTCCCCATCTTATTGGGGCCATTAAGACACATGACCACACTCATTTTTTTGCTTTGTAGAGGTGATTGTGCATGCAAGGGTTGTCGTACCCAATTTAACACAGCTCAATTTCCCTACTTGGACCTACTGTTTTAATAGAAAACCGCTCCTCATGGTCTCCAAACCCATTACATCAGTGCTTAAGGAACCAGACTACATTGTTAAAGAGGAGGGTGTTGAGGGTCAAGCATTTGTCGGGATTAGTTGGGGCATGACGCCCTCTTTTTGGCTCAGGTTGCACTTGGTGGAGCCCAATTTCACATTTTTATTGTAATTTTTATATCATTTAAACAAGTTCAATTTCACGTTGCACTTGGTGTGGTTTAGTCCCCAAGTTTGTGGGTGCACTAACCTAACATTTTATATTTTGCATTATCTTGTAGGTTCAAATTTGTAAAAGGTTAAGGGTTGTCTCATATAAAAAAGACAGCCTCACCTCATTCATAAATCATTGACAAGGGTTCAAACTATGTATTCTTTTATCTTTCTCTTGGTTTATTAGAGCATTTGAGCTAGTGCACACTCTCCTCGGATGTCTTCCTCTCTTGCATGAAGGGGAATGGATGGATTTTGTGTATGATAATCACATGCTAAGTGTATGCTAAGAATAGTTGTGATAACTCGTGCTCAAGGGTAACCTAAGGTGCATCTCTTTGCCCATTCTTAATTAATGTTGGTAAGCTTATCTCCTAACCCTAGTTTAACATCATTTTTGAAGTGCTTTGGACTAAGGTAGTAGGGTTTGTTTGCTAGGATTTTGTCTACTTGCTTGAGGAGACCTTCCTACAAAGGAGCTCTCCATTGTTCTATTGGTCCTTGGAATTCTCTATTTGTCGCAATTAGGGATTTCTACCTAACCCTAGATGGTTGCTAGCCTTGCCCTAGTCGCAAGTATTGGAAGCCATCCTAAGAGGAGGGATGCTAGCCTCAATCTCTCATATCCCTTGGGTTTGAGACAAAAATCTAATACCTATCCTTCAACTATCCTCTTTTATCAAATTTTACATGCCTTATATTTTATTTTATGCATAGAAGTATTTAATAGCTGGAAAAAGCACTAAAAATCTAAATAAATTCAAAAAATCCAAAAGTATCATGAGCTTGTTTTGTATGGTCCTCTTCTAAGGAAGTGCATTGGGATACATGAAAACCTTGTAATTAGTGAATTAGACGTGATTTGGTATTTTTGGTCCACCGTAAAATTTTGCACTATGAATTTACCCACAAACCTTAGTGATCTCCTCATTTGAGAAAGTGCATTGGGATCCATGAAACCTTCATAATTGAAGAATTCGAGGGTGTTTGCTATTTCTAGTCTACCCTCTAAGTTCACCTTAGTTTGGGCACACTTTTTGAGGTTCCCATCTTGGGAAGTGTGACATTGTCTTGGGAGACATGAAATTGCCTCGAAAGGCGTGATATTATCTGGGATTTGTGATAAAGTGAATAATTCCATTTATATATGATTATTGTGTCTTGATTTGATATTCTTTGACTCTAATAAGGCACTAATCATAGCTATTAAGGTTTCATGGAAGGTATTTGTATCTTCTTGGTGGTTGCAGGTATCTTTTATTGATTAGGACCTCCCCTTGGGTTTTGGAGTTACCTGAAGTGTAGAGAGGTTAGACTATGGTGACATTAGGTTTAACTCTAAGTTACTAGGATACGGATCCGGATCCGGATACAGATACAGATTCACTAGATTTTTTAAAAGCCAGGATTCGAATACGACAAAGAAACAACAAGTACAAACAAATAAAAAAAATTATAATAAATAGAAAAATAGAATGAAGAAACAAAACTATTTAGGAAACTGAAGAGTAGAACTATAAGTTATTGCCAAAAAAGAGAGTTCATGTACCATAACTGATAATTTACTAAGTTGTGATATTGATCATTTTAAAAACCATTTCAGCAACAACTTGAAGCAGGTCATAATAGTGTTTTTGTGAGCCACATCCACATGTCCCTATTAGCAGGGAATAAAGTGGTTTTCTTAATCGCTATGGCAAGACTACATAACAGTGTAGGTGAAGTGAGCAACAACATAGTACATAAAGATAGATCAACCCTTGACACCAAACCTTGACCATAAAGATATATCAAATAAAAACATTGAGAGCAAACCTTGATATTGATATATCAGAGTTCAAGATCATATCTTGACATAAGGATAGATCAGACCTTGAGAAGGAATGGGGTTTACGCTTTCAGACATTAAGTGTTTAGGGCTTTTTAATTTTTTCATTAAAATATAATTTTTTGTGGGGATCAATGGGTCATTTAAAAATAATTTTACATATGTCTCCATTAGAAAAACAATTTTAATTTGTTCATTAAAAAATAATGTTAATTTTTCACAGGATCCATTTGAAAAATTCAGAAATTTGTTTGTTTTTCACGGAATCTGTTTCATAGGACAAGGGGATCTATTTCCATGGTGGATCTGAGACGGACCCGATTCGGATATGTATCAGATCCGTGGTTCCGTGTATCCTACACACTAGAGTGCTGGATCCAGTAACACAAGTTTAACTCTCTCCCAAGCTTACCGTCACTAGCACTAGGTCAACATTGCCTTGATTTGCAAAGGTATGCTAGTTTGAGCAGTAACACCTCGTACCCATAACTATATGATGAATGCATAGAGTTATGTTAAGAGAACTTAATTTTTTTATCAAAGTAGTGATAATGAGATGGGGCTTACTTTTGGATTATAGTTTCCAATAAAATTGCCACGTCAAGATTAACTGAAATTTTATTGCACAAAATCCTTTGTTATTGCCTCCTTAATAATAAACCCTATGGCACAAGGTTGTGTGCCTTGTACCCATAGCTATATGATGGATACATAGAGTTATATAAGAGAACTTAATTGTTTGATCAAGTAGTGATGAGATGGGGCAGACTTTTGGATTAAGATGCAGGGTCTAGACATAAACTCTGTCTCTAAAAGCACAAAACGGTTATATTTGGTTCACAAGAGTAGTTAGAGAAACTATCAAAGAGATTTACAAATCAAGCTGAAAAGAATGTAGCTGCAAGTTAAGAAAAGCAATTTTAGAGACTATGAAAAACATTTATATTAAATCGGCAACAGCACATGTAATTCAGACCTAGAACTATTTGTGGAAACCACATGGTCACTCTAACGACTTAAAACACCATGATTTTTAATATGAAACTAAAAACTAATGTTAGGATGGAAACACCAGCCAAACTCTAAATAGCATGTGGCCTAATTCAAATTGCCTTGTTGGAGACTAGGTAGTTTTAAAATGGACAGGTTGGCTTTCAAGACAACCTGTGCATCTGACTTGTAAATTTAGACTTCAAGATCTCATTCAATCTATAATTTGCACCACAAGCTTTTCCCTTTATTTACAACGCACTCATCACTGAGTTGTCTTCTACCCAAGAGATCTTGAATGCATTGAAGTGTCAGGTACATGTTGTGCACACCTACCTAGAAGGAGAGTCTATACATTTGACGAGGACTGTGCAAGTCTTCCGTTGAAGTTTTTTTGCATGCCAATGGTCTTACTGGTACATGAAGTTTGCTAAAGAATGCTTGAATGGAATTGGATCTTAAATCAGTAACTTAAAATAACATTTGTATAAGTTGTTATTTATGTAGCATGGTTAACAGTTAACCTCAACAGAAATACACACTGTTTATGGCGATAAGAAGATAAATCATAAATTCCTCACGACGGGTGAACACGTGTTTGGTTGTGGGGTTAGCCGAGAGGCACGTGGCAAGGCTCATCGCCCCTGGTGCTAACACCTCACCACCCTCATCTGACCTACGTTAATTACGCATCTCACATGCGTCGATTGCAAAGATCTTGTTCGCACTCCCGAGCATCCAACAAACGACGGATGCGGCTTCTGTTTTTGGGTGGAGGCTAGTACAAATGCTCAAGGCTTGGTAATTATAATTTATTACAAGGTTCAGGACAATGATGGTTTTGAATGGGATGATATGGTGGATAGGCTGGAAGAACTCCTGCATGCTAGCCCATGATTCTACTCCGTCGGGTTTTATTGAGACTCACCCTCTCCACGGGATGGCTATCCCGATTTCTGCTTTTCAACTAACCATCTCTTGGATTCTCCCTGTGGAGATCCCTCGCAGCACTTTCGAACCAGTGGTTGACGCTTACCTGTTCCTGCTTGTTAAAGGGTGGTGGGATACTAGTGGATGGCAATGCCATCTACGCGCTGCGGTCTGTAATTGCGGGTTCTCTCAGGCTACGGACAACCCGGGTAAAAACATTTTCCTCTTGATTTTTGTTTACGTCTTCATCCCTGGAATGTTCAGTCTTTCCACCACCCACTATCTTGACTGTTCAGCCGATTAGCGAGGCTCTTCTCCTTATCCCGGTCGACATTCCTGCTGCCCCTAAGATTTCCGAAGCTCTATCCCACTGCCAAGCTAGCCTTTTTGCGAGCGCCCCTGCCTGTGTTTTTAGGCTCTACCTGACCCCTTACCGCGCTTATCTTTGGCTCTCATCGGTAGCCTTTCTGCCAATTATCATGCCTCCCCATAAGCACTCTCGCCATGTTTCTTCCCCTCCCGGGACTGGCATGTCAAAGCCTATGAGTCCGCCCCTCCACTTCCAGAAAATGATGGTGGATAAGAGCAAACAATACAAACGTGAAATCCCTGAGTCGGTCCAAGCCAACATCCAGCGCGCTGAGAGAGGTGGAATTAGAAGGTATTTGCTTGGGGCCTGAGGAGATTAAAAAAGAATTTAAGGATTTAGTACCCGGCCCTGGTACCTCTAGAGGCAGACTCACTTTGTATCAAAAATCCCTGGAGCTGCAATGGTCACAGAAGATGATCCTAGGCAAAACTTTAGTGGTAAAGGATGAGCAGCATGGGGAAATTCTTCTTCAGCGGGACAAAATCATGTTGCTCCTGTAAAGGATTTTGGACAATCAGGCTGAGTTCGCTAAGAGACTGGGCATGAAGCTCGAGCCTCATGAACAGTTGTTTGATTGACCATGTTTTTCAATCAATCTTTGTTTTAAAAAACTACTACTGTTAATGGTGATATTTTCTGTTTTCATGGAAGAAACATTTCTGAGACTTATCAAGAACTCACAATCACTCTGGTTCAGTCTTGTTTCCTTTTGAGAGAGACTGCCAGTTTGATTTCCAAGCCTGTTTTCCCAGAAATGGGAGGGCTTGGTTTTTTTCTGTAAATGACTGTTTTAGGGAATAGAAGGCGATAGAAGGACCTACTAATTTACAATTAAAAAAAGATAAATCATAAATGTGATCTAAGTTTTATTTGTTTTCACAAATCACCATCCTTTAAAAGTTAATCTCGCCTATGAATTTACATGAATTTATCATATTATCAAAATACTGAAACATAACAGTATGCTTCAGGTATGGTTTATCTCATAGGTTGCAGAGCTGTTACAATACATGTAAAATAATGAAAATCACGAAATGATTGAGAATTGAATAGATTCCAAAAGTTCTCCCTTTTCGGCTTATCATCTGGAATTAAGTTTGTTGTACCTCTAAAGAGGAAACTTCGTAATTTTGTTACCTTCCAAACAAAGGCAAGAAACACAAGGACTTGTACTTTAAAAAAACAATTGTGTATTGACTTCCCTTGAATTATTTTCGCAGTTTCTAGAAAGCATACCCTATAACATCAGCCAAACATGTTCAAGACAAATAAAGATGAAGTCCTGGCAAACTCATATCCAAGTCAGGGAACCCCAGAGTCAACACCATCAAAACCAACCGTCAATTTCAAGAACTCATTAGATTCAATTTCTGAGAATGATGAATATGCATAAATCTTGAAAGACAACGGTATAGTCACAGGAGAATTGAGACCTGCTAGAGAGCAATTTCAGCTACTAAAGTCTTGATTACTGTGTTGAAACTGTAATACGAAAGAGTTATAGTGATGCTGTTTATTGACATTATAAAACGCATAAAGTCATAGGTAAAACTTCATAATTCAAATATCTGAATCTGAAAAGTGAAATATGTTTCTCAGCAATTAGGAACACAGTACCTTCAATCATCATGTCCCATATATACAACCAACTTTTTCTTTTAGTGTTATAAACTTCCTATTGAAGATATATCTGTGTGAATGTGATTTGAGTGTTTTATCAGTGTGTAATGGAGAACAAGTCGATCCTTAATATTTACAGGCATATATGGCACTTCATATTAGATTTCAGAAAGTTGAAATGCAAATGTTAAAAGTCATTCTATTTTATTGTACAACTGTAAAAAATAAAGAAACATGTCCTGGAACCCTAAACTCAAAACTAAGCATGATCAAAATATGTATTCAAGCAACAGGTTATCAGTATTTGGGATGTATGTTATTAGTAAGATGAAGAAATTTCCCTAATAGGAATTCTCGCTTTAGTTTTACCCAGGCTCATGCAGGTACTCTTAGTCAGACTAAAAAATTACATTAATATCAAGTCTCATATCTCTTTACCCAGGCTCATGCTGGTACCTGTAATCTTATGAAATCTGCATAACCCCACAAGTTTCAAAATAAAATTAGTCTTGCTCCTAAAGGATCATTATTTGTAGTCATATTGATGAACAGCAGTAGCATATCATTGAAGGCCTTGTCCTGAACAGCCAACCTGTCACATGGTGAAAATTTTCAAGTTCCCACTTCCCTGATTTGGAAGAAAAAAAAGGCCTTAGAGCAGGGACACATCTACTGGAAATGCACATAAGTTTGCAAGACAATAAATTATAAAACCTGTATCCTAATCAACAATGTAGTTTGGGTTTTCCACCCATATAATCTACCCTTGTTAGTAAGCTCAGTGGGCTAGTTTGAGTGGTTGAGAGTTGTTAGCTGCAAGAGGTCACGGGATCAACTCCCTGGACTTGATATTATGTGATGTTGAGAGCAGTGTTATCGGAACCGGTCCGGTTCAGGCAAAACCGGCTGGTCCGACTGGTTTACAGGGTATCTCGGTCCGGTTCAGGGCCTATTCCCTTTGGACCGCTGAAATGAATCAGAAAACCCAGAAACCAGCCGGTTCCGTACCTAAGCCGGTTCCATATGGAACCAGCCGGTCCATACAGCTCCGTACGGCAGCCGCACATGGGCCCACGGATTTCAAAAAAAATTAAAAAATCAAAGAAAAACCTAAACCTAAGCTCCTAAACCCTCCCCAATCCCATTGTGATGTTATTTAAAGACCCGCCCCCCCCACACCCCCGACGTCTATTATCTTCACACTATTCATTCCATCTCTTTGGAGTTATTGAGAGCAAAGTTTCTTGGGCAGTTTTGGAGAGTTATTGAGCTGAGTTCACTGGGTGTTTTTGGTGAAGTTCTTGGGCGCTTTTGGAGAATTCTTGGGCCACCATTTTGGAGCAAAGTTGCAGTGGTATTTTGGATCTTCTTCAAGCATTTTTTAAAGATTTTGTGGCTGCTAGCAAGTTGTTCTTTTGGCTGCTATAGCACTATTCTTTGGCTACCATTTCTTCTCAAACTTTGCGAGGAGTGTAAAGGTATGTCCATTATCCACACTCTTCCTTCTTCTCCTCTTCTCTTGTAAATTTGTCTTCTTACTAATTAATAAAAACTAGGGTTTTATTTTTAGATTTTTGTTTTAACTTTCCCATGGCTCCAAAAGATAGGAGGGATGAAGCATGGAATCATTGCCAATTGGATGACAATGGGAAAAAAATATGCAATTATTGTGGGAAGAAAATTGTTGGGGGGGGATTATGCCATTGATCCTGTAGACCCAGCAGCCACAGTCGAGTAGTCAAATAGCCAAGCAATCGAGTAGCCAAGCAGCCATCCCAGTTGATTAGCCGAGCCACGCAGCTGAGTATCTAAGCCAAGTCGAGTAGCGCAGTTGAGTAGCCGGGGAGCAAAGCTGTGTAACCAAGCAAAGCTATGACCAGCTGGCTATGATCAACTGGCAATGACCTTCTGTCTTCTATCTATGATCGGCTATAACTACCAGCTACCAGCTATGTATCAGCAATTACACCAGGCTATGACGACTGGCTATTGGCAATGAAAACTGGTAATGACTAGCGGCGGCTATCGGCAATCAACCAACAATAGTTTCAGTAGGGTCCCAAGAAGTAGTTTAAGTTCCCAAAGCTGAGGTAAGAAGCAGGAGGGCGTAGGTAAGAGGATGAGGTAGAGTAGGGTAAAATGAAGTTTAGGAAAAAGAAGGCGAGCGAACGAACCCCCCCCTAGACCAAGAGCCAGGGGTGGAGCGAGCCCGCACCTTTATATATCCTTTCGGGCTTAAGCATTCTTTTTTCCTCCATCCATTCGTGCATTCTACGAGGTAGCCACCTCAATGCATGTTTTTGTTCTGTCGTGGTTTTCATTCTTCTTTGTGGGTTTTATGGGGGCCATATTTGTTTGTTTGTTTCGGTACCTTCCTTCTTTCCAGTGCGTTACCTTGTTCCTTCATATTTGGGGCGTAAGCGATCAATAAACAATGAGCGTTAGCAATTAACGTATCATGAAGGATTGGCTCATATTCCCAAAAACAAGGAGGCAAGCGAAAGTGTATGAAAACGATTTCCGGAGGGGCTTATGCCGGAAGTATCAGAACGATTTTCCCAGGTCTCATGCTGGTGGAAGTGTAACTCTTACATACTCCACGTACTAATACAAACTGACTAAGTAACTGACTGACTCACCTCACTCCTAGTGTAAACTGAGCTGAAAGTGTTTATTTTTTATTGGTAACCAAGCTCAAGCAAGCTGTGTCGATCCTTCAACCTTCATGGTGCAAGCGGCTATCTAACCAACCAAGCTCAAGGGGTCAAGCTGTAATGATAATAATGATAAACTGGCCAGCAACAAGCCTATATCTCTCTCTCAATCGTTACACCTACACGGCTACATAATCCGCCCGTTGTACCGGCTAACCTCAACCAAAGTTATCCCTCAATCGACTCAATCCTGGGTATCATATATAAAGTTTCTTTAAAGGAAAAATTAGGTAATAAAAAAAGCATTTGAGCACCCATGATGGAACGGTGCCTGTAACCCTTTATGCCTTCTTGACCCAATACTCCTACGCTTTCAAAAACACATACCCTTTCAACTCTCAGTACCCAATACACATTATACCTTCCAGAAAGTTTTATTCTTTTTCTGTCGGGTCTGTCTATGAAGGGCACATCTGAACTGGTGCACATAGAATAACCTCCTTCATGGAATGGGGGGACTTTAGGAGCGAGATGTGTCTTGGTGGGGATTGGGAACTGAAAGCGTATAGAAGGGGATATTAAGGCAAGGTGATCACGAAAGTAAAGGGTCTTTTAAGGGTGGAAGGGTAAGTTATTAGGGGGGGCTATATAGGTGAGGTCTCATAGGCTGGCTGATGTAGTTTTATTAGGGCAAGGTTCGTTCATAGGTCAAAAGGCTGAGACAGTAAGTATGAGGGGTAAGGTTGGATGAGGTACCAAAGTAATCAATAGTGTAAGGATAGTTCCAAGTAGGAGTTCTCAAGGCTGTATGGATGAGGTCCAAAAGGATAGTCCTACCCAAGGAGGTAAGAGGCATAGGTTTCAAAGGATAGTCCGAAGACTGTAGGGCTGCTGGAGGTAAAGGTATAGGGAGAGGTTTGTCGATGTATAAGGTCTAGGGGTGTTCCATCGAGGTGGAATTAGAAAAAAATAGGTNGGTTCCATCGAGGTGGAATTAGAAAAAAATAGGTTTCAATAGGTTGAGGAAGAGGTATAGTTAAAGGTTATATGTTATAGGTATGGTCTGCTGCTATGTTACNGGGGAATTAGAAAAAAATAGGTTTCAATAGGTTGAGGAAGAGGTATAGTTAAAGGTTATATGTTATAGGTATGGTCTGCTGCTATGTTACTGATTGGGGCTANGGTTGAGGAAGAGGGATAGTTAAAGGTTATATGTTATAGGTATGGTCTGCTGCTATGTTACTGATTGGGGCTATCGACAAGTCCCTCCTTCAGACAATGCTTTTCAATGACCTCCTGGCTGGCTTCATCAATGGGTTGGTACTCGATCTCCTAGGATGAAGGCATTAATAAATAAAGTAAAGGGTAAGGTGATCCAGTTATTCTGAAAGGGAAAGTACCCCTCTCCCTTATGGTCGAGCCTGCTTACGCATCCTCCAACGCCAACGCACTAAGGCAATTAATTATTCAAGTGATCTAGGGCAGGTGCTAGTTCTTCANCTGGCTTTATCAATGGGTTGGTACTCGATCTCCTAGGATGAAGGCATTAATAAATAAAGTAAAGGGTAAGGTGATCCAGTTATTCTGAAAGAGAAAGTACCCCTCCAACGCCAACGCACTAAGGCAATTAATTATTCAAGTGATCTAGGGCAGGTGCTAGTTCTTCAGGTTGGTGAGTCAGTAAAGCAAGGGACTCTGGTGCAAGTGTAATAGGGCAAGTGTCCCCGGACTAAGGCTCTTACTGTGCAGTCTTTAGAGCTAGTACCGTAGGCTTCTAGGGCCCTAGAGATAGAGCAGCTCTCGTCACTCTTTATTCAATAAATAGGTCACCAAGAGCCAGTGCTCAGAGCCGGTGGTATCCACAGAATAAAACAACACTTAGCACATGCACGGGGCAATGTTGAGCCATGTCCAAAAAGTCTCTGATGATTTGAGAGCAGAGATGCTACGTAGTATTGAAGCCTTCCAAGAAGAAAAAGCCAAAGCAAAGAAGATTAAAAAAGGCATAGGGAGAAGTTCCATGCAAGCTGAGTTTGATAGTGACTATGAGGGTGATGATTATGATACCCCTCAAAATGAAATGAGTAGTTTTGAAGAATCTTCCAATTTTCCTATTACAGGGAGAGTGGGACCTAGAGCATCCAATTTCAAGAGGCCATGTAGGGGCACCAATAGAGGGCTTGGCTCTTTCTTTGTTCCCCACACTACCCTCGATGCTCAGTCCACCATTGATGCTAAATGGAAGAAGATGGAGAAGGGGGTTGCTTGGTAGTGCATTGCTAGATGGTGGTATGATGTAGACATACCTTTTAATGCATCTAATTCTCCCTATTATCAACCTATGATAGATGTTATAGCTTCATGTGGTTTGGGCTTCAAAGGCCCTAGTTTTCATGATATCAAGGGGCCCTTTTAAGAAATGAAGTCCAAAGAATAGATGAATACCTCAAGAAGTTCAAACAATTCTGGAGTAAAACAGGGTGCACAATAATGTCTGATGGATGGAGTGATGGAAAATCCCGCACCATTCTCAATTTCTTGATTGCTTGCCCAAAATGAACCATGTTTCTTAGATCTGTGGATGCCTCTGATCAGGTGAAGGATGCACAACTAATATTTTGTCTTTTGGATGAAGCAATTGAGGAGGTGGGGGCACAGAATATTGTACAGATCATCACTGACAATGCCTCTAACTATGTTGCAGCTGGAAGGATGTTAGAGGAAAAACACCCCACCATTTGGTGGACACCATGTGCAGCACATTGTTTGGACCTCATGCTTGAGGATACTGGCAAAATTGAGTGGGTGAAGAAGTGTGTGGAGCATGCAAAATCATTAATCAGGTACATCTACAACCACCACTCATGGGTTTTGAGCCTAATAAGGATGAACACTAGGGGTAAAGAGCTAGTTAGATCAACGATTACATGATTTCCAACAAACTGTCTTTCGTTGCAAGCCATTGTTGATCAAAAAGCCAACCTGAGGAAAATGTTTTCTAGTGATGAGTGGAATGAATCTCAATGGAGTAAAAGGATTGAAGGGAAAGAGGTAGCTGACAAAGTGTTTGAAAAGACATTTTGGAAAAAGGCAAAAAAAATTGTTTTGTTCAATGAGCCTCTTGTGAAAGTGTTGTGAAAGGTGGATGGTGAGGCCATGGATCAGGCCAAAGAAGCAATAAAGGCAAGATATGGCGACAAAAGGCATAAGTGTTTTCCTATTTGGAAAATCATTGATGAAAGATGGAACAAAAAACTCCATCGGCCTTTGCATGCAGCAGGCTACTACTTAAACACAAGGTAAGAATTTTAAACTTCAAATTCAAAGTTATAAGATTTGTTATAATTTCAATCTTTTAGGTTCAATTTCAAAGTTTCAAACATAGTAAACTAATCAATATTGTTGGTCTTTTAAACTTTGAACTTTTGAAGGTACCACTATACAAAAGACTTTGAAGCAAGTGATGATGGGGAGGTAAAAGATGGATTGTATAAATGCATTGAGCACATGGTTGCTTACCCCAAGACACAAGATGAGATACATAGTAAATTGATGCAATTCAATGAGAGTATGGGTAGCTTTGGCTTGAGTATGGCCATACGAGGCAGATCCAAGGATCTACCTGGTAAGAAATTTCAAAGTTTTCAAATTATATATAATATTATTGAAAGTTTTCAAAGTCATTTACTAAAACTTGTTTGCATTCAACTATTTTTGCAGCCTATTGGTGGGGACAATTTGGTGGGCTATGCCCCTAATTGCAAAAGTTTGCAGTTCGGATTTTGAGCCAGCCATGCAATGCTTCTAGATGTGAACGCAATTGGAGAGTTTTTTAGTGTATACACACGAAGAAGCGAAACCGTTTGGAACACAAACGGTTGGATGATATGGTCTATGTTCAGTACAATATTAGGCTGAGGCATAACCAGTTGTTGAACAAGACCCAAGCATCAGGCAACATAACCTTGGATGACTATGATCCATCATTAGAGTGGGTTGTGGAGTCTCAAGCGCCAACCTTTGACAATGAAGACCTTTCTGGGTTGGATTTCTAGATGTTTTACCATCAGGACCAGGGGAGTCTAGTGGGGCTCAAAATCCCACTGTGATTGAGGATTATGAGGATGAGGATGATGATGAGGGCGAGGGTGACGATGAGGATGAAGATGACTAGGCCCTAGTTTTCATGTTAACAGTTAATAGTTATTCATTACTAGTAGTACTATGCTTATTTTTTGGATTGTAGGGGCCATTTAGAGCCTCTTTGTTGATGTATCTTGGTTCAGAACTTTAGTGATGTATTGCACTCCGTGCTATTTTGGTTATTTGCACCAGTTCTTGCAATATATATGAGGAACTTTGCATATTTGCGTATTAATAGTTTGGATTCATATGTATGCACATGAATATATACATTTTTTTACAAAATACGAATATTTTATGTTTTTTTAGTCTACGGTTTTTTTCCGATTCCGATCCGGTTCACATTTTGGGCTCTCTCACTTCGATGACCGGTCTGGTTCTGATAACATTGGTTGAGAGCCTCACTTGATGTCCCTGTCGGGTTAGGTTTGTTGAAACTGAACCCAAACGGTTTATCCTAGGTACCATCCTCGAAATGAGGGCAAGTGCTCGGAGGGTTTATTGTGATGTGTATTCCATCGAAAAAAATCCATCTTTGTTGATGTTTCATACCAATATGAAAAAAAACCTGATTCGTTAATTTTTTATGGGAAACAAGAAAATGAACTAAATTAGTTTTAGTCAATCTGTGGGATGACATATTGGACAAAAATTGATGATGCTTGAACAACATAAAGAACCCAAATTAAGTCATTTTTATGATCACTTTAATATAATTGATAAAGAGACAAAATCTATGCTCTTCTTTTTTATGCTGTATAGCATACACTGGGGAAAAGGATTCTTCTTAGCTCAGGTATTTTGTATGTTAGAAGTCAGAACTACCCTCAGTCCCCATAATGCTCTTACTCAAATTCCTTTTAAAAACTTTGAAATATGCCATTTCACCAGCTAGAAATTCAAGAACTAATGGATACCTTGGAAGCATTTACTAGGTAGAAGTACCAAATCGTGTTTGTTATGCTACCCAAATGTCATTTGGTGAAAACAAGAAGTTACATATAGTACGCAAAGAGTGAAAGAAAAGGAAAGCAAGGTATTTCATACTTGATAATTAAACCAATAAAATACCAATGGAGGATATTTTTATGCTTTTGGTAACTCTATAAGCTTATAGCATGAAAGTTTGAAACAAGGAGATACACTTTAAATAAGATAGAAGGAAATCAATGAAGAAGAGAGATTAGAAATGTTTCCGTCCAACACTCTTCAACGTATGTGAAATCCTATACATCAAAGTCTGAACAATAACTTTGGCATGAATAATAAGAGAATGATGAAAACTGAAACCTAAAAAATACTATAATGCCTTCTCCTATATATATTATTCTCTACCTTCACCAGGAGAATTGAAGCATTGTTTCCCTATTCCATCTCCACAATTTTTCCTGCGAGTACAGCATTACTCACCAAATACAGGAAAAATATAATTTTATTTTGTTATGCAATCCACAGGCGAATCTTTCCTTGGCAAGATACCATATCCTGGATGTCTAAGGTGTAAAGGGATGCCAAGACATCCCTCAATAACAGGAGACACCCGTAAGTGTCACTTAAATGGCCAGCAGAAATACAATAAAAAAAGGCGCCCCTGGTCTTTTTTTTCTTTTTTATAGATAGACTGCAATTTTACACCATGTATAACATATCTAAGATTTAATAAACTAAAATATATTTCATATACAAGATTTATATCATGCTCAAATAATGATGATGTATGGATGTATAATTGTTATTTCATTTTGATTTCAATAATCAAAAAAGTAACAATTCGTCTATTTGAATTTCAAATTGTAGAATTGGATGTTACAATGTGTGTATGTTTGATTAAGTATTAATAATAAAACTACCAATTGTATTATTAAATATTATCAAATATGTGCAGCATAAGTCACCTAACACAAGATATATTAAATGTGTTTTCACAAGGAAAACCTCCCCAGGTAGGTTACCATATCCTGGACGTCTCATGTGGAAGGGGATGCCAAGATGTCCTTCAATGCCAGAGTACACCCCCAAATGTCCCTTAAAAGACCAAATAGCCCCCATAAAATCAATCAGGAAAAAGTTCCCCTACTTTTTTTTCTTAGGGCTGCAATTTTGTGTCATGTATAATGTATCTAAGATTATATAAATTAAAAAGTATATCATGGTCAAATAATGATGATGTATGGATTATCATTGTATTTCCATTTTGATTTAACAAACAAAAATGTAACAAGTCATCTATTTGAATTTTGAAATGTTACAATGTGTCTACCCTTGATTAATTATTTATAATGAAACTACTATTTCTTAATATCGTTTATACTTTTTCAAGGTTGCAACTAACTCTGATTTCTCCAGGATTTTTCCCATTTTTCCATGTTTTTTGGGGTTGCCAAAAATTCCAAGTTTCTTTCAAGGTTTTCATGTCCAACTTTATACTTGCCGATATTTTCTAATATTTCCGATATGTTTCATGCCAGCCCCTGCTGATATATCCCCCAAAACAGCATTTTGAACAATGATTTTTTTTATGTATGTAGAGTGGGATTTCCCATGGAATTTGGGCAGTCTCTCAAACAGTCAACAAAAACTCATTGACTTTCCCAGACTGTTCTCAAAACTTGGGTGAGCATACCTTCTATATCTGGCTCTTGCACACAAAATTCATATTTAACAAACCAAAAATTGTACTTACTGTTTGAATCTTAACTATACCTTCCTGTGAAAAACCATCCAAGTGTGTGTTAAATGCTGGGGAAACAATTGATCATCTTTTCATCCATTGTTTTTCAAAGCATATTCAAAATCTAAGTTGAAAGGACCAGGAGCACAGTGGCACTTGCTTCTCTAACATCCAAACTCATAACTAACTACCTAGAAGTTCAGAGAGACATCAACTCTTGTATTTCAAAGTGGGTGGACAAAAATAAAAGCAATCTACGACTTTGTCCTTGCATACATCTTATGGTGGATTTCTGTTTGTAAAAATAGGATAATTGTTACAAAACAACAAAGCCCATCTACTCTTTAAACCGTTTCAAAGTTTTGAATAAGCAAAGTATTATTGCTAGAATTTTTGCCAGAGTTCCAAAAATCATGAATTTAAACTTTCTAAGTACACCTGAAACACTGGCTATACAATCTAAAGGTCTCAAGTCATGCAGTCTGGCTAATAAGGAACCTTGTTAGTAAAAGAGAGCTCAGTTATGAAATTGACATCTTCCATTTCCTTAAAATTGGCACTCTGATTCAACATGAAGATATGTTACCAATTCTGTCCTACCCTTAGATCCATATAGATCAGCATTCAATACACGTAAGGCCTAGATCACCATAGAATTTACACATGATACAAATCCGCACAATATATATAAAATTTGTATTAGTTATGCCTCATACAAGTATTGTCTCACTGCTCGCATCCTTCAAAATCTCCAGAAAAGTAAAATTATATGCATTTTTTCTGTGTTTCCATGTCTGTCATTGGATCTCCCATGCCCCGTCTAGATCCCCTACATATCTCTATCCATTATGAATATGAATACAATAAAAACAAGTCTCAAGCTCTGCAATGCTCTGAACAGCAGAATAGACAAGGGGTCATTGATAGTCAATAAGCACTTCTGCTTGCCTCCAACATTCAAACCCTGGATATTGAGAGCCCTACACCATATATATATCAGTGTTGAAAAACTCTCCGAAAAATCGCCGACTTTTTAAAAAGTCGCGATTTTTTCCCTTAGCCGGAAAATTGGCTAGAAAAAATCGCGACTTTTTCCAAAAAGTCATAAAGACTAAAAATGGCAAGTCCCGACTTTTTCTAAAAACTCCCGACTTTTTCCAAAGAGTCCCGACTTTTTCCAAAAATATCCATTTTTGCTAAAATGGCTAATTTTCCAAAAATTTGCCATTTTAGCAATTTTGTTGTATACTAAGACCTTTCCTCTACCGTATAAATATTTCAAAACTTTGATGTATTTGAACATCAAACCATGCAAGGATAATCTATACAAAATATGTATCCGTTTATCAAAGATCATAATGGTAATTGAATTACTTTTTTCACTATTAGGGAATTTTTTGAGCAAACATATTTTGAGTGATCATCATAACACATTGTAGGAAAAAGAGAGCAATGTTTCAAGTGTTAGATGAGTCAGGGCTAAATGTGAGGCTCATGTCGAAAATTCAATTTGCGAGGAGTGAAAAATACATCTATGATTTGTCACCAATACAAAACAAGTAATACGTTTAATGGCTGACAACCAAATCAATAAAATATGCCTTTCAAAAATTAGGTTTAAGTCATAAGATGGAGGGACAAATAAAAAGAATTTATGAAAACCTTATATAAACCTAATCATTGGAGTAGGGAAAAATATGAAGTATGAATGGAAAACTCGGGAAAAGAGCATTGATATTAGATAGCTAGATGCTAGTTTTCCTCGAATACATTTCTATATGTGATGTCATGCTTTATTGGTTATCCACTTTTGAGTCCTTGATTGGACAACTATGATGTTTCATGATACAATATCGACTTTGATGTATCATTTTACATTTGGCATGACTACATGATGATGATATATATCAATGCTTTCTCCATATTTATGTTCCAATGTGTTTATCTGATGTTATTGTTGCTTTAAATGTTTAAAATTCTGAAAAAAAATGAATGTATTTTGTATTTTGTAATGTTTGCTGACTTTTCCCAATTTTTTCGCCGATGTTGCCGAGAAGTTGTATTCGAGACCCTTGCCGACTTTTTGTCGATGCCGACTTTTTCAACATTGATATATATATATATATATATATATATATATATATATATGTATATATTGATATGTATATATTGATATATACATATTGATGTATGGAAATCCCAAATCTCCGTTCACGATTTGGCCTGATTTCTGTGGTAGTGGTAAAAGATTGGGCCAAGTCTGATTGGAAGAACGAATGTCACTAGATTACAAGTGATCAATCGTACCAAATCCAAATTTGATCTCCTTCAATACTTCACAAGCAGTAGCTAGAGAGTTATCCATCATTGAACCCCTAGCTCAGTAAAAGTGATATTAATAAAGGTATCAAAGCCAACAAATCCTACTTAATAGCCACATGGACTTAGCCAAAAGAGCCTAGAACTCTAAAACAACATTGCCACTTTCATGCGCACTTCAAGGATAGCCTCAACTGCACTCCAAAACATACCAAATTGCAATTACAAGATAATTTGAGGGTCCCTCCTAGCTTTGCATATGTTCCCATCCACTACACAGACTAACCATCATCTTCATAGTGAGCATTGCACTTGTGAACTATGTATGCATGAACTTGAGTTTGAAGACCATTTCATCTTTAGATGGCCTATCTATTACGAAAATCAATTGTTTTCTAGATAGCTTGTTTAGAGACTCTAATGGCCCCTTGCTCATCCATTTTCACACAATACAAGAACAGAGATGTATCACTTTGCTTCTTTGGTAGATGCTTCTCCCACAGAAAACTCTCAAGAGGCGAATGTCCATCATCTTCATAGTGAGCATTGCACTTGTGAACTATGTATGCATGAACTTGAGTTTGAAGACCATTCATCTTTAGATGGCCTATCTATTACGAAAATCAATTGTTTTCTAGATTGCTTGTTTAGAGACTCTAATGGCCCCTTGCTCATCCATTTTCACACAATACAAGAATAGAGATGTATCACTTTGCTTCTTTGGTAGATGCTTCTCCCACAAAAAACTCTCAAGAGGCGAATGTCCCCCTATTGCTAAAACTCTGTTAGCAACCTCTTACTTATAATCTTTAGATAACTCCTATCATAAGAGGCACCATGAGAAAAATTCTAAAGCTAAATCATCCATCAAACACAATTGATTTAAGGACACATAATCAATGGATAGCAGGACCCTGATTACACATTTCTTCTCAACCTTGGATGTTAGACGAGTTCACAGTTGATAGCCTTGTTGGATCAAGGTTTCTTCCTTGATGTCCCTTGAATCCTCATCCATTTTGTTTTCTGGGCTCTCTAGCAATTGATGGTGGTTTATGTTTGGGAACTCCCCTAGTACTCCTTTTTTTTTTTGCAATTCTCACAAAGATACTTTCACCCCCAATGCTTGGTCATCTTTGTACTTTTTATAGTTCCAATGGCCATTTATGGCCCACCAATAGACATTAACATTTAGAATTTTAAATTAAATATAATATCATTACAAGATACATCCCAAATATACCTACTACAAAATTTTGTTCCTCATCGATTAAAAAATAAAAAATAAAAACCTCAAAAATAAACAAAAACAACTATAACAATAAGTCGAGTGCTAGTATATCGAAAGAGGAATGGGCAAAGTATAGAACACATCTAGTGGAAGGCTGGATCAAATTAAGAGAGAAAGAGAACAGTTTGGTGTGGGGCCCAAACAAAGTTGGAGGGTGTACAAGGTTTCTCTAGGAATATAAGATAGCAACTAGCGAAGTGAACATTGAAAATTGAGTCTAATCTGGAAGATAAATCACAAGGTTTTGCGTATGTCCCCATCTAATACAAATAGACTAATCATCATCTTCATAGCAATGTTATGAAAACCGGACCAGCCATCAAAACCAGTCAAGCCCAAAAACCTGAACCAGACCAAAACCAGAAAAAAATTGATCGACCAGAAAACACAACAAATATTCAAATTTCGAAAAAAAAACATATATATTCATGTGCTTCTATAAGAAAACAAACCATTATACAAATGACAAGTTTCTTATGTATATAGAAAATAAGGGTGCATATAACTAAAATCGCATCGAATGGAATCCATATCTAACACAAAATACATAAACAAAGAGGCTCTAAATGGCCTCTAGTGTCCAAAAAACATCATGCTACAACAAATAACTACTTATCATCAAAATCATTGCCTATATTGGGATCCTATTTGTCAGCACCCTGTGCCCACCACCTTTAGGACTTCTCAAAAACTATGCTTGCAATTAATGAGGCCATACTCAATTTCTATGCACACAATTAGAGTTGGTCGTACCCTCAATTTATGTCCCTGCAATAAACGAGGTCGTACACTCCTCAAAATCTGTGCCAACAGTTAATGTCCTCGGTTTTCATGCCCACTGAAAATCACTCTCAGCTTGTTGTCTCGAAATTCATGCGCACACTCTCCTTCAGCACTCTCCTCTTCCTTTTCTCACAAGAATGAATGTAAATGGCCTTTCCCTTGCTTTTTGCTCATAACACTAGGTAGGTGAATAGACATCTAATCCAAAGGCTGAGAATGAATTAGATCTACGGTTGAAAATAATTGCTCGTATTTTATTTCTAAAATATTAATTTCACTCACCCACTTAAATTTATCAAAAACTGACTTTATACTCTAAAGTCAATTAAATGTCACTTAAGTCATTTAATGCAAGGGTCACTTTATTTCCCCCTTCTAAGTGACTAAAGCTAAAGTCAATTAGGGGAACACTTCCCTAGGTACAAAACTAACAACGAGAGATGCATCACTTTACTTCTTTGGTATATCCTTTTCCCATAGAAAACTCTCAAGAGGCGAATGTCCCCCCATTGCTAACTTTGTTAATAACCTCTTACTTCTAATCTTTAGATAGTTCCTATCATAAGAGGCACCATGGGAATAATACTACCTTCTTTGATTTTGAATAATGAACTGTTGATTTGGGATAATTTACAATATAGATCATGGCATAGCCTTGGCTTTGCTTTCTCTGTAGACAAGAAGAAGAAATTATTACACGCCTTCTTCTATCATGTCTCTCTGTAAATGGGATATGGAATGATATTGGAAATTAACAAAAGGAAGGGGATGATGGGAAGGACAGTGTTTAGATGAGGCCTTGCTAAACTGATCAGACATTGAAGAAGTTAAGAAATCACATCACTTCTTACCGATGTTTGTTTGTCAGGAAATTTAGTTGGCTCTACATAAGGCTCAAATACTACTTTCTTTAATTTTGAATAATGAACTGTTGATTTGGGATAATTTACAAAAGAGATCACGGCATAGTCTTTGCTTCTGCTTTTTCTGCATACAAGATGAAGAAATTATTACACGTGTTCCTCTATCATGTCTCTTTGTAAATGGGATATGGAATGCTATTGGAAATTAGCGAAGAAGTTGATGGGAAGGATAGTGGTCAGAGGAGGTGTTGCTAAACTGGTCAAACATTGAAGAAGTTAGGAAATCACATCACTCCTTGTTGATGTTTGTTTGTCAAGCAATTTAGTTGGCAAGGAATGCCACACATTTTCAAGGAAAGGAATTGGCTTCAAAGATGGTGTTCTTCAAAGTTCGACCAACCTACCAACACTATGGTCAAGTAGAGAAACATGGGAAATCAAGGAAATTTCAGATTTATTGACAAGGACAAGCCTTTTTGGTATCTTTAAAGTTGAATTTCAAGGCATGTTGAATTTAATCGTCAAAGTTCGCCATGAAAATTCGAATTATTTGGAATCATTGAAATGCGTTTGAATTCTATTTAAATTCCTCTTTAAATTCGATGGAAAAAAGGAAAACAAGAAAACCCTAGCTCAAATCGTAACTCATTGTAGTCGCCCACGTTTTGTTGACTGACTCAAGTCTCAATTTTGAGGTTGAACCCATCACCATCACCCGCCATTGCCATCGTAGGACCCTGCCTCAACTATAGTTTGTTGCTCGCGCCTTGCCCTCGCCTTCCACTGTTGGTCGACTCAAACATGAATTCAAACCAAGTGCGTCAAGTTGTATACGGATGAAGTATACCATGATATTTAACAATATGGGTCACGATTCACACAACGGTTATATGCATATCACGATATACTTTCATTTTTATCCATATTAAATTTTATTAAAAAATTTCATATATTGTATAGTTGGTATAAGTATAGACTATAGTTTCATTTTATCATATTAAAAAAATTCATATATGATATAGTTGGTATAGGTATAGACTACAATTTTATTTTATCATGTGGTTAATGGGTGTATTAAATACATATTTATATATATAGTCTCGAATTTAATGCCAAATTTTAACACTAAAATTTGTATTGTTGATTTTTGGTCGAATTTCAAGGTCGACGAACTAGAACACGAATTCGAACCAGGTGACTTAGGTTAAGGCACCCTTTCGGTTCAAGTTAGGTTAGGGTCATATTATTAACCCCCTGGGCCACCTACAACTCCCTTGCCTTCTCAATGGTGAATTCATAAGTCCCATGTTCTTTTAGTGTTTGCTTCATTCGCAGCCAGTTATATCTTATATTAATATTTACAATTTATACAACTTGTTTAGCCCCTCAGGCATTTTAGCATTAAAATATACAACATTAAACCAAGTTTTCAAAACCAGGGATGTTACAAGATCCCATTCAAAATTCAACAGACTTAATGGTGTTTATCAATTCAAGACTGAAATGTTTCCACTGGATTCTATCATATATGAGGGTAGGGGATTGGTATTTTAGCAAGTGCATCAACCCCTCTATGTACCTTGATGTTGGTGGTGTTGATTATTTAACTCCTTTGTCATGAGCTTAGTAAAAATGTACCCTTTACTCGAGCAAAATTACTTATTAGGCATGAAAAAAAAAAATCTACCTTTTTTTAATGCTTGGATTAGGAGGTTTCATCAAAACTGTAGGGTGTCGACAAATGTCCTTGGAGGATCAACTTTGAAATTCAAGGTAGAGGCAAGGGCTAGAGCCTAGAGGTGGGGGGCATTGGGTGTTATTGATGTTTGTTGTAGCATGAGGTTTTTTGGACTCCAAAGGCCATTTAGAGCCTTTTTGTTAATGTATTTTGGATCAAATATGGGTTGCACTCGATGCAATTTTAGTTATATGCACCCTAACTTTCTATATAAATGAGAAACTTTGCATGTTTTTGTATGAAGGTTTGGATTCTTATGGATACACTTGAATATATATGTTTATTTTCAAAATTTGAACATTTTATGTATTTTTTGGTCAACCAATTTTTTTCAATCCTAATCCAATTTAGGTGTTTGTCCTTGAGCGATATGATCCTAATATAGCATTGTTCTACATAGCAAATTATAATAATATAACCAAATGTTGGGTGCAGTTGATGAACAAAACTTTATGTGTAACATAGTTTAAGGCTTCCAAGGGTCTTTGCTAAAGAACTCAAAAAAGTGAAACAAATAAAACAAGAAGTGTGAACTGTATGATTTGATGAAAACACTCCCTGGTAAAGTAGGGTAGCAATCAACAAGAATCAAGACTGACAATTTTGAACTTTCATTGGAAAAAGACTTCTGGAAAATGTGACCTAATGTCATAAATAAAGACTTAAAGTGGACTATTAGTTTATATTTTCAATATAGATCATTTATTTCTCCATGTTTTGACGTTGCACATAATTTAATCCAACCAAAAGACATTCAACCAATGGGAAGAAGTTTCCCCCGTAGTTCTAGAAAGAAAAAAACATATCAAAATATCATGCATGAGTGATCACATATTAGAAATGTTAAATCTTTGTTACACCTTGTGTTGCATTTGGTTCATTGTTCATCTAATTCTAGATTTGCATATCTTCAAAAATATACTCATCATTCGAGTGGAGTTTGGGGTTCGAGGAGAGATGTTTGCCTCATTCAAGACACCATTCAAATAAGAGTAGAAATTGTCACCTCATATGAACATTATAAGTATATTTGGGTTTGAGTTCATTGAGAGCACACATTCCCATGCCTGAGACACTTAGTCTACAATACATACTTTCCCCTCATCACCTGAAGCTTTGTAGTACACTTCGATGACGATTCCATACAGGACCTATATCTAGGCGAAGTTGAGTACTCATCTTTGGGGAAGTACTCATAATTCTAGGTAACTTCAATACTCGAAACAAAACATTTCAAACACCTATTCACGATCGTTCAAAGGAAGGCCTTTGTCTACAAGAGCTTGACCATGATACAATGGGCCTTCATAGGAGTTCAAAAGACACAAAGAAGCCTACGACAACTTATGGGAGACATATTTTTTAGTTGGGAGAAACCCATGACCTCTTACTTCTTTAGCAAAGTGGATTACTTTTTGGTGAGTCCAACTCCTTCCATGCATCAAATAATTTTTTGTTTCTCCCCTTCTCCCTACAACGAACCACACATACACCACTGTCTCTCTCCTTGATTTTTTGCCCTCTTCATTCCCCCACCTCTTCCCAACAACTCATTTTGCACCACTAAAAACTTTGACCCCAAGTATACTGACTTCTAAATCACCCCACCAATTTAATGGCCCACATTCTCTATGCTGACAATTGAAGCCAAATATGACATTATACCCATGACCCTTTATGAAGTCGCTCATGAATCTTTTTCCCACATCATCTTCCACCCCTCATACCCCCTATTTTCATCTAGTGTTTGCTCCATCAATCATTGGTATGATGAAGCATGCAAAAGAGCAGTTTGTACCCTTAACTCAAAGTAGTTGATGAGGAAAATTTCCAACCTGAATTTTCGAAACATACGATTCATTTCCTTCTTTTTCATATTGCTTATCTTTTTAGCCATGTTTGCACAAGCCCTCCTCCTCCATAATCTTGACATTTTATCTACTCCATTCTCAAGTCAAAGGATACTTTTGATCCTAACAAATACAGGGCCATCATGAATGGGCATACCCTTTGACAAACTCAAAACTAGTGTTCTTAACATATGGTTATCTAACCAAAGTGTTCTATCTAACCACAATGTTTAACATATAGTTATCCAACTACTTAGAAACATAGCTCTAAGTGGCAAGCAATTTCCATAGACAACAACAAATTGTTAATCAATTCACTATATGAACTATCCTCAAAAAGACAAGTGAACATTCTTCAAAGGTATTATGTTGCTTTTTTTGGCATCAAGAAGACTTTTGACTCAATATCATGAGTGACACATATTTAGAGGTTGCAAGACATTGATATATTTAACATTCTACTACTATCATGAGTTGCTTTAGGTCAGTCATCAATAGAACTTCTCACCTCTCATGATCTATCCAAGTCAATTTAGACCACCATCAAGGTCAAATAAGACCATCCCTTTTCCACAATCTTATTTGGTTTGGTCTTTTTATTGATGAGATTTCAACTTTTCTCAAAGAACTTTCAGAACTCCTTTGTGAACTATCACTTTTTCTTCAAAGCAAGATTAAGGTTATCACCTCATATACATACTTAGGAGTACAATGCATGGATCTAAGATCCAATTTGAGATAGGTTTTCCTGCTTAGGTTGGATATAAGTTATGGATGCCTTTTTGTGCTAGAGTAATAGTGACTTTATGTACATTTTCAAGATATTTTTATCAAATCATACCTTTTTTACATAATTACCAAGCCCTCAACACTACATGGCTCTAAGGTCTAGGGACCAAGCCTTCAGTCACCTCACGGAAACATAGTTTAGTGTGCAATCACTTATGTTGCAGTGCATTTCTTATTATAAGCAAGCAATGCCCTGAGACGTTATTCCAGCTAAGTTTAGAGCTCATCTCATGTGCCTCGAGACTATTTAGTATTTTCCCATCAATATCCTTTCTCAACAAGATAAGATCTCTAAATGATTCAACTTCAGGATGAGAGTGATACACTTTCTTGGAACTTAGGCTGGATATAAGTTATGGATGCCTTTTTGTGCTAGAGTAATAGTGACTTTATGTACATTTTCAAGATATTTTTATCAAATCATACCTTTTTTACATAATTACCAAGCCCTCA
>LPNX010444959.1:37481-103615 GCA_001517045.1 Pseudotsuga menziesii
ATATAATACAGGTAAACAACTGCAGACAAACTCTCTGAGGAGAGGGGCGAAGCTGGATCAGGACACTGAACTACTTCAAATTCAGTAATTTGTGGAGGGTGCCTCTACAATCAGCACTTTGGACATGCAATTTTATCACATCTTATTTCCTGTTAAATTGATGATGGTTTTTTGTAGTGAACAGCCAGATACTGAAGGTTTTTTAACTTGGAAAACTGTATCTTCACTGCTGCTGTGTTTTAGTAACAAACCAGACATTTTCATACCACCGTGTACTTAATGTTTGCTGGATGCTCTAAGTCTCGTGAAAAAATGTTGAGGATAATCAGATGATCACCTTACAAGTAATTTTGTTATTTTACGTTTGTCCTTGGCATATTTTGTGTAAGATTTTTTAAGATAGCAGTATAATTTCAATCTTATTTGCAGTGGAATGTAAATAAGGATCACTAAAAGAATAACCAAAGCACAGAAACAAAAGACAAAGAGATTTCTACTAGAAAACTTTTTAAGGGAAGAAAACCCAACAACCCTTCTTATAGAGATTCAGTTCAAGATACAAAGTACATGAGCATGTAACCAGATACAATAGTAATCACATCGAGCTAAAGATAAACCCAAGAAAGAAAGACTAAACTTTTCCAAAGATAGCAAACCCCAGAAAAAAAGTGTTCTCTCTCTTGCACATTTGTAGAAGAGATGAGTGAATTTCTTGAGGTGAGAATGGGCAAGGCATCTTCCTTTTATACTTTTTCATGTTTGTCTTCTCACTTTCATCGGGTGAGGTCAACTTGTCTTTGTTTGGGCCGACTTTCTTCTAGCATAATAATATTGTTTTTATTTTTATTTTCTCTGAGCCAACTTGGTGTATCTTGTAAGGATGCCTCATGCAGCTACAACACCAACACTCTATCTTAGCTATGGAGGCATCATCACACTAGAACACATCTGGATATATCATCTGAGCATCACGTCTGTCATGAACATCTCTGCATCATAAGAAAGGTCTTTGGACACAACTCAGGACACAACTCAGTCCATCGAGAAGTGTCATCAACTCAACTTAGTTCATCGACGAGTCAACTAATCATCCTAGTCCATCTGGGAGACAATATGTAACAATTCAACTCAGTCCATTGAGGAGTCAACAACTCAACCGAGTCCATCGAGAAGTCAATAAGTAACAACTAAACTCAGTCCATCAAGGAGTCAACAACTCAACCCACTCCATTGGGAAGTCAATAGGTAACGACTCAACTCAGTCCATTGAGGAGTCAACAACTAAACCCAGTCCATCGGGGAGTAAATAAGTAACAACTCAACTCAGTCCATTGAGGAGTCAACAACTCAACCCAATCCATCGAAGAGTCAATATGTAACGCCTCAACTCATGGACTAGCTAAGAGCACTACCTCCAAAACATATATCTGGTTAGGTGTTAACCAGATACATCAACAATCCAATCAACTATCGATACATGGTGGGATCTATCAAATCTGAATCCGAAGCAAAATCTCCTAGCTTCTTCGGATTGGAATCCATCATCCCAAATATCCTCATGACATCAATAGTGTGCTTCCCTTGGCTCAGGAAGATCCCATCATACCTCTGCCATACCTCTAATCCCAAGTAGTGCATCAAACCAAAGTCATTCATCTCGAACTTAGAGGCTAGCTTCCTCTTACACCACTCAATGAGTTTCTCAACTCTGGTGAGAAACAGGTCATCAACATAAAGCACTAGGATCAAAGGCTCACCATCAACAACCTTGTAGAAAAGGATGGAATCTACATCACTATTGGTGAATCCCAAAATCACCAAGTATCTGTCAATCCTAGCATACCATGTATGTGGTGCTTGTTTGAGTCCATAAGAGGCCTTATTCAGTCTGCATACATCGGACTCCTTTCCGTGGATCACAAAGCCCTCTGGTTGCTCAATGTAGACCTCTTCCACGATCACACCATTGAGGAAGGCAGTTTTTACATCCATCCGATGCAACTTCAATCCCATAGTTGAAGCAAGAGCAATAATCGTCCTGATGGAAGTGTATCGAGCAACTAGAGCAAATGTCTCATCATAATCAATTCCCTCTTTCTTAGAGAATCTTCTAGCCACAAATCTCACTCTGTGCTTTTCAATACTGCCATCTACTTCATGTTTGATCTTGTAAATCCACTTGGAAATTACTACTGACTTCACCTCAAGTCTTGAAACAATCTCCCACACGTCATTCTTCATGATGGATTGATATTCTTCCATTGTGGTTATTGATTTTTGTACATAGGAAAGTGTTCTCCTAGGTGACTTTAGCCTTAATCACTTAAGAGGGGGAAATAAAGTGACCCTTGCATTAAATGACTTGAGATGAGCATTTAATTTGACTTTAGAGAATAAAGTCACTTTTTGAAAAATTTAAGTGAGGTGAGTAAATTTAATTTTTAAATAAGATTTAATGAGCATTTAATCTCATCTACTCTCCACCGTTGAATTAGATGAACCTTAGGGTTTTCACCAAAAAGGCAAGTGAAGGCAAAATCAGTCCCTTTTGTAGATAAGAGTGAAGGAGAGAAGAAAGAGCGAAAAGGCACGATTTTAGAGGCAGCTCAGTTTTCCATGCAACACGAATTTCGAGACATCATAGATTTCGAGGTAAAGGATTTTGGTTCAGCACAAATCCTGAAGAGAACGGAGAGCACAGTTTTTGAGGGCACGGTTTTTTAGGACAGTCTAGGCACGAATCCCAAGAAGGTTGGCACATATTTTGAGACCGTACTCTACACAAACATCGACACCGTACTCGGGCACAGTTTTCGAGGTTTCTACGATCTATACAAACTGTACATTTTGCACAAAAATCGAGGACAAATTGCTGCACTGATTTTGAGGTTATGGGCACAGAAATCAAGTCTGTTTTGCACAAAAATCGAGGCTCAGTTTTGGCACAAAAATCGAGGAGGCATTTGGCACAAAAATCGAGTTTTGGATGCATTTAATGCAGTAGAGATAAGTTGTACTTTCTGTTGTACTTGTTGTCCCAGTTTACTGAAAAAAAATAAAAATCTCTCTCCTAACAGGTTTTACTCTTATGGGTTTTTCCTGGGCAAGTTTGCCAAAAATTCCCGAGTCTAAAATTTCATGGAGTGCGATTAATATTTTATTTTCTGTCATTAAATTTGAGTTACAGCAGTGTTTTTATCAGTCTGAAATTTTGTGCAATTTCCAGCCTTATTTATTTATGGGTCGGGCATTAAATAGAGATAAATTTTGACATTTAAACCAGTAGTTGAAATTGAGAAAAACTTACATCATGGCATCAAAGCTTGGTTGGGCAGAAAATTAAATTTTTCCAAACAGAAAGTAATTTCCTGAACTCAAAAAAAAAAAAATTGTCACTGAACAGCATTTAGTTGAAACTTGAACTTTGCAAAATAGGTTTGATGGCGCTGGGAATTTTATTCCATGGAAAGCTAGGATCATGTTGATATTGGAGGAGAATGAGTTGTGGGATGAGGTGGTTCATAACACTAAAACAGTCCCTATTGTTGTTCCCCCTACCACTGATGCAGCAGCCCTTACTGCCTTCAATAAAAAGGACATAAAAGCTAGAATGATAATTCTAGATGCAGTTAAAGACCATGTGATTCCTCACATCCTGAGTAAGACCCATGCATTTCAGATGTGGGATGCTTTGACCAAATATTTGAGCTCAAACGAGAATAGGAAGATGGTTTTGAGAGAGAAGCCGAAGAGTATCAAAATGGCCGAAGGGGAGGTTGTGATATCTTACCTTACTAGGATCTCTCAGGTGAAAGATGAGCTTGCAACAGTTGGGGAGGTTGTTCCTAATGCAAAGCTAGTGCGGACAACCTTGAATGGGGTATCAAAGCCTTGGGCTGTGTTTGTGGAGGCTTTGGTGACTAGGGAGAACTTACCTACATGGGACAAGATATGTGATGATTTTGTTCAGGAGGAGACTCGGAGGGGTCTTTTGCAAGGCAGTGCTTCTACTAGTAGGGAGGATGAGGAGGATGTGGCTTTGACAGCGAAGGGGAAGAAGAAGTTCAAGAAGGGTCCCAAGAAAGGTGGGGCCAAGCAGCAGTATGGGCAGAAGAAGGATCTAACACTAGAAAGTGCTTTGCTTGTCAGAAGATGGGGCACCATGCTGGGCAGTGTCCAAACAAGAAGAAGAAGCAACAACAGATAGCAACTTCAACGGAGGTCGGGGATTTTGCAGCTAGATTTCAGAGAGTTTTCTCTGTGCACTGGACATGTTGATAAAGAGAGAGCATCTATCATCACCAATGCAAATGTTGATAGTGAGAGGGAGTTTTCCTCGTTGACAGACCATTCTTACAGTGCATCCACATCCAACACATGGTACATTGATAGTGGAGCTTCGAGCCACATGGCAGGTGCTCAAGAGATGTTCTCCGGTCTTTCACAAGCAGAGACTGATGTGGAGTTAGTGTTGGGAGATGACTCTGCAGTCAAAGCAGTTGGGCGTGGGACCATTACCTTTCAGAGGGAGTCCATGAGTCCCATGGTTTTGAGAGATGTACTAAATGTACCTGGGCTGAAAAAGAACTTGGTTTCAGTTTCCATGATTGAAGATCAAGGTCTTGGTGTGTCCTTCCTAGATGGACATGTGCGTGTGTTTCCCAAGACTGCAGGACCATCTACTTTATTTGCCATTGGAGTTGGATGTGGGAAACTATACAAGCTCTTATTTCAGCGTCAGCATGCCTTGGCACATAGCAGCGGCAGCAAGCTTTGTGAGTTGTCACATAGGAGGATGGCTCACTTACATCATCCAGCTTTGAGGTTGTTGAAACATATGGTTACAGGTTTGCCAAAGTTCAACACAGAGCAGAGTGATGTTTGCAGGGGGTGTGCTTTGGGAAAGTACAACAAGACTGCTTTTCCTAGCAGTGATAGCAGGTTCAACAAGGATTCTTGACTTGATACATTCTTATTTGTGTGGACCTATGTCATCTGTTTCTCTGAGTGGATATGAGTACTATGTCACATTCATCGATGATCATTCCAAGAAAACCTGGATCTACTTCTTGAAGAGCAATAAATCTTAGGAGGTCTTGCAAAGGTTCCAAGAGATCAAAGCTCTTGTGGAGAACCAGACAGGGAGGAAGATACGAGCTCTCAGATTAGATAACGAGAGAGAGTATACCTCCAAGGAGTTTGATGGATATTGCAGACAGAAGGGCATCAGGAGGCAGTTCAAGGTTTCATACACTCCAGGGCAGAATGGAGTGGCAAAAAAGAAGAACAGGTCTATTGTTATAGCAGCTAGAGCTATGTTACATGACCAGCCTCTTCCTTTCTACCTTTGGGCAGAGGCATGCAGTACAGTTGTTTATATTCAGAACAGGAGTCCCCATCGTGTCGTGGGGAACATCACCTTAAGAGAGTTTCACAGGCAAGAAGCCTGAGGTTAGCTATTTTCGCATATTTGGTTGTTTGACTTACTCTCATATCCCTTCTGAGAAGAGGACAAAGTTGGAGCCCACCACAGAGAAGGGCATCTTTGTGGGCTATTATGAGACTTCAAAGGCCTTCAATATTTATCTTCCCTCTTAGAGGAAAGTTGTTGTGAGGAGGGAAGTGATGTTTGAGGAGGAGCGGAGCTTCAAGAAGTCTAGAGAGTTGGAACGGGGAGAGCAGCAAGTTCCTGCACCTCAGTTAGTTTCACAAGTACCGTCAATGCAACAAACAGGCTCACACGTTTCCAAAGTTACTGGACCACACAGTATGGGCACAGGTTCACCAATTTCAGTGGTTCAACCAGCAGAATCTTCAAGGACAAGTTTTGGTTTCAGATTATAGGTTCACCGTACAGAGCATTAGGATCACAAAGTTCACCAGTTGTTGGTACACCAGCTTTTGGTTCACAGGTCATTGGGGCTTCTACCTCTGGTAGTTCATCAGATGAGGACAGGCCAGTGTGGGAGCAACCTTTAGGAAAGAAGAAGCCTAAGTGGCTTCGAGACACCTAGAAGGAAGCTCAAGAGTTTGGGACACCTAGAGAGCCAATGAGGACTATTCAGATGCCAGACAAATTGGGCATGGCATTAGTGGCTAGTCTTCGTGATTCAGAGCCTTCTACTTTTGAGGAGGCCTCCCAACATCATGTTTGGCAGGATGCCATGATGGATGAGTACCATTCTATCATGAAGAACGATGTTTGGGAGATAGTTCTGAGACCTGAGGGAAAGTCAGTTGTGACTTCTTGTTGGCTTTACAAGCTAAAACATGCTGCAGATGGTAGTGTGGAGAAGTACAAGGCTCGATTTGTAGCGCGAGGGTTTTCACAGGTTGAGGGAGTGGATTATGATGAGACCTTTGCGTCCGTTGCTATTATACTTCGATCAAGGCATTGATTTCCATTGCTACAAAAATGGGTTGGAAAATCCATCAGATGGATGTGAAGACCGCATTTCTCAATGGAATCATACAAGAGGAGGTGTATGCTGAGCAGACTCAAGGCTTTGAGATTCATGAGAGAGAGTCTCATGTTTGCAGGCTAAAGAAAGCCTTGTATGGGCTAAAGCAAGCTCCTAGAGCTTGGTACTCCAGGATTGACTCTTACTTGCAACGGATGGGGTTTCAGAAGAGTGAGGCAGATTCGAATCTCTATTTCATCATGGTTGGAGATGATCCACTCATTCTTCTGTTGTATGCAGATGACTTATTTATCACAGGAGAAGAGAGACCCATTGCAACTTGCAAGAAAGATCTTGCTTCAGAGTACGAGATGACCGACATTGGGTTGATGCACTATTTTCTGGGATTGGAGGTTTGGCAAGAGCCTGGACATATTTTCTTGGGACAAGGAAAGTATGCAGTTGATATTCTGAGGAGATTTCAGATGGAGGATAGCAAGTCGATGTCTACCCCGATGGTCACCAACTGCAAGAAGCTTCATGCTTCTGAGGGAGAGTTGGTGGATCCTACACTATACCATCAACTCAATGGTTCTTTAATGTATTTAGTCAACTCTTGGCCAAACTTGTGTTTTGCGGTTACCACTCTCAGTCAGTTCATGGTTGAGCCTAGGAGAGTGCACTAGGTAGCCGCAAAACATGTGTTGCGTTACCTTGCAGGGACAATGGAATATGGACTAGACTACAGGAGGTCGAATGGGATCGGGTTGATTGACTTCACAAATTCAGATTGGGCAAGCAGTGTGGCAGACCGAAAGAGCACTTCCGGATGTTGTTTCAGTTTGGGCTCGATAGTGCTGTCGTGCCTCAGTCGAAAGCAAAAGTCTGTTGCTTTGAGTTCTGCAAAGGCCGAGTATATGGAAGCCAATCAGGCCAGTTGCAAGGCGTTGTGGCTTCGCAAGTTGCGGGTGAATTTATTTAATTAGGAGCTGAGGCCTACAGTGATCTACTGTGACAATCAGAGTTGCATCCAGCTCTCTAAGAATCCAGTATTTCATGATCAATCAAAGCATATTGAGATCAGGTATCATTTCATCTGAGATTATGTTCAAAGAGGAGCGGTGACATTGCAATACATTTCCACTGATGAGCAGGTAGCAGATATTCTGACGAAATCTTTGGGAGGGGCAAGTTTGTCTTCTTCAGAGACAAGTTGGGAGTGGTGCAGAACACCTTCCTTGGTAAGAGGGAGTGTTGATTTTTGTACCAAGGAAAGTGTTCCCCTAGGTGACTTTAGCCTTAGTCACTTAAAAGGGGGAAATAAAGTGACCCTTGCATTAAATGACTTGAGATGAGCATTTAATTTGACTTTAGAGAATAAAGTCACTTTTTGGAAAATTTAAGTGAGGTGAGTGAATTTAATTTTTAAATGAGATTTAATGAGCATTTAATCTCATCCATTCATCTCATCTAATCTCCTCTGTTGGATTAGATGAACCATAGGGTTTTCACCAAAAAGACAAGTGAAGGCAAAATCAGTCACTTTTGCAGGTGAAAGTGAAGGAGAGAAGAGAAGAGAGAGAGAGAGAGAGAGAGGAGGCACGATTTTCGAGGCAGCTCAGTTTTCCGGGCAATGCAAATTTCGAGACATCACCCACGGCCTCAAAACTGACCCAAAAATCAAGGAGGCATTATTTACAAAAATCGAGGAGGTTCTGGGTGCATTAAATGAAGTAGAGATAAGTTGTACTATTTGTTGTACTTATTGTTCCGTTTTACTAAAGAAATAAAAATCTCTCTCCTAAGAGGTTTTCCCCTTGTGGTTTTTTTCTGGGCAAGTTTGCCAAAAATTCTTAAGTCTGAAATTTCATGGAGTGCATTTAATATTTTATTTTCTGTCATTAAATTTGAGATACAACAGTGTTTTTATCCGTCTGAAATTTTGCGCAATTTCCAACCATATTTATTTCTAGGTTGGGCATTAAACAAAGATCAATTTTGACATTTAAACCAGTGGATGAAACTGAGAAAAACTTACAATGGCATCTTCCATACTTGTTGGTCGAAAGCCTCCTCATATCTGAAGAGCTCAGAATCAATGATGTGGCTCATCAAAGCTAAACAGCTCGAGAATCTCTAAGGTCTCTTGCTCTCCCTAAAAGTACCAAGGGGAGCAGCATGCTTCTCTACCTCCTACAGAGTATGACGAGCCCAAATAGGTATTTTTTGGCCGACAACAACATCTATCAGAATATCAATTGGCTCTACTGGATCAATGGGATCAACAAGCTCAATTGTCTCAATTGGCTTCCTCTGAACTGCTAAAGGGGGAGGGGGAAATGATACCGCTCCTTTGGAGCCACCAACTCCAAACCATCAATCTCCATGTCATATCCTCTGGCTCTTCTAAAGGCTGCCTCATCTTTGAAGGAGACATCTATGTTGACCCCAATCTATCTCGATCCTGAGATGTAGATCTTGCAAACCTTCAAAGATTCACTATATCCCACAAATGTACCTTTCTTGGATGAAGGTTCTAGCTTTGTCCTCTTTTCCTTGGGCACATGAATATATACCGGACAGCCAAAAATCCACAACTGACCAACCTCTGGCTTCACACATGTGAGGGCTTCTTATAGAGTTATATTCCTCAACATCTTATAAGGACTCATGTTCCGAACATACATTACAGTACTAGAAGCTTTTGCCTATAAGAACATACGCAGACCATGATCATGAATCATAGCTTTGGCTACCTCTACGATCAATCTATTCTTCATCTTTGCAGCCCCATTCAGTTGAGGGTTGTAAAGAAATGTGTACTCCCTCTTGATTCTTGCCTCCTTGCAGAAATTAATCTGTGGAAGTGTACCCCCCTCCATTATCTAATCTCAAAACCTTGATCTTCTCTTGACAGGTTCTCGACCCATGCCTTGAATTTCATGAATTTGCTAAGTACCTCTAGATTCCTTGGTCTTGAGGAAGTAAATCCAAGTCTTCCAAGAGTAATCATCAATAAAGATCACATAATAGTAGAATACACCCAAGGAAGCAGTTGACATTGGTCCACATAGATCTAAATGTACTAGATTCAAGATTCCTTGGATCTACTGTCGTTTCTCAAAAAATAACCCTTGGCATTCTTACCAAGTGCACATCCTCTGTAAATGCCAAGATGGTCTACACGGAGTACTGGAAGTCTTGTCACCATTGTCCTCAATGATGGAAGAGCTCTATAGTGTAGGTGAGGAAGTCTAATTGCCATAACTCTGATAGAGTATTACACCAATGCATGAACTGGTCGTGTAGTCAATCTGTATAAGCTCTCCTCTTGAACACCAATCACACAAGCCGAATCCATACTAGAGTTCTTGTGCAATGCAATAACCTTTCCATCAAAGAAGGAAACCTTGTAGCCTTTACCCCCCAAGGCTAATATAGAAACAAGGTTCCTTTTCATCCCAGGTACAAGTAACACATCACTCAAATGTACAATATCACTAGAATCTAACTGGAAGGAAATAGTCCCAAAAACCTTCACAATATATCTAGCGTCGTCTCTACAACTCATATATGAGACTGTTTTTCTACTAATTTGTAAGGTTCTCTTTGCAACTTGTCATATGTCTAGATGCACCACTATCTATTAACCAAGTATCACTACTGGTAGGAACTGTATCTGAAAGGGTGAAAATAAAGAAGAACTCTCTTTTATCATCATTCCTTAACCTCTTTTGTGGAGTATCTTCATCAACATCAACACTTGAGGCAGAGTGCTTTCTTTCTTCGGTTTAAGACACTATCTGGCATAGTGATCGTGCTTGTGACATCTGAAACACCGAATTTTTGAAAGATCATTCTTCTTCTTTTGTTTCAAAATTGTACATGATCTTCCACCTTTATCTTTTCTGCCTTGATTCTTCGCAAGGGCTTTTGGCTTTCTTCAAGTTGAGAGCCATACAACTTGCCTCTAGATGCAAGTCTAGTTTCTTTTTGTGTACAAGCCTCTAGATGCAAGTCTAGTTTCTTTTTGTGTACAATCTACCCATAATCAATTAAAATTGGGTGATTTAGATCGCCCCCTAATGCTCTGAATGAATGGTTCTCAAGAATGGGGAAGACCATTGAGGATCATCATGAAAAGCTCTCGGCCTTCAACTATTTCCCCAATAGTGCTTAATTAATCTCTTAGTTCATAAATCTTCATGAGGTAGGATGCAACTATGTTGATATTGGAGAGTTATTGTCTTAAGACAAGTGCTCGAACGATGTTGCTATTCTCAAATAGCTTCTTCAAGGCATCAACCATTTTCTTGGTCATCTTCTTCTAAGAGATTTTAGGTATCAAGTGATCTTTTACAGAATCTATCGAAATCCTCCTTGCCTTAGCATCACTCTTTTTCCATTGAGACTTTTCAACTTCTCCTTTTGGTTCTAGTACCTTTTCATTCACAATATTAAGGAAGATCATTCTCCTCCAAGATGATGAACTTCCATGAGTTGAAGTTGGAAGCCCCATCAAGTCTATCTTCCACTTTAACTCTGTTCATCTTGACTGAAAAACTCAAATCTGAGATCTAATCCAAAAACCAATGTTCCTCCATGTTTCTGGGATGCGGGAGCGTGGAAGCAGGGAAACACACGTTAGGGACGTGTGGAGACTACCCCCAAATTTTAGGGAAGTGACGAAGAGACAGGCGGACGTCGAAGTCATAAAAATCATTAAAAAAAATAATAATATTATAAATCTTGACAATAACATTTCATCTTGTATAAATATGGTTTAAGCTACTCCCTATAAACACAATCTAATTCTTCAATGATTCAACACACTTCAACATTGTGTAAATCCATGGCATAGATGTTGTAATGGGGAAGTGTGACCAAAGGACCCTATTTCTTCATGATTCCAGAGGGCATCACATTATTTGAGGATTTCAAGTCCAACATACAATAATGCAAGAGTGAACAATTAATCTTATATTAGGATCCTATTCATCAATAGCAACCTGTGCCAGCCTCCTCTAGGCTTTCAACCTTTGCATCTCCCTTGAATCTCGAAGTTGATCCTCGAAGGACATTACTTCAACACCCTACAACTTTGATGAAACTACCAAAACCAAGCATTAAAATAAGGTAGAATTAGAAGAAAAAAATCGTGCTTAATAAGTGATTTTGCTTGACTAAAGGGTACATTTTGATTAAGGTCACGACAGAGGAGTTTAACAATCAACACCACCAACATCAAAGCACATAGAGAGGTTGATGTGCTTTATTAAATGACAATCCCTTAACCTCATACATGATAAAATCCAGTGCAAACGTTGCAATTCTAAAATCCAAAAAACTGTTAAGTCTGTTGAATTCTAAAAGGGATCTAAAATTCTACTTTTTCAATTTGAACTCCGATGAGGTTGGAACCACCATCAAACATCCTGAAACAATTAATGGTAATGTTAAAAATTGAAGTAAAAGGATAGAAAATGAAAGATAAGAAAAATACCACTTTTACTTTAAGAATTTAAGATTACCATTATTACTAGAGCGCCTAGGAGCCCCCCATTTCATCGATGCGCGCTTCAAAACAGGGGGACAAGCCCCCTATGTTTCCCCAAGTTTCACCAAATTGGGGACGGGGGGAAACGTTTCAAAAGGAGACCCCAGGGTGTGGGGAGCAAGGGGGACGAGCTCCTGACCTTAGGGGGAGAGTCCCCATGGATCACTGCCAAAAACCCTAGAAGGAGCTAGTTCAACAATGAAGTTTGGCAATTTGAAAATCTAATCCCAAGGAAAGATTCGTCCTCGTAGGGCGAATTGAAAGAGGCACCCTAGTTTCTAGTACTAGCAGAAATTAGGTCAGAACTGAATATATTTTAAATTGAGATTTGCTTCCACAGAAAGGTGCACCCTCTCCTAAGGCAAGTTCCGTAATCCTCTTTTCAAGACAAAACTATGGTTAAAAAACTCTAAAATAAGAAGCCGCCCTAGTTTCTGATAATGGCTTCTTTCAGCACTGTTTTGATACCATGTTAGATTTTTTAAGATGTGGTATAATTTCAATTTTATTTACAGCAGAATATAAACAAGGATCATTGAAAGAACAACCAAAGCATAGAAACAAAAGAGAGATTTTTACTGGGAACCCCTTCAAGGGAAGAAAACCTGACAACCTTTCTTATAGAGATTCAGTTCAAGATACTATGTACATGAGCATGTAACCAGATACAATAGTAATCACATAAAGCTAAAGATAAACCCAAGAACCAAAGAGGAAACTTCTCCAAAAAGATAGCAAACTCCAGAAAACAATCTTCTTCTCTCTCTTGCACACTTGTAGAAGAGATGAGCGAATTGCTTGATGTGAGAATGCGGGAGACGTCTTCTATTTATACTTTTTCATGTTTGTCTTTTCAATTTCATCTAGTGTGGCTGACTTGTCTTCCTTGCATGGGTCAACTATCCATTTTAATATTATTTTCTCTGGGCAACTTGGTGTGAGGATGTCTCACGCAGCTACAACACCAAAATTTTGCTACCTAAACATCAGTATGTTACAGTGCACTATGCACCTAAAGAATGTAATTTTCTTTCTACTTGAAAGAAAAATACAGTTTATTTTTATTGGAAGAAAATATATATCAACAAAAGCCCAAACTAACAAAGCAGTACAAACAAAAATCTCAAAACAAAAAGAATCCTTGCACATGGTATACTACAGTACAAACAAAAAAGAATCCGATATACCACAGGTAATACGGGAAGATTATGGAAATAACTCGAACTGATGACGGTAGGATGCTAATAGCAATAGTTGACTAGATTTCGTCATTCCTCAAAAAGTGCTTGAACCAGGAAACCAGAGTGTCAAAGTAAATGTTGTTGACAACCTGCTTCCTTATTCATAGCAAAACCCAGATATTAAAGAAAAGACAGCCAGGAAACCAGAGTTTCGAAGTAAATGTAGTTTACTACCTGCCTTCCTTATTCATAGCAAAACCCAGATATTAAAGATAGGACGGACGGGAAAACAGATACATATAGGCCTCGCCCTACCCCCCTGGCCCTTGCAAGGCTTTTACAACAGTAATAATTGAATGGTTAGATGACTTGGACCACCCTTTTGCTCTTGGTCATTGGAAACACCACTAATATATTGCAATGTTACTTCACATAACTCAACGTTCACGGATTATACATAAGATCCTTGAACTTACCCAGGTATTTTTTACATAAATTCTGGCTTTAATATACAAACCGTGCAGCGGCATTTACAGGTTAATATGTAGTGTAAAATCCAGAGTAGGCAATTTACATTTTCTTAGTGATAGAAAACCAGAACTGGTGACTTAATTTTTCTATATTTTAATGCCATTACCGTGAACTTTTTCCAGTCTTAAACTGTAAGGTCCCTCCATGATATGTGAGCATGAATGAATGAATTTTGATGCGTTATACTGGATTTCACAAAAAATCTATACTTATGTTTAAGGTCCAAGGACACTCTTTTTAGGCGCATGTGATAGTCAGAGTAGAACATGATGTAACTGCACTCTGTATTGTTAGTTGTTATTCAAATTCAAGTTACTTCTTCAGATCAGTTGTGTCAGTTAATTTCAAGTCTTTCTTCTAATCAGCCGACTGTTAATTTATGGCTTTCCTCTAATCAGACATGTCTGCCAATTTAAAGTGAACTGTTGTTGATTTTGAATGGATAGTTCCAGCTGGGAAATACAAATACTCAATGGATAATCCCAGCTGGAATATACAAATCCTGAGAAACCATGAAGAAAGTCTTTTCTGATTTACAATCAACAAAATTGCTATTAAAAAGCCACTGAGGACGATCCAATCGTTCAACAAGAAGTAGCATAACATCTTGCTCTAACATGTTTATTTCTTTGTAAAACAGTTTATATATTATATGACCATTATTATAGCCATTGGCAATATCCAGAGTGTTCAGAAATTTATAAAGTTGAAATAATATCTTATAGTAACATTGTGTTAACAAATTAGAAGTTAGACGTTTTGTTTTTAAATCAAAGGTTTTCTTTGCTGCAGTAGAAATGGGCCACTGCTATTTCTAACACTTGCTGTTTATGAGTAAAAGATCGTATAGCTGATAAGTTTGAAAAGTGAAATACATGAAAGTCGAGTACTCCGTTAAACTTTATGAGGTAAAAGGTTGAGTAGCACTGTAGCTGTTAAGTTTAAAAAGTAAAATAGATGAAATTCAAGTTCTCCATTTAACATTGCTCTTGTGAAATGCAAAACTCGAAATTTATTCATTTTTTAATTATTTTTTCGTGTGAATCACATCAAGCTCGGCTAACTTAAAATTAAGGGCTCTATGCATGACAGGGTTTAAACCTGGGCCATTAACATGGCAATGCATCGTCCCAACCACTCGACCACAGGCTGATGGTCTGAAATTTGTTTCTTGTAAAGAAGTGCAGTCTTTATTGAATGATAATAATGTAACTATGTGGATACTTCATGCTGGTGGTCTGTAATGTGCAAATGGAATATATATGTTTTTTAAGCATTGATCCTGTGATGTTCAAGTTTCTTGCGTTGATCTGCATTTCTTTCTTGCCTACTGAATTATCTTGTATATCAAAAGATTGTAATCTTATCGTTTGGATGATGATAGTTAATCCTTTGAAATCCATATGTATCATGGATGAGAAAATGTGGCAATTTATATATTTTCTCTGCACAATGCACATTGATGGTTCAGACTAACAACAAGATATGGAAAGAAGTCCACAAACTTATAGAGAAACTTGAAAGTATAAAGTGAAAGAAAAACAGAAGGTACAGAATTTTGATGTAAAAGTTACATAGACCACTTGAGAACTGTTCATAACTCTTGTAAGGATCTCAATGCCTGACATTCAAGCATTGTTTATTTACCTGTACTACAGTCTACATTTGCACTGGTACAATTCTTATCCATCGTGCATTTTGAAAAAAAACTTCCACGTGACATTAGTTTCCTCCATTTTTTCATATAGGTCAAATACTATAACTCAATTAAATGCATTAGAGATGGTAACAAAAATACCAACATAATTCACTCTTTTATAGGAAGAGTACCTGAAATACAGGTTTTTCTGGAATTTACCGAGTCAAATAATTTATGACAAATATATTGAGAACACCTACATATCAGAGCCTGGAGATGAGCCCTCCTTCCATTTAGTTTAGCCTCTAGGGTGTTTTACATGTCCTGAGTTGCTGACAGTGGAAATTTACTCTAATCGCTGATCTCAATTATACCCAGTTTCCATCAACAACCTAAAGGCATTGATGCTACAGTTCATGAATATCACAAGGACAAAACCAATTTGGAATGTACCTTATCATTTATGTTTTAGTTGTTCCAATGTATCAAGAAAGTGGGGCATAAGCACACCCACAAACTGTTGTCGCGTGTATACCAGCAATGCAAAGGTCCGGTCAAGCTTATATAATAGGTTTAAGATGATTAATGAGATTAGTGAAACTCATGTTCATTGCTGACCTTCATTATTTTAACATTTTAAGATGTATTAATTTCAACAGCTTATGGAACAAATTTCTCATAGCTTAAAAAATGTTCTGGTATATGGTGTGTTATTTTGAATGCCATGAGCTTATAAACATTTTTAGAGGTTAACTAAGGCTGAAATTTTCAATGCTTGCAATGTGTGTCCATATTATTTATGTAGGATTCTTTCGTGAATTATCAAAATGAAATGGTGTTATATTTTCATCCCAGGGGCCTTATCATCGTGATAGAACATTTAGATTTTAATGATGTTGCCCGAGGTTTAATTATAATGATTGCAATGTATCTCCGTTTATATTATCTATGTAATATGCTGAGCAAAAGAGCAAAAACATATCCAAAAGAGATATTAGAACATAAATTAGTCAAATACGGCAATATTTTTAGCCCACGGGGGAAAAAATAATGAAAATACATTGAAGTAAAGGCGAGAAGTTCAACACTAACCCCCTTTGCAAACTCTATTCTCAGAGCCAGACCACTGAGTACCAACCCTTGAAGGCTTCTCTTTGCAATCACTGCATCCTCCTCTTTCCTGAAGTTTATGAAAGCATAGTTACGGGCAGAATACACAGTGATACTTTCTATTTCCCCAAATCTGGAGAATTGCTCCGCCAATGCAGTTTCTGAGACATGCTGAGATACATTGCCAACCCAGAGGTTTCGAGAGGCCTGAACTGTGTCACTTTCTGTTTTCTGAGCTCCAAAAAGATGGCTTTTTTCATCAAAACGAGGACCATGTACTCTGTCCTTTGCAAATGGTGTGCCCTGAAAAACAAAATCAAATGTTATCCCATTGTTTAAGTAATACATAAAACCAACCACAGCAACTCTCTTGTTATATTTGAGAAATAGGCCACTTCTGTGCAAAAAAAAGCTTCTTAAGAGAGTGCTGGTGCAATGGCTTGGCGATAAATAGAATAAATAAATATCACAAATTCCAGCCTATTAGTGGTGTATCCATTGTTAGGCCCTGAGATGAAAGACAGATGTAAAGAATAAAGCAATCTAAAAGTGTAACATGCGCAGCATTTTTTGTTATACTGGTTCGAATCTAATTACATGAGCCCCAGCATCAGCAGCATCAATGAGGCATACACAGACTTGAGGATGAATCCTAGACTACACATAATCCTGAAAAAATCATGCAATTTCCCTTGAATGATCCATTTTAGCACATAGAAGAATACAGATACCACTGGAAAACAGTCACTACTCACATACACACATCCAGCCACAGAAAACAACACTAAGCTGACCCAGAAAAAAGAGCTTTTAAAGTCATATTGAGCAATGCCAGCGAATGTAAAAGACTATAAAAGGCAACATTGCCACAATTAAAAAGAAAAATATGAGCAGACTGTGTGTAAGCCAACTGACGCCAAAAGGGTAGGATCCATAATTGATGAGAAGCAGGGACCATTGGGCAAAGTACAACTTCCCTGAGGGCTTGGATCCATAATTGATGCAAAGCAAGACCTGTGAGCCTGGAGCCATGGAATCGCTTTGAGGTAGTGGGGACGTAGTGGTCGAACATGTGGCAACACCAGAGGGATTACATCAAATGATCTGGTGACCTGTGCCCATATAAGCAGATCAAAGTCCACCCTCGCCCTCTTCAATTTTAGAGGATGAAGGGCATCTTCAATTTTAGAGGACGAAGGGGCTAAACTAGTTGTCGTCAATGTTTTGCTTGGCATTTGGCTAATTCCATGCCAGCAGGTGCCCAGATAAGCAGATCAGGTGCGTCAATTTTAGAAGATGAAGGGGTTAAGGCAGTTGTCGTCAATGTTTTGCTTGGCATTTGGCTAATTCCATGCCAGCAAGTGCCCGGTTTGAACCCCCTCTCTCTTCACCAACCGTTCTACTAAAGATTCCATCTCTAGAATGTGCTGAAGGATGAATTGGGATTCCATCCACGAATGTGCCGATGAATGACTTGGGATTCCCCCAGCAAGAGTTCCTCTAAAAAATATATATAAGCCAACTGACTAGGAAAATATACATTTCAACCACTTTTGGATCATAAATTTAGATCATTTTCAATACTGTAAGACGCTGTTCACTTGTAGATAATATGCTTATGATAAAAAAACACGGTATTTCGTTGAACTGTGAACGTCCTTAACTGAGACTTTAAATCCAAGCATACCTTATTTCATCTTAAATCGAGCTATATTTCGAAAACACTTCTAGGTAAATTGCATCCCAGCAGCGCATTGTGCACATATAGACATTATTATTACTAAAAAAATTAAGGCGTTTTGGAAGTACAAAAAAAAGACTTAGTAGCATTGCTGCAAATAAGACCTAAAACGCGTAAAACCCTAATTTTCCTTAACTTGCCATGTATTTCTAAATGCAACTTGACCTAAACTTATGAAAATGCGGAACAAGCCTCTCAGCAAGAACGTCAGTAACGAAGCTACTCCAAGCTCGATAGCAGGTTCTCGAAAACTATTTTGCAGACCTGCTGGGAAAAAAATAAACCTAACGTTTACAAATCTAATCTTCAAAAATAATTGCTTATTTATTGGATCTAGGGTTTGCATTGAGGACTGACCCATTTTACTCCGACGCCGCTCTTCTGATCCCTCGAGTTCGCAAACATGCTGAATCCTGTGTCGATTTGAACCCGCGGCGTCTCTGACGATCAGAGCAATCCTTTACGTCAAAAAACTTTACAAACCGCACTGAAAAATCCGAAAAAAGAAAGGAAAAACATTAGACTCATCGGCGCGAGACAGAAAAAAAAATATCGATTGAATCGTTCGATCGATCTATCGGCCCCCCAGTGAGTATTTCGAAGAAAAAAGAAACAAATGAAAAAGAAGGATACGGCCAAGCTACATATGATAAGGAGGAAGACGGGTCGAAGCACTGGATATACCGGCAAGGTCACCGGCACGTGTTGGTCGTACGATAAGGGCATGCATTCGGATAATTTAGGTGCGGTGGCCGGTGGGTCGCTATTTTGTACGTTTCTCCAATAATGTATTGGAGAGGTTTTGGCCGCCACTCACCCAAGTTTCTATACTTGGCCTTTTATTAGCTCAACATTACCTATATATGGATATGTGAATCGCGATTGCCAAACCTGCGGTCGTATTATTATTATTATTATCAACGTATGTATAAATGTATGGTAATGAAAAAAAATATTGTTATAATATAATTTTTTTATCTTTTTTCATTTATTATTGTGTAAAGAGGCACTTCTTACAACTTAACTTAACTTGTGGTCGGTGAATATCTAGAAGTCACGAGTTAAGTGATACTAATAAGTTATGAGTTATTTGTTTTGTTTTCTCCTTATTCTAGTTAAATGAGTTCTCTTTCACAAACTACAAGTCAAGTTATCTGGGCATCATGCATCAATTATTTTTTATATTCTTTTTTTAATAATTATTTGTTTTAAATTTGTAAACACTCCCTTAGACAATACACTTGTCTCATATTTATTTATAAATGAAAAAACATAGGTGTTTGTCCACCCCAAAATCTTAAATAAAAGCATCTATCAATGTAATTATTACACAACACAATATCAATTCTAACCTAAACTTAAAAAATAAAAATATTTACTACCAGCATAGATCCAAATCCTAGGCTCTATCAAGCGCCTAGAGGGATCAAATCTTTAGAGGTGCAAATATCTTCTTAGGTATTGCACTCAAGGAGCTATCAGCTTTGGTGTGTCCTATATATAGCAATTGATTTGATTCAAACCAAAAGACGCACCTTTTTATTTAAGGTCGACATATAATATTTTTATTATTAATATTTAATATTATTTATGGTCGATATATAATATTTTTTATTATTTTTTATTTTGTTAAAACGAACATTACAACATCTCCCCCATACATGGAGAGAGATCGAGGTCGTTGGCGGCTTTTTGAGGATCTGCAGAGTTCGCTACTGCATGAGAGTGAGTGCTACTTGAGGGTGCTCGTTGCTGCACCAGATTGTTGCATGAGTGTGTGGGGCTTTTCTTGCAAGTGTTCAGGGGTGTGAGGGCGCTTTGATTAGCTTGGGATGGATCCCCCTTCGGATCCAAGCTCGAAGGATCGTAGGTGGTCTCTAGATGTTGCCTTCAGGGCTCTTGTGGCAGCTACGCCTCCCCCCCTTTGGAATCTGATGCAGGGGATGGTTTTGTTAAGCAAGCCAACGCTCCAAGAATCCAGATCATGTCGGTTGCTTCTAGGTTGAAAGCTCTCGCTCTGAGCGAGAGAGGCTTGATCAGTCAATTTACAAGTATTTGGCCATCGCAAAAAATAGTGGATTACTGGATCAAAAAAAATTGGATGCCATTGATCTCTGGGGGACTGCAGCATTGCTTTTGTGGCAAAGGCTTCTTCACCTTTTTGTTTGAAAATAAGGATGACAGGGATCTGTTCTTCAAAAGTGGGCCTTATTTCATGGGCCCTCGGGGGTTATACCTAAATCGATGGAGCTTATTTTTTTATCCATAAAAGGATGTGCCTTTTGCAGTACCAGTTTGGGTTTGCCTCACACATCTCCTGTTACACTGATGGAATGATGAAACACTGCAAGCAATATGAAACTCTCTTGGCAAATACATTGATAAAGTAGAACTGAAAAGCCCTCACTTCTCTTGTGCAAGGATCTGTGTAGAGGTCGATCTAGAAAAGGGGATACCTGAAATTGTAAGCCTATGCATGGACAGCTGGGAGCATGCGTAAAAGGTCGATTATGAGCAACTACCATTTAAATGCAAGAAATGCCATGAGTATGGCCACTTTGTCAAAAATTGTCTGAAGGCAATACAGGAGAACACTGAAGGAACTTAAGAAGAAGGCTAGAAGCAAGCGAAAAAAGGAAGGAAAATGACATCCTCAAATCTTGAACCAAGGGATCCAAAAACATAAAAAGAAAAAGCAACAACGCTGGGAGAAAAAGGATGGCACAACAAGCAATCAGTTCAATGTTTTGAATGCAGAAGAAGGGGAAATCATCATGAATGAAGCAAACATGGTCGAAGACATTTCAAAACCCCGGGACCCCTTAGGAGGCAGCAACATCCCTTCATCTTCTCCTAAAGAAGATCGGATAGACATAACAATGGGGGATTCCTCAACCCCTGACAAGTCTTGAGCATAAAGGGTAAAACAAAGTAGAGTCTCCTCTTTTGCATCATCTGACTCTTCTTCAATTGGGTCACAATAAACTCTTGAAACAACCCCAAACACCAAAGGAAGAAAGTCACAAAGATATCACAGGGAGCAGGAAGCAGAGAGAGAACTAGAGCTCGGAAGGAAGTGGAGTATTGAAGAAACAAAGCTCCTTCAAAACTCCAAAATTACAGGGAGATCGGATGGAAGGCCTAGGGCAGGGCCTCAAACAAACAAGAAGTAATGAAAGTTGTCTTTTGGAATTGCAGAGGGTTGGGCGGAACAAACCAAGTGGAAGCCATAAGCGACATCATCAAATCGGAAAGGCCCGACATCCTGCTCATCCAAGAGACAAAAATGAGTGATGTGGAAGTGTTGGCACTTTCACACTGCTTTTGGACAAACAACCATGGAAAAGATATAAGCTCCAATGGCGCCTCAGGAGTAATAGAGACTTTTTTTTCAAGTAAGTATGTTATCAAAAATGTTAAGGAAAATCAAAACTGCCTCCTCACAGAGTTTCAGAAAAAACATGATTCAATTGATTATGATGTATGTAATGTGTGGGTCCAACACATCACCGAGACAAGCAAGTGTTATGGAGCAGTCTTGCAACTTTAAAAGAGGATCTGAAAGCGAAAGATCTAATAATTGTTGGAAACTTCAATGCTACCAAAGCAAAATCAGAGAGAAGAGGGGGCTCCAGAATAAGAGACCCCTATGGAGAAAACATGGAGGATTTAATTTTTGAGTTGGATCTGCTAGATCCTCCATTAAAAAATGGAAAGTATACTTGGAATAATAGAAGGATGGGAGTGGGATACATTGCGGCCAAGCTAGACCGATTATTGCTAATCACTTCCTCCTTGCAAAAAGACCTCATCCCTATTTCCTTTGCTTTACCCTCTACGGTCTCGGACCATAAGCTGATCTCCTTGACGCTCTCCACCTTGGAAAATCTTAGCCCCATTCCCTTTAGATTCAACTCCTCTTGGCTACATGAGGAAAAATTCATGGACATAATCAAATATGCATGAGTAGGACTTGTGTTGACTCACCTAGCTTCATATGGGAGAGCAAGTTAAGAAAGGTTCGGTATGAGCTGAAAGAGTGGGTGAAAACAAAGTACAAGAACCCTCGCAGTAGGAAAACACAATTGTAATCTGCGCTGGCAGACCTGCAATCTAAGTTGGAGGGTGAGGAAATCATCCCTCTCCTTATCATCCAGGAAAAATATTTGAACCAAAAGATTCTAATCGCATATAGAGGTGAGGAAGAGGATCTAAGGATAAAATCCAGGCAGCTTTGGTTAAAAGGGTGGGGATAGTAATACAAAGTATTTCCACAATCAAGCAAAATCAAGGCTCAACTTCAACATGATCAAAGAACTAAAGGATAAATACGAGAATAAGATAGCAGAGCAGGAGGAGATTAAGACCCATGTATTCCAACACTTCAGAGATCTATATCAGGACAAGGATGAGATTGATCCCATAGCACAGGCAGAACTGCTTTTCGGAATACCTTCACTTATCACAGAGCAAGATAACGAGGATATTTCAAAACCCATTATGGAGTCCGAGATTAAAGAATTTGTTTGGTCATTGCAAGCGGACAAGGCTCTTGGGTCGAATGGCTTCACCATCAATTTTTATAGAGAAGCTTAGGAGATCATAAAGGAAGACTTGAAAAAAATGCTAAATTGGACCTGGAAAAAGGATAAGGTTGTGGGGGCCACCAACTCTTCCTTCCTCACCCTAATTCCAAAGGAAAAAAATCCATGACAATAGATCGCTTCATGCCTATCTCTCTTTGTAACACTTTTTACAAAATTCTGGCAAAAATCCTAGCCACAAGAATGAAGAAAGTCATGGGAAGACTAATCTCAGATACGCAAGGAGGATTTGTTGCTAGGTGACAAATTATAGACAACATCATTATTATCCAGGAAGCAATCCATTCCAGCATGGATCGCAAGAGGCAAGGTATGGCTATAAAGCTCTATATGCCTAACGCTTTTGATCGAGTAAATCACTTCTTTCTGCTAGAAATCATGTCAAAGTTTGGATTTTCTACAAGGTTCACTAGATGGATTAAAGCTTGCATTTGTAGTCCCTAGATTGCCCCACTGGTTAATGGTAGGACAACCGAGTTCTTTCAGGCCTCCAGGGGTATCCGTCAAAGCTGCCCACTATCTCCATATCTCTACATCCTGGTCGCGAACTCCATGAGCAGAAAGCTGCAGCAACAACAAGACATTGGGGAACTCAGAGGTCTGAAATTAGAAGGGGAGTCAGATTTGCAAATCATGCACAATTGCAGATGACACAATTCTTCTTGGGGGTGCCTCCATGGTTATAGCAAAAAGGTTCAAGAAAGTTCTCTCCACCTTCCTCAAAGCTTCGGATGGTAAGATCAACACTGATAAGTCAGAAGTATATGGTTGGAACTGCTTGCCTGGAAACATGGCAAGGATATCAAGAATACTGGGATTCGAGGGAATTACAAATTGGAATTCTTTCAGGTATCTGGGCATCCCCATCTTCAAAGGGAAAAAAAAGAAGGCAAATTTGCTCGCCTTGATTGACAAAATTTAAAAAAAAATCAACTCTTGGGGAGCTAGATGACTCAATCCAGCAAGAAAATTAGTGTTGATAAAAGTTGTTCTCTCTGCTTACCCCATTTATGTCTGCTCAATTTCCTTTGCTCCTAAACAAATCGTATAGGAAATGAACAAAGAAATCTGAAATTTCCTCTAGCAAGGAGGAAAGGCCACCAACTCAAAAAAATTTAATCTGGTTAGTTGGGAAATCGTATGCATCCCTAAGAATTATGGAGGAGCAGGTGTGAGAGATCCACAAGCTATGAATTTAGCGCTTAGTGCTAAAATATTATGGAGAATTGTATTTGGATATAATGTGTGGTGGAAGTAGGGGCTACATAAGAAATACATAGCCGGCAACAGAAGAGGATGCGTTGAGAGCGTGGACATGAGAAGGGTTGGGTCTCCAGTATGGGAACTCTGCAAAATGCCAGCTTACTTCATCCAAGAGAACCTATACTGGGAAGCAAGAAACAAGAAATACATTAAACTTTGGCATGACAAGCTTGGAAAGCATTCACCGGCAAATTATTGTCAAGAAATCGACGATCTGAAGATGTGGCTTGAGAGCAGTGGCATAAATACCCTGCACGACTTATCTGATTGGGCAGGGAGATGGATTGAGTGGAAGCGGCTGGAGATCCCAGTGTGTCTGCAGGTGGACTACACAACCCTCCTCACGTTACTACACGGTCACGCTCTTGTTCACAAAAATATAAAGGATAAAAGCAACTGGGGAAAAATGGCATCTGAAGGAAGGATACATAATGGTATACAAGAGAAAAAACACGTATATAAACAACAACAAATGGAATAAGGTTTGGTGCAGCGATGGACTTCCAAAGGTAAACGCATTTTTTTGGATTCCTGCTCACCGCAAGACTCTAACAGCTAAAAATTTGAGAAAGAGAGGGATCGTAGGGACAAGTCGCTGCATCTTATGCAAAGAGGCAAAGGAAAACTTGGAGCATTTGTTCAGAGAATGTAAATTCACACAGGAAGTATGGAGTAACATGCTCAGAGAATTAAAAATGAACATTACTATGCCAACCAACTAGAATGATATATTAATTAGCTGGAAGGACTGCTATCAAGGCTCCTTAAAACAAAAACCAGATTTTGATAGAGCATGGGAAACTCTACCAAGGTTTATATGCTGGAAAATTTAGACTGACAGAAACAAGGAAATTTTTGAGGGAGTAAATGCAAGCACTAAGAAAGTATCTGGCTCGGCAAAAACTCTTTGGGTGGACTCTTTATCCACGAGAGGAATTAAAAGCATAAACAATCAACCTTTATCTGTTGAAGAAAGAGCATGGATTGTTGACCTACTTGGGTATCCATCTTCTAGCTTTTGGTCAAATCCCACAAAGAAGCCGAATCTTCCAAACTGGCAGATAAGGATGAGTAATGAAGAATTTCAAAATTGGTGGGCTAATATAGGAACCAGTTCTTTGTTTTTTACGGTGCCTTGAAAGGAAACCCAGGGCCGACAGACGCAAGTGGAGTTATCTATGACCCCATGGGGACTAAGCAAAAAGAATATTCCTGGGGCATTGGGAGAGCAATGAACAATGGAGCGAAATGGCTCGCTTTAATTAAAGGGTTGGAGCTGGACAGAGATATCGGGATTGATTAGATGAGTGTCATTGTAGATTCTTTAATTGTCATTAGAGAAGCAATAAGGATTACTAGAAATCAAAAGAGTCCATCCTCCAAGATTCATCACCTTCTCTTATATCTAGGTAAGGAATTTCAATCAGTTTCCTTCCTACATGTCTTAAGAGGCCAAAATCACCAGGTGGATAGAATGGCAAACAAAGGGGTCAGCTTGAGATGCAGAGTTTTAGAGAAGGATAATGACATCCTTAAAAATATTTGGATTCCATAGCCCCGTTTTGGTTTATAAAATGTACTTATGTATATTATTGCTTGGGCAATTTGTAAGGAGTTATAGCTTCCACCATTTAGGCATTTTTTATGATAGTCTCAAGCTAGGAAAGGAGGAACAAGGAGTTATAGATGTTGTCCCATTTTAGGAACATCCAAATATGTTTGTTGTAAACTCTTTTTTTATATATATAATAAAAAAAACCCAACAGTTTCCGTTAAAAAAAACCATCTCCCCCATACATGGTTTTAAAACCATGTGAAAGGCCCTCCTAAAACCATGGGTTGTTTAGGAGGCCTTGCACATGGTCTTAAAACCATTTGCAAGGCCCTCCTAAACCATATGCAATAAAACCATGGGTTGTTTAGGAGGCCTTGCACATGGTCTTCAAACCATTTGCAAGGCACTTATAAACCATGTACAATAAAACCTTGGGTTGTTTAGGAGGCATTGCACATGGTTTTAAAACCATGTGCAAGGCCAACTTTTTTTTGCGGATAATTTATTTTTTTATTGTTTATTATTTTGTTAGGTAGGAACATTAGAACATCTCCCCCATATTGTGTTGTTTTTGTGACCGACATTTGTTTTTGCGATAATTAATTTTTTTATTTTTTATTTTTTTGTTATATTAGGTTGTTTTTCTAGCCGACATTTATTTTGGCCCATAATTAAAAAAATTATTTTTTATTATTTTGTTAGTAATAAACATTATAACATCTCCCTCATACTTGGGTTGTTTAGGAGGCATTGCACATGGTTTTAAAACCATGTGCAGGGCCAACATTGTTTTGCGGATAATTTAATTTTTTATTGTTTATTATTTTGTTAGGTAGGAACATTAGAACATCTCCCCCATATTGTGCTGTTTTTGTGATCGACATTTTTTTTTGCGATACTTAAATATTCTATTTATTTATTTTTGTTATATTAGGTTGTTTTTCTAGCCGACATTTATTTTGGCCCATAATTTAAAATTTTATTTTTTATTATTTTGTTAGTAATAAACATTACAACATCTCCCTCATACTCAGCAATATTATTTCTGGCCGACATAATATTGACAAGTTACAAGATCTCCCTCATACTTGGTAGAGCGCCTCTATACGCAATAACAAGATCGATTTAAGTTAAAATTTAATAAAAAGCAAAAATGTTATAACAAGCTTTAAGCTAATTTATGTGTGTGTGTATGTTTCCTCTAATCTAAATTTTAAAAAATAAATAATTAAAAGCAAGAATGTTTTCTACAACCATATAAACTCTAAGCTAAATAAAAAATAAATAAATTTAAGTTAGAAGAGAGATTGATATAGATTTTTTTTTAGCTTAGAGCTTACATGGTTGTAGAAAATATTTTTTCTTTTAATTATTTAGATTTTTAATTATTTAGATTAGAGGAAACACCGACATATATATGTGTGTGTGTGTGTGTGTGTGTGTGTGTGTGTGAATGTTTCTTCTAATCTAAATTTTAAAAAATAATTAATTAAAAGCAAAAATATTTTCTACAACCATATAAGCTCTGAGCTAAATTTAAAAGGAAAAAAACTATACCAATCTCTNGTCCACAATTTGAATTTGAGTTCCCTAAGTTTAAACGCATTTTGAGTATCTTGGGATATCCACTTTTTTTTCACACACGAAGGACAATTTTAAATTTATAAAACTGTGTCTAAAAATGACACTGAAAATACATATACATGGCCAAAAAACCATAAGACTGTGTCATATGTTCTCTAATCCACACACCAAAATCAGTCCAAAAGACACTTAATGTCTACTCATGAGAAAGAAAACTAACTGACTAAGTTCTTAACCAACTTGTTCAGTGACTCAATAAACCATCTAAGTCATTTTGAGTATCTTGGGATATCCACTTTTTTTTCACACACGAAGAACAATTTTAAATTTATAAAACTGTGTCTAAAAATGACACTGAAAATACATATACATGGCCAAAAATCCATAAGACTGTGTCATATGTTCTCTAATCCACGCACCAAAATCAGTCCAAAAGACATTTAATGTCTACTCGTGAGAAAGAAAACTAACCGACTAAGTTCTTAACCAACTTGTTCAGTGACTCAATAAACCATCTAAGTCATTTACCAAATTACAAAAAGTAATGACCAGGAAATAAAACCATGAATCAAAAGAGACTCAAAGTGCCTGAATCCACAGTGCTACCATTAATAATCTCCTCCCAGCACATCAAACCGCCACCAAGATTGATGGCTCTCTTCGGCATATCATCAACCAAAGTGTTAAATTCCCTGTAAATATGGTGGAAATGTAGAGAATTGAAACGACCACAAAGATCCTTAGTATGTCCCAGCCAGTGATACAACTCAGTAGAGTGTATAGAGTGTAGACCTAGTGCCCAATCCACAATGGCTTTTGAATCTCCAAACACTATCATACAATGAAAATGTCGTAGATTAGCAAATTATAATAAGCCCCAAAGTGCGAGGAGCTCATACCTCATATTAGTACCACAGGCAACGTCCATCCAAAGTGTAAAAGAGTGATTTAGATTTAGACAGATAACCATGCCTGCCCCACATTGCCCATTTTTTCTGTACGCCATCAGAAAATCCCACTAGTCCATCTGTTATAATCGGAGGATAATTGATCTTTCTACTCCCCCCCTTTATCATCACCACAGCCGGAGAAACGAATCAGTTCCACAACTTAGTCATAATACGTAAGGGATTAACTGGAATATTTTGAAATATGTGGTCATTCCTAACCCTCCATACCTCCCACATAAGTATCAGTGGGATATCCAAATGCAAATGTAGCGCCCATGCCCAGAATCTCAAATTTGCCTCCAAACTCGAGTGTTTCCAGCACCATGAAATATTTAGATCGTCACAAAGAGTTTTTCTAGTGCATTGAAAGAAAACACGGTCACCAAAGATATGAGCAATTGATTCCTCTGCATTTTGACATAGAATACATAGGTCGGGTCCGATGAAACCCCGATGTTGCAAGGAATCCCAAGTGAGTATTTTGTGTTTAATAGCGAGCCAGGTGAAATATTTAATCTTGTTTGGTACCTTTAGTTTCCATAATGCATTGTGCCACCACACTTGCTTAGGTTCCCTTCGTAGTTTTAGCACCGTAAGATACACCCCTCTAACAGTGACAACGCCTGATTGTTTATCTACTTCTCGTAACAGTTGGTCACGATCTAATGTAATTGATATACTTGCCTCATAGAGATTGTTCGTATATATGTCCCATTCCATAGCCATATCACCAGATAGCCCAATATCCCTCGTCGATAACCAACCGGGTTCCATATTATCAACAACAGTATAGGTCTGTTTTAACACAGTGAGATTCTTGCCATGGAGATGAGCCATAAGATGTCTAGAAAGAGTGAAATTTGTTATGCCCAAAATAGGGTCCAGACCGACACAAACAAGGCTTCCTCTAGCGACTTACCAGTAGAGACCAGGAAGCATATAAGTTATAGTGTGGATCAAGCTTCTCCAAACAACCAACATGGAAGATGTTTTGAATTTAGTTTCCCGAAGCCAAATATCCAGAGGGAGTCTGTGCATATATTTTGTTCTTAGGATACGACCCCATAAACTAGTGTTTGTAATTCCCCTCCATAAGCTTTTAGCGAATAGGGAGATATTGAAACTACTAAGTTGTTTGATTCCCCAACCTCCCTAAGCCATAGGCAGCAAAACTGACTCCCAACTTGTCAAATGCATTTTTTCCTTTACAATAGTCCCATTCCATAAAAAACAAAACATCAGGCTTCTAAGGATTGACAAAACACCCTCAGGAATACAAAATAAAGACATCAAGAAAATAGGGATTGATTGGAGAACCGTCGAGACCAAAGTAACTCAGGCACCCAGGGATAACCAGCATGGAGACCAACGATTTATTCTTCCTTAAAATTTCTTAATGATCTAGGACCAATATTCACGAAGATAATTATTTGGCTTCAGGTGGAGGCCAAGATAAACAAAACCTTATTCCAGAGTGCACCAATTGTATGGGAGAAGTGAAGAAATCAAGACCACGGTTCCAGGATCAATACCAAAGTGACAAAAAAGACTTGTGGTCACTAATAGTCATCCCTATTGCAGCACAAAAAGAATCAATCAAATCCTTAATATGTTCCCATTCCAGAGCATTCCCAACACCAAAGATTAGTACATCGTCCACAAAAAGAGTATGCGTGAGGATTAAACCACCAACAACTTTGATGCCTTTGATCTTACTTTTTTCTTTTTCCTGGGAAAGCAACCTACTTAGACCTTCAATATTTAGTAGAAAAAGATAGGGAGATAATATACATCCATGGCGGATTCCCCTAGATCTTTTGAAGAAATTTGTAGGCGCTCCATTAACGAGAACAACAAAGCTAGCAGGCATGACACATGACATAATCCATTGAATAATGTCGAAAGGTAATCCAACTTGTAACAATATCAGTCTGAGGAAAGAACGGTCCACCTTGTCATAAGATTTCTCCAAGTCCAATGGCAGAAGTATTTTTGGATTTTACCGAATGTAGAGCTTCTTGCACAATCCCCACTGCATCAAGAATTTGTCTATCAGGTAAGAAACCAAATTGTTCAGTCAATATAAAATTGCCCAGGAAAGGTTTAATTCTTTCAACAATAACCTTAATAACCAGCTTGTACAATAGATTACACAAAGCAATCGGTCGATAATAATTGAAAGATTTAGGACAATCCACCTTCAGAATATGGGTAAGGTATGTAGTGTTTAGTATGTCCGGAATGGAGCCCGAACTTATGGAGTCTTCAATAGCTTCCATCATCTTTGTTCACAATAAGCCAAAAAAGTGTAAATAAAACTCAGCAGTCCACCAGTCAGACCCCAGGATTTTATCCTTGGCAAACCCCTTCAATATCAACTCAATCTCAGATACTGTGATCAGCCTCCTGATATTTTCACAATCCGCATCATCAAAGAACTTGGGTAAGAGTTTAATAATGGACAATTGATCACTGATGATAGTAGTTTGCAGATCTCTGAAAAGTCTCGCAAAATGAAGTGGTTTTTCTTCCTGCAACTAATTTCCATGCATTAAATCACATTCCATATGAATTTTGTGTGTCGTTCACTCAGATCTACATTGAAATAAACACTCATTGAATTTTTTGCGTGTATGATCTAAGAAGATAGAATGTTTTTTTACTTGTAACAACAACCACGAAGCCTCATATCTTCTCTATTAACATTGTACTATCATCGAAAAATCTTAGTACTTACTTAAAAAAATACAAATGATCGTTTGAATGAAATGACAATTAAAAGCATACAGTTTACGATCAATTTTAAAATATACTAGCACACCCACATAGTTTGTGACTAGATAACGTTAATATGGATCAAATGGTTGAGAGATAGTTATGAAATGGAAAATAAGTTTTTTATTCCTTGTATTTTTTAACCCCTCATATATAAATAATAATATATAAATTTTATATATAATTCATTCTTAAATACATAGATTTTATTTCAAATAAGTATTTCATTCCTAAATTTATATAAGTTAAATTTAAAAAAATATATTTAAATGTCTGTATAATCTTTAAATAATAATATATAAATTAAAGTGATATATAATTTAACATATAAATTATATATAAAGAATTTAATATCTTAATTTGTTAACTAGATGTAAATTCAGTGTTGGATACATTCATTTAAGTAAATTTTTTTTAACTCAAACGAATAATTTTTTTGTTGTTGTTGGAAAAATGCAGGTTTGGTTGGGCTATTGCCTAATCAACCAATTACACAAAGAGCATATAGTCTTCATGGAGATCAAACTTTGTACAGAGATCTTGAATTCTGAAAATGCAGCTCCCAGATTGACAGATCACGACTTGATAAAGCTCAGTTAAGGTATCGGATGAAGTGAGTTGGGTTCTCCATTGACGCTGAGACTTCCTTGTGACAACAGACAGGCTTTATTTGCTAGATAGTCTTCTTGTTTATTTAGCTCTCACAGAATATGGACAGAAGCAACACTGTCAAAAGCTTTCAATGTATTTCGAATTCGTTGCAGGGATTTATTCAGTGAAGGATTACTAAAATGATCTTCAGAAATTAACAATTTGATCAGCAACTCTTAGTCTCCAAAAATTTGGATTATCTTTTATCCAATCTCCTTTGCGATCTGACACACCTTGAGAATACTGTAGCTTTCTACTTGATTGTTCGAGCTTATTCCTAGACCCCAGTTGAAACAAGTTTCGAGTGATCTATCTGAAGATAGAATCAATCCTCCTGCACCTGCGATCTCAGGGTTCTCCTTGGATGCTCTGTTAAAGAAGATAGTGGCTGATGAGTTCCTTTGCCACCACATGGAAAAAGTCTGCTGCATTGACACATAAACACCAGGAAGGAGAAGTCGTTGATTTTATGGTTAATGCCCTCCTCTCGCCGGTTGAACAAGATCCCAACCATGAGGTTGCTTCTAGAGATAAAGAGGAATCAGAAACCAATTTTCTTGCTGGTTCCAACAAGAGAGCTTTCACTTTGGTCACCACGGTCACTGGATTTGAAGACTTGTTATTAAATACACAATCGTTTCATGCTAACCACACTTTCCATCATATGCATTTTGGAAGAGCATGTCAGATTTTGTTCAAATCTATGATTTTATCTCTTTTTCTAGGATTCTGATCTTTCCAGGAGATGTACAGAGGAACGACTGCTATTTGAGAAGGAACGGAGGCATTTAGACCTTGAAGGACCAGTTCCCACAATGTTTGAGTGAAATCATAGTCAATAAAAACATGATATGATGTTTCGATGGTAGAGTTGCAGAAGCAGCATCTAAAGGATCCATGGAACCCTCGTTTATTCAAGATTTCATCAGTCAGAGCACTTTTATGCATAAGTGACCAAGTGAAGAAATTCACCTTGGGAAGGCTGAATGGTGACCAAACCGATTTCCAGAGTGCAGGGGACAGAATTGAGGCCTGAGGAGGTTGTAAAGCGGAGAATCCTTATGCAACTGTGTATATTCCTGACCATCCCCATCCCCATTTGTCCTTAGTAGAACGATGAACTGGAGCTAGTCCTAAGAGTGTTGTTATCTGTAAGTTCTTTTGAGGGAGAAGGGTTCTGGAATCTCCGGGAATGTCCAACCTATCCAATTCCCAGTACTATCCCAAGAACAGATGTCTGCAAGCCGAAGAAGGCCTTTGTTAACTAACCATAACTTGTTCTCATTTAATGAGTTTAAGGAGGATAAAGGGGGGTTCCCTAGGATGTTGTCTTCCCACGGTAAGATCCTCACACCATTTCCAGGAATTATATACAGTTGTTGTTGAATGTGATCTATTCCTCTTCTGCATAAGTTCCAGATTGTTGTGCCTGTAGGTGTCTTTGTTATTTTTAAATTTCTAAAAGAAACTCCCTTGAGGTATTTCATCCAAAGGATCTTGCTTACGGGATGCTTTTTATCTGTAAACAGCTACCAAATGATTTTCCCTCCTAGATCCACATTTGCCAGGCCAGGGTCACGAATCTGCAATCCACCTTCCAGAATTGGTCTTTTGAGAATATCCCAGCTTATCAGATGCAACTTGCTCTGAATTCTTTTGCCACCATTCAAAAGAAAGTCCTGAAGAAGCTTGGAAATCTGAGCCATGATGGACTTGGGAGCAAGTAGCACAAAGGACTGGAAGATGGGGAGGGCTAAAAGGACCGCCTTTATCAAAACCAACTTCCTAGCCTTTGTTAACCATTGGCCACCCCATGATACTATTTTTGCTTTTATCTTACTTATAACTTCGAGCCAAAGCAAAGGAGGACTTGGTCCTAAGGTTAATGGGAGATCTAGATATTTGATTTTGTCCCACTTATAAAAACCAAGGAAACCCAAGGAATGAGCTATTCGAAGGATTGACGGGTGGTCTACATTCCAACCATAGAAAACACTTTTTCTTTTGGCAATCATAGTTCCTGAGATGAAGCAGAAGTTTTGTAGTATTTCATTGAAGGGTCGAGCTATCTTTAAATAGGCCCCTCCCAGAAGGAGAGAATCATCCGCAAAGAGGGCATGATTTATAAGGTCCACTCCTCTTGTTTCCTTGATGCTTGGGATAGAACGTGCTTCCTTTTCTGCTTAGGGTTTCAACCAACAAGATATAAAGGAAATGTGATAGAGGGAACCTTGGTGGAGTCCTCTTGTAGCTTGGAAAAAATCTGTTGGTCTACCATTAACAAGGAGTGCTATCCAGGGCCTATCTGTGCAGGCTTTTATCAAGCTAACAAACTCAACACTAAAACCAAAGAGAGAAGGACTTGATAGAGAAAGGAAAGCTTAACACAGTCGAACGCATTTGTCATATCCAACTTGATGATCATTCCTTTCTCCTTCCTTTGGATGTTGGAGTGAAGGGCTTCTTGCATTTGGATCACATTGTCTACTAGATGCCTTCCTTTTACAAACTCTCCCTGGAGAGGAGAAATCAGATTCCCTAAAAAAGGCTTGAGTCTATTGGCTAAGAGTTTGGCCAGGAGTTTGTATGAGGCATTACAGAGCGAGATAGGTCGAAACCTGTCAAAAGTCTATGGATTAACTTCCTTTGGAATTAAAGCAAGGAAAATGGAATTAGTACACCCTCGCACATTGGATTTTTTTGAAAGGCTGTTACCATGTGGAGTAGATTTGTTTTTATAACATTCCAACAAACTCTGTAAAAATGTATAGAGAATCCATTCGACCCAGGGGCTTTATCTGGATCCATTGCCCATATGACATCCACTATTTCTTTTTCAGAAAAAGGCTTCATTAAGCCAGCATTTAACTCTTCACTGACTAGAGAGGCGATATTGGACAAAAAATCAGTAGTCACTTCATCATCAGAGATACCATCCTCATGAAGAAATTGTTCAAAATGCCTTTCTACAGCCTACTTTAAATGCGAGTGACCTTTAATGACTTCCCCCTCCCTTAAAGAGATTTTTGAAATGTGATTTTGAGAGAGTCTAGCTCTGCATTGTCTATGGAAGAAAGAAATATTTTTATCTCCCGCTTGCAACCAGAGACTACGAGACTTAAGACGCAAGTACTCCTCTTCCTGGTGAAAGGAGAGGAAGGAATTTAATTAAGCTGACTGCTCAATGTCTAATTGTGTTTTGGTAATTTTTGTTTCCTCCATGCATAGCTGAATCTCTGCTAAAGTCTGCACTTTCTCTTTCCTGTTGCTCATTGGAGTTGTGAGGGTTTTTTTTTGCCCAACTTTCCAAGGCATACTTAGTACACTTAATTTTATGCTCCCAAACATAGATGGGGGATCCTTCTACATAGTGAGACCAAGCTTGTGTCACTGTTTACCAGAATCCATCTCTCTCGATCCAAAGAGGACTGAAACGGAATAAAATAGGGACTAGGTCTTCCTCTTCTTCCAACAACAGGGAAATGGGGTTATGATTTGATGTTAGCGTGGGCAGAATTTTTGATGAGATTAAGATTTCCCCCTCCATCAAGGAGCTTTGGACCAACAACTTGTCTAGATGGGCAAAAATACTGGAAGCCCCTACTCTATTATTGGTCCAAGTGTATCGACCTTTCTTAGGTTTGAAGTCAAGAAGGTCCCAGGCATGGATCAAAGACTCCACCGAGTCATGAAAAGGATCTTTACCCCGAACTCCTCCTTTTTTCTCTTTAGGGTATAGAATTATGTTGAGATCTCCTGCCACTATGATATTTATGGGAATGTAGATTTCTAAGAAATCTGACAAAGAGTTCTAGCAGTCCTTTTTTCCCAGAAAAATTACTGGGACATAAAGATTAAAAAGAGCCATGGAAATCTTACTTGTTATATGTCGAAGTTCTGTATAAATATAGTGTTGGGTTGCAAAAGAGCCTTTCAGAATAAACTTGTCCTCGGACCATAAGGTTGCGAGGCCCCCTAAAGTACCTCAAGCATTGACCTCCTTTCTTGCATTCTTCTTCCACTTTGACCTACTTAAGGATAGAAGAGCTTCCTCTTATATCTTTGTCTCTTGGAGCAAGAGAATATCTGAAGGTTCCATTCTTAATAAATATTTAACTGCTTCTGCATTTGTTGGATTCCCTAGTCCCCTGCAATTCCAAGAGACGAACTACATTATTTACCCGAGAAAGAGGGAGTTGGGCCTCCCTTTGGGGATCTAGTATGCTTACTTTTACCTATTGACATTTTGATTGTAGACTGACTACCCTGTATCTTTAATCTCTTTTTCTCTTCTTCTCTGACCTCCTTTCGAGACTTCCTTCCTGTTTTTTAGTGGTTCGCTCAAAAGAATCTTCTTCATAAGAACCAGAGTTGTCTAGCGGTTTCTTCTTGATAATTTTTGCATAAGAAGGAGAAGGTGTGGCGCCTGTTGGTGAATCATGGTTTTCTTGTGAGATTGCATCTACGTAAGGAGTTTATGGGATTGTTGTTCCAGATTGTTCCTGTGGCTCGAAATTTACTTGAACTTCTTATTCCTGCACAACTGGTCGGTGCACTTAGCCCTCTTCAAGAACATGTGGATTTTGATCTTTAGGTGAAACAGTAACTTTTTATGCAGCCTTAGGTTCAGGGAGTCTCTTCACAATAGGAATGGCTCCATTCCCTGCATTTCCTCCTTTACCTTTTGTTTTACCAGCCTGTTTGGAAGTACATGCTTTCTGTACTTGTGTCCATTGATCAACCTTCTCTTTTTCGAATTCTTCCTCTGATTTTTTCTTACAATTTCGAGCAAAGTGGCCATATCCATGGCAATAACAACACTTGAAAGGGAGTTATTTGTAATCGATCTCCTCAAGGTGTGACGAGTCAGCTAATGTTAACTTGATCACCTCGGGCAACTGTATCTCTAAATCTACTTCAACACATATTCTTGCACACGAAGATTGTTCTTTCCTTTCTGCCATATTGATATATTTTCCTAGCTTATTCCCGATGGTTTCCAGAGATTCTGAATTCCACCAATGTAAAGGTAAATGAGGTAGCTTTACCCAAACAGGAATGACAGAAAGCGCGTCCTGGGTAGGATCGAAGTCCGGAGTCCACTTGTTCAGATAGAGACCCTGAGGGCCCATGAAATATGGACCATTTCAAAAAATGAGATCACGATCTTCAGTTGAATAAAAAACAAAGACATAGTAACCTCTACCTAGCTACCAGGTGGTTTCAGATTCCTTCAAGGACTAGGGGCCTCCAATTTCGCTAAACCCATCCATCGATTGCCTTGGGAGAAGGCCAGAGACTCATAAATTGTCCAATGATCCCACGCTCAGCTAGATTCAATGTAGTCCGACAAGGGTGTTCAACAGGCAATTCAACAGAGGGAATATTGTCTGCTTTCTTCACAAATTTCTGCATATTTGGGTTGCCTTTCCTCTTACTGCAGGAGGTGACCAGGCATTTGAAGGCATCAATCTCAGGTGGGAGGGGAGGGGGAGGTCCCCCTCCGACGTCCGTGGGAGCAATCAGGAGGCGCTATGTTCAGGTCATGCGCACAACCAAAAAAATGTTGATTGAATTGAAGTTTCAACCAAGAAACTAACCAGTAAAATATTTCACTTCTTGGAGCGAATTTCGATCAAGATCTTAGAGCGAAAAAAATCTATCCAGAAAATAAATGAATTTCCAAAGGCTCATTTCATTTAAGCATATTTTGATTACATCATTAACTACTATTAAGTTGATAACTAGATTTGAAATATATATATATATATATATATATATATATATATATATATATNAACTAATATATTATATTATAATATTATAATTTAATATATATATAAAAGTTATAAAGAATTTTGATTACATCATTAACTACTATTAAATTGATAACTAAATTTGAACTAATATATTATATTATAATTTAATATATATATATGTAAAAGTAAAAGTTATAAAGAATTTAACATTTGATATAGTTGAATCTCTTGCGTGAATAAATTAATGGATGTAAATTCTATTTTGGATGCATTGATTCCATTGAACTTTGATTTTATCATTAATTATAATTGAATTTAGAGTTGAACTTGTATTTATTTTAGTATTATTATGTTCTCGACAGGGAATATATATGAATCGATTAGGTGGATTAATTTGAGAGGCATATTTACATTTTTTATTTTTCAAATGTTTTTATTATACTTTGATTAATTTTTAATTTTTGAATTATTTAAATATTGATTTAACTTAGCTTCTATTGGTCTTTTGCAGGTGACGTTTGCTTGGGATTTTGTGCCCCAAGACCCGGCGGCGTGATGGCGTAAGCAGTCAGTGATACTGGCATGTATTGGAAAATGGTTTTTATTTCTTTAAGAAAAGAATTCCAACGCAGCCCAAGACACACTTCAAATCAAGCGCATGTCAACTGCCACGGGGCCATTGAAAAGCAATGCCAGGCCATTCTATGCCTGAGTCCGTATACCAAGTAGTGGCATAACAATGAAGTACTTATTATAACCAGCTGTACTGTTTGTCCTACACAATCTTCATTTTCTTTTTATGTTCGCCTGGCTTCGTTGTTTGGTTGCTTGCTTTTCACCTACAGACCTAGAAGGACGAGGAATAATTTTGTGCTATGTCCTATGCTCTGACAACCACATTGTTACAATCAATGCATGCAAGAGCGTGGCAAGTTGGTGCTCTGTCCTATGCTCTAATAACTCTTCATTGTTATAGTCGATGCATGCAGGAGCATGGCAAGTTGCATGGGTTGATTAAGCGTCAAGTTGCATAGTTGATTAAGGCATTCAAGATTCAATGGCTTTATTAAGGTAGTGGTTTGAAATTGGATGGAGGTAATTTTGTATTTGTGAGGCTTCGGGAGATTCCTAAAATCCGAGACAATGCCTTTGTCTGTTACACTACCAAGTCCATTTGCTACAGATTAAATGGTTCGTAAATGGTTCCTTCCTTGTTCGGCTTCGGATGGCCTTCAACGCAACGAAGATGTCGATGTAGGTAACCAAAAGCATATGCAATTTGCTTTAATACCACTAAATATCTCTATTCAGTTAAAGATACATGGATATTTTCGCCTTGTTGCTTGTAAAATGGAATTCATTATTAGTGGTTATTTTCATCTTGTTAAAAAGAATTCATTATTGGTAGTGGCTTCAAGGCTTATAGAGGTTTCTAAGGCCTTTCTTTGGGGTTTGGAGACTGATTTTGTGAGGCTTGTGTAATGCAGAGAGGGTTCGGGATAGCGATGGGGTTTTCCCCTTGCCATTTGTTTCCATTGATAGCCCTAAAAATAGAAGACGTAAACGTCGACGCCAAGCACTGTCGTAAACTCACTAGTGATTGTTGGGGCTTCCGCGACCATTTTAGGGCTCCATTTTGCGCTCGTTTCACATGACAGTGATGTTAATAATAATCTAAATGATGATTGGAATGGAAATTTATAGGTTTGTTATTTGAATCAATTGTCTATTATTTGTTTAATTTGTAGTCCCATGGCAATGTTGTAGATTTGGGGGCAGTCATACAACTTGTTCTTGGACCTAACAAACTGCGAGTCAATATAAGGGGGTTACGAATTTTCTTCCATGCTCCTCTAATATAAGTGTAATGTTTGCATTTCTTGCTTTGAGATGAGAACTACATTCACAGTTCTTTCATGAGTAAAAGATACCAATGTTTCCATACTTACTAGATTCACATACTCGTCTGCCCACAATTTCTCTAAGATGTCAATGTTTCCATACTAGGCAACTCTTCTAGCTTAGCACACTCTCTAACAATCAGTCATCAAAGCTTTGTTAGATGCTCCAACCCTTGGATGCTCTTCAGCTGCACACATCCATCTACCGAGAACTCCTCTAAAGAGGCCGCAACTGCAAAGGTGCTTGCAAAAGACAAATATTCAAGTGTTGTGTTTCATCCATAAGAAAGATATTTATGTGTGGATCACGATTCTCATTTGCATATCCTTTCCAATTCATTTGAGATAGTAATACCAACTAAACATACAAATATTGACAAAAATTTATGTTTACCTGTGGTTCGACTTCGCTTTGCCACAATGTGTTTAACACACTTCCAAACACATGTAAAATATTTAAATTATTCATTGGAATCCACGAGGGAAAGGAAGAGTTTGGACAACCTTTCCAACGAATCCATAAGATATTGGGTGACTTCACAGTCTTCAAAATCCGTTCCATGATAAACCCTTCACTGTGAAGGGTATCCAACCTCCTTTGATGAATAATGCACAAGACATCACCATGTTCATCTTCTTCATTATAGTCATTAAGATCCAACTTAATTCCCTGCATGGGTATTCCGTGTCCAAATGGTTGTTATTGGGTATTGTTGTTTAAACATTTAGCATATGGGTTCTTGTTGTCTTAAACGGTTGTCTAGCTTGCTCTTTACCTGCAGATTAAGAAGAGGGAAGGAAGGCCAGTGAGTGAAGAAGTCAGTCACTTCGTTTACTAGCACGATGGAAGAAGCCTGGTTCCAGCATGTGGCTTTGATAGGTGTCTAGTTTGGCCTTGCATCGCCCAGAGAAATTGTAAGTGGATGCATGAAATAGAGAAGAATAATGGGAAATCGGGTTCTTGTTTACTGCAATTCTGAGGAAAATAATATATTTTAACTCTGTTAAAACTCATTTTCATGCCAATTCAATTGGAAAGCACCGTTGAAGTCTGAATGTGTATGCATGCTAGTATTCAAGTTAAACAAAATATAGCACTTGTTTTACTTTTTTTTGGTTGGGAGTACACTTTTAACCAATTATCAGCCTTAACGACTCTCTCATCCTAGTTTATGATATCACCAGGCGTTGAACCTTTGAAAATGTGAAGAAATGGCTAAAGGAACTTAGGGACCATGCTAATTCCAACCCAATAATAATGCTAATAGGCAACAAATCTGATTTACAACATTTACGCATTGTATCAACAAAAGATGCTCGGAAGTTGGCTAAGAAGGAAGGTCTACTTTTTATGGAGACATCAACATTTAAAGCTACAAATGTTGATAAAGCCTTGCAAATAATCCTGCAATAAATACATCGAGAATTCAGTGAGAAGGAACTCCATTCAGAGGAATAAAAAATGTGAGTTATGAAGATGGGAAACCTACTTTCTGAAGATGGGAAACCTACTTTTGGTGCAGACTAGGACGAATATACAGAGGAAGGGTTGTTGTTTGTAGGACTAACTGTTGTACAGAAAAAAAAATAGCCTAAGCAAGAAAGGGTTTTGCTTGATATTCATCAAAAGGAGCTGGTAGTAAACAAGAGAAATACTCATTGTAAGGGATGGCATGGATATCTTGAAGGGTGGCCGTTTATAACAGAAACTTGGGGTGGTCGTTTACAACAGAAACTATATGGCTAAATTCAATGAGGTTCTTTTGAGGCTAGTGGCTTGCATATATTGCCTATTCTTATCAGTAAGTAGTGGTGGCCACTTTCAGTTATATTTCTTTATTGTATGCTACTTGTTCATTTCAAGCAATGTAAAGTGATTCAAGATGGGTTTTGTTTATATTGTGCCATACACCATGAAGCCTTATTCTTTTAGTATAATCTGTAATATAGGGGAAGAACAAAATTTGAGTTTGTTACCAATATTTTAAGGATAAGACTTTGGTTTGGTTAGAAATTAGAACAAAACAACTTATTTGCTTCTAGGTACCATAAAAAGAAACAATATGAAATAAACTTAACCAAATAGAAACTTAGAAGCAAGATTCACAGACTACATAAATAAACACAACTACAGTTTTGGGCCTGTTGAATTTGAATTGTTGGCCTCTATGCCAGGCCAATTGGTCTGTTCCAGCTTCTACTACACAAGTAGTATATAGTCTTGTATCCTTTAAAGCTTTGAATTGACTAGCTGGTTAATGCACCTTACTCCTCATAACCTGGACTAGACTGGGATTTTTCTGTGTTATTTTCCTTTTTGCCTTTATACCTTGGGTTTGCATTCTGCTTGTTACTTCAGGATAATGTGACATAGGACTGTGTAAACCCGATAAATTTAAGGTTTTGCTATAGAAAACTCACAATTTTACATAGGTCTCAAGTTGGAGTTCTCGCCCTCAAAGTGGAAGAAAAAGCCTTTCCGATCTCTAGACGAAGGAAACCTCAACCCTGCACCAGCATCCTCTGCCTGCTTTCCTGCGCCTACTCCGTCTGCATGGTGCACCTAGCAACATCGACTCTCTTTCAATTATTTTCAGAGTTTACATTCTTTGTTAAATCCAATAGCTAGAGGATACCATTGAATATTTCATATAATTCCATGCTCATGTAATAAATAGTTGTTCTAGTACAATTTCATAGCTTCTAACTCATAAATTTATTTATTGTATAGATAATGCTTATCAAGTTGAGTGGAACAAGCCTCTCTTCACGCCATTGCAGGTCAGATTTATAATTCTTATACTGCATAAGCCAAGCCATTGCAATTAAGATAAAAACGTATTAAATCTCGCATTGAAAATGAAATCTTAATTAAAGAAATATAATGGGCTCAATCTCTCATTGATTGTTTGGACTGGTAATTGGCACACAGGTTTGCACTATATAAACATGTGCAGACATCCATCTATCTTCTATGACTCACATTTTTATTCAAGCTTTCCATTTTTTATTTGGATAACAGTAACTATGATGTCGGTTGTTATTAATAATGTAAACAAATATATTTATGACAATTGCTTTTACATTATTTATGATGATTGTGGTTAATATCTACTAAAACTAAATAATTGCGTAGATTTGGTCTATTAAACTTAAAATAATTAATTAAAAAGTAAAAAATTTAAAATCTTCTGCTACAAAGTGATAGACTAAGGCTCATAAAAGCAAAGACTCTACCTTCAGGCTTAGGATACCGCATTTTAATGGCAACTGGCTAAGTTTTGGCCACTGCCTAGACCCACAAAATTTAGACAAGCCAATGTTTATGTTTACCTTTAATGTTTAATGTTAATGTTAATTTTTTTTGGAGTGGAATTTAATCAAAATTGATAATAAGTTAAGTTACTCATTGATTATAATTTTGATAGTAAAAGTGAATTCAACATTTTCATTTTTTAGTAGAATTTAATCAAAATTGATAATAAGTTAAGTTACTCATTAATAAAATTGATAATAAGTTAAGTTACTCATTAATTGGAATTTTGATAATAAAAATGAATTCAACATTTTCATTTTTTAGTAGAATTTAATCAAAATTGATAATAAGTTAAGTTACTAATTAATTGGAATTTTGATAATAAAAATGAATTTAACATTTTCACAAACCTTCAATTGGTGATTCCTGTCCAATTTTCAATTGGTAATGATCTGTACTATGTCCACAATTTCAATGAAGGAAAACACACATTTCAACATGTAGTAGTCGCTCAATGATTTCTCTTCATGATTTGATCTGTTATAAATAACAATCTATGGTAACTGCTTTGAGAGGCTTGGAAAGTGGACAAAGGGGCAAACGACCTTGGCTGAAACGCAGAGGAGGCGACCTTGGCTAGAGGATGCATGTGGTGAACTTTTTATCCACACAATTAACAAATTTGAAACCAACAATATACTCCTTCTCATATGGCGGATATTATTCATGGCTCTTACGAGAGAAGATGCAGTCTTACTTTTCTTCACAACGCAGACAGGCACTTCCTCAATGTCGATACTGGACATATTTTGTTTTACATTCTTCTCGCGGCCATACCTCATAACGGTGACCTCATGCTCATGAACTCCGTTTTATGGCTTCAGAATTCATGGGCCGTTATCCAATTCAATGTTAAATGAATTCTCCACAAAAATAAAATTATTATGCCATTCTTTAGTCACTTTATTTTCAACATAAAAATTATTATTTCTCCAAATTTTTATCCCCTATCACTTCACTGTTTGCTCAACTTTCATATAAAAAACGGTTTGATTTGATTCTTGTAAATGAGATAGGCTCTCCTTTCATATAAATAAAATCCTTTCACGTAAATTAAAAAAAAACCATTTTTCATATATTCAAGAATGAATCGGATAATCTTTGAAATAAATTCTTTTACTCAGATTTACCAGCAACTCCACTTTTAAAAGTGAATTCAGCATTTTCATTTTTAGTAGAATTTAATCAAAATTGATAATAAGTTAGGTGACTCATTAATTGGAATTTTGATAATAAAAAAAAATTCAACATTTTCACAAACCTTCCAAATTTCTAAGCTTCATAGCTGTAAACTAAATCTTGAAATTTTTCTACCAAATTTATTAAACTAAATCTTGAAATTTTTCTACCAGATTTATTCAAAATAATATCTAAAAAATCCACTCATTCCAACGCAACTCTTAGAATATTTAAACTAAAACTAAGAGTATATGTTTCCTCTGCATCACCTAAAAATACAATTTCGTCCATTTCAAACTCTGTAGGTTTTGGTTACATGTAAATCATTAAATAAAAAATTAAAGAGTAATGCAACATAATTCATTCAATCACAAGAGTTTCTCCCAGTATTCACTTTAATGCACATTATAGTATATAGTTTACAATCCGAAAAACCTAAAATTTGTTTTAATGCTCGATGAAGGGAAGGTAGAAAATTGTAGTATGCATGAAAATATTTTAAGACCTTGAAGGCTTTTGGCATCAAACAGTGAGCTAAAATCCTTCACTAACGGCCATGAATGTGCTAACAAAGGCAACAACATTATAGATAAGTTTGCACAGTGAGCCAAAATCCTTCCCTAACGGCCATGAATGTGGTAACGAGGGCAACAACAACATTACAGATCAGTTTGCACACATCTAAAGGAGCCGTGATCATCGTCGTCACATGTATTATTTTTAAAATTAATACTATAAATAATAACTAAAATATATTTTAATATTAATTTTAAATAAAATATTTCAATATCTATCCTGCAAAGAAACCAAAAACCTATATATACATAAAAGGTCTTTCCTTTGAGCTAGTGATTAATGACGAAGTTCATGTACATGTCCATCATGGTGAAGATGAAGACAATAGTGCCTTTGAAAGTATGGATCACACTAAGAAGATGCAATTTAAGGACAAAATTAACAAGTTTATTCAAGATTCATGGAGAGAGCTAGTGATTAATGACGAAGTTCATGTACATGTCCATCATGGTGAAGATGAAGACAATAGTGCCTTTGAAAGTATGGATCACAGTAAGAAGATGCAATTTTAAGACAAACTTAACAAGTTTATTCAAGATTCATGGAGAGGATAGTTAGAATTAATAATAAATATAGATAATTTTTATGAGTTGGAGTTGTGAGTTAAAATTTAATAAGGAAATGGATCGATGACAATTAATCATCATAAATAAAGAGTTAATTAAGTAATTAAAAAACAAGATGAGTTAACATTGAAACCCAAAACTTATGAAAATTCAAACTAATATTTAAACTCATCAACTACAACTTACAAAGAGATCAAGGTAGAACAAGTCAAACCAATAGATTTAAACTAACAATGATTGAAAATAAGTCACTACAAAATAAATAAACTATTAGGTTCAAGCTTATGCACCCAACAAAATATAAATGAAGAAGATGTATATCAAAATGAAACAATTAATCTAAAAGACCAAATACAACAACTAATAGAAAAATATGTTCAACCACATCTCAAAAAGGTTGGCAAGATCCACCTTCAAATAAAAGGCAAAAGAAATTTTATAGTTCCACATGTAACCATCATGGGAAAATCACAACCTACGTGAACCTTAAAGAAGTGATAAATGACATAATTGTAATGGTATTCATAGATTAGTCAAAGTTGCATTTACATTAACATATCCAACTCTAATATTTAAACTTTTGCTGTTCCGCACTATTATGTTTCTTGCAAATAGCATTGTATTACCACAAATGATGCATGGTTGTTAATGCCCAATGGTAGAATTTTATTTCCCTTGCTTTCATAGTTTAATGCACTTGAATGCTCTTGCAATGTGCCTTCTTACTCTTCCCATCCCATACATTTTCTCATCTCTCAAAAGCATGTGGCAATGTCGGGGACATTGCCACCACGTGGCTCTTGGTTATAATTATGTTTTCCTTGTTTGATGTAGGAATATAAGTTGTAAATATGTTCTCTTTGTTTGAGCATCATCATGTCTACTATTAATGGTGAAATGAATAATGATAATATTGAAGATGCAAGATGCCAACAACATTAATAGGCTAGAACATAGGTTGTCAATCAAATGCATCAATTCATTGAAATTGAATGGGAATAAAAGAAGATACAAAAAAATGAGTAGCAAAAACTGTAATACCCTCAATTTTGACTTGGAATGTATTAAATCAAAATTATGTAAATGATGTGAATCATTTTAATTTGACTAGGAGGTTTTTTTTTAGACCACAGAGAATTTTGCTCCAAGAAAACCTTACCTGAGCACGCTGCTTCAGAGCTCACGTGACGTCTGACCTGCGCATTTCCAGCTCCATGGCCACCGAAGGGGGTCCTTCCCCTCCCCCTGAGCTTGCTGCTTTCAAGAGCTTGGTAGCAACAAGCAGTAAGAGGAAGCTTAGCCCAAATCAATAGAAATTTGTTAGGAAATTAGATAGCATACCCTCGATCGATCTACCTGCAGAACGCCCTTGTCAGACAACTATGAACATCACAGATTAGGGTCTTATTGGTTAGTTTACTGGTCTTTGGTCGTCCCCCAAGGCAATTGATGGGTGGGTTCAGAGGAATTGGAAGCCCCTTATCTCGAAAGGCATACACAACCATTTGGTAGGTAAGGGATACTATGTATTCCTCTTTGAAAACACATAAGACAAAGACTTAACTTTTGAAATAGTCCATACTGCATGGGCCCTCAAGGGTTGTACCTAAACAAATGGATGTCACACTTTTATCCGAGGCAAGATGTGCCTTCAACAGTTCCTGTCTAGGTTAGGCTCCTACATCTTCCTCTACACTGCTGGAATCTAGAGTCTTTAGAAGTCATAGGGAACAAATTGGGGAAGTATATAGACAGGGTTGAAAGAAGAGTAAAATATTCTTGTGCCAAAACGTGTGTAGAAGTCGACTTGGAGGTAGGGATTTTTGAAGCGATTAAATTAACAGTAGCGGATTGGTCAAATGTGCAGGAGCTTGATTATGAGCAATTTCCCTTCAAGTGAAGGCACTGCCATGGCTATGGCCATTTTGCTCGATCGTGTAAGAAGAAAACAGAGGAAGAAGCCGACAAAGAGAAGGGAGAACTAATCCAGGAGGACATTGGTGGCCACCCACCTATTCCACTTGGACCCCCACCATTGTTTCTTTCAGTTTTCTAGTTTCCTTAATTGTAGCACAATTTACTATTTTTTGTTGTTTTCGGGTCCTAATCTTCTGGAGCCATTTTGAGGCCCTAAACGACGTTTTTTCGGCATCGAATGGTGGGGGAAATATGAGTCCAATTTGAACTAGATATTTGTTGCTTGATGATGTAGTCCTTGAACAGATGTTTCTAACGATGTATCATGCATGTCAAATGGAGGTAGTATGCTAAAGTTACGACCCTGGGAAATTGATGTACCAAGTTACCCAACAGGGCCCACATTCTGGCGTTTCACCTCCTGGGTTTAGGTTTTTGGATGTGTAGGGCTTCCATTGTTTCTCAATAATATATAGGCTTTTGAGCCTCATTGTAACACAGAGTTCAGAGGCATGTAGCCACCACATCTCTTCTCAGAGATAAGCTACCAGCACTCTAGCTAGTTTATTTCCATTCTGTATGTAAATAAGTTTCAGTTCTTTGATTAATGAAATGAAGTGTTATTTCTGCTGCATCTTTGTTTCTATGGTTATTTGTGTATTCTGTTGTGTTCCTGCATAAATACGGATCAATAACAATGGACACAGGTTCAAAAAATCAGTACAACAAAGCATGCCAATAGATCAAAAGAAAAAAGAGGGGAAGTTGGGTCAGGCAGTAATTTGACTCGGCAGAAGTAGAATGAAAAGGGGATATTTATGAGGGAAAACACATCTCAAATTTTTTTTGAAGTGTTGAGCAATCCATAAGAATAAGCTTCCCCAGCGCTAGAAGAGGGTGAAGTTCAACAAACTCAAGGTCTGATAAGGGAAGAAAACAAAGATGTAACTGCGCAGAGCTTCCTGGTTCTCTTGTTGGTGGTTCCATCTCCCCCACGTATGTAGAAATGACAAAAAATAAACCCATTGATAATTCTGGCTCCTCTGAAGAAGAATCCCTTGAGAGGTCTTCCAAAAAAGGGCGAAAATCACTTAAGAAGGTTCGAGAGGAAAGCCGAGTGACTGAATATGCAAGGCAGTCAAGCCACAGTAGAGATGTCCATTGGCAGGAATACTTGGGCTAGACCCCTAAAGGGCGGACCTTCACCTTCTCTCACTAATAAATAAAGTAGATTGTTTCTTGGAATTGCAGGGGTCTGGGAAATCCTTCGAAAGCTAAAGATGTAAAAGATCTCATAAAAATGGCTTCTCCCGATATCCTACTGCTGCAAGAGACAAAAATAGAAGAGGAAAATCTTCTCTCCTTAAGTAAAACAAAGTGGAAAAAGAACACGGGGAAGGCAATAAGCGCATGAGGCTCCTCTGGTGTACTTGTAACCCTATGGTCAAAGGATATGTTCTTTATGGAAAACTCTTTTGAAACTCAGCATTGGATATATATTGAACTTCACCATACCTCAAGTAAGATCTCTCTGGCTCTTTTTAATCTTTATGTCTCTGTTAACTTTTTGGAGAAAAAAGAATGTTGGAATTCTCTTATAGATTTTATAGCTACATATGCACCCTCCAACATCATTGTGGTCGACGACCTTAATATCATAATGGACCCCAAAGAAAAAAAGGGTGGAGTCTATGGGAGGGACCCAATGCACAAAATGGTGGAGAATTTTATCCAACTATGGGATCTTTTGGATTTCAAGCCAAAGAAAGGAGATATACATGGACCAATAATAGAGTTGGAGCGGCTAATATCTCAGCAAGACTGGACCGTTTTTTGGTTCAAAGGTCATTTTTGTTTGAGAAAAAAATCATCTCCTCAAGCATTCTGCCTAAACTAACCTCAAATCATAAGCCTATGCTGCCTCAGCTTGAAGACGAAGAAAATATTGGGCCCATCCCTTTTCGGTTCAGTCCACTATGGATAGATTGAGAAGGATTCATGAATACAATTACAAAGTCTTGGTCTCTCCCAGTCTCAGGATCTCCAAGCTATTTCTGGGAGCAGAAGTTAAAAACCACAAAATACGCTCTCAAGGAATGGGTTAAAAATTCCCTCAAATCTCCTTCCAGTAATAGAAAGGAGGCAGTACAAAATTTGGAAGTGATCCAAATGGAAATGGAGGAACAATAAATTACCTCAACTATGCTGGAAATGGAGCAAGAAGCCCAATTTAACTCCGTCCAATCTTTTAGATGGGAAGAAGAATAATGGAGATTGAAGTCTTGCATCCAATGGTTGAAAGTAGGGGATTGTAATACCTCCTTTTTTCATAGGAAGTATAGAGCCTGACTCTACCTCAATCACATATCATAAATTTCCTCCATAGATGGTGAAACTTTTAAAGGCATTACTCAGATAAAGTAGGCAACTGAAACACATTTTCAGGGTATGTTTAGAGAGGATGGTTTGATTGAGAATGATTTAATGTATGATTTTTTGTCCAACATCCCATCTTTGGTCGGCGAGGAGGTAAATGGAGAGCTTATGAAATCATTTACGGAGGAGGAGATCATTGAGGTTTTATGGTTTATGGAGCCAGAAAAAGCCTTGGGACCAGATGACTTCTCGATTCATTTTTTCAGAGTTTGCTAGTCAGTAATCAGAAAATATCTCTTAAGGATGATCAAATCCTTTCAGCTAAAAGCCAAAGTTGGTGGATTCACCAATTCCACCTTGCTTGCGTTAATTCCTAAAGAAGTCAATCCGATAACGTTTGATAGATTCAGGCCAATTTCGCTTTGCAACGTCTCTTATAAAATCCTTTCTAAACACTTAGCTAATCGGCTCAAGCCTTTGTTATGGAAATTGATCTCGCCTCTTCGAGGCAGGTTTGTAAAAGGGAGACACATTCTAGATAATGCGATACAAGTGCAGGAAGCCATGCATTCCAGCTATTAGAGATAGGAGAAAGGCATGCTAATCAAGCTTAATATGGCAAATGCTTTTGATCAGGTAAGGCTTTCCTTCCTTTACAAAGTTCTTCGTTTGTTTGGGTTCAACTCTAAATTTGTAAATTTGATAAAAACATGTACAAATAGACCTTGGATAGCACTATTAGTAAATGGCATACCGACAAATTTCTTTCAAGTAACCAGGGGTCTTCGACATGGAATCCCGCTCTCCCTGCTCCTATATATTATGATGGTTGATACTTTGAGCATAGAGTTTTCTGTTGAAAAAGAAGCTAGGATTATTCTGGGCATCAAGTTGGCACACGGGGTAGAATCTATCAATCATGCTCTCTTTGCAGATGAATCGCTTCTCTTGGGAGGGGCCTTTCTCAGGATTGCAAGAGCCTTTAAATAAATTCAACAAAATTTATGTCTTGTTTCAGGAGCTCTTATTAATAATAGAAAGAGCGCAGTGTATGGTTGGAAGACCAATCATTCAACAATCCTTAGCATATCACACATATTAGGATTATTGGATATGACACCTAGGATACGATTAAATATCTGGGTCTTCCTTTAACCCTGGGCCAAAACAAACCTTCTCTTTGGTTGGAAGTAATTAGTAAGATAAAAGCAAAAATTTCCTCTTGGGGCGAACAATGGCTCACGAAGGTAGGAAAACTCATATTGATTAAGCCAATACTGTCAGCCCTTCCAATATATCAATCCTTTCTTCTCCTTGCTCCAAAAGTAATTATGGACCAAATTTCCAAGCTTATCTGCGACTTCCTTTGGAGAGGTGGAAAAGGAAATCAAAATAGACTGCATCTAGTTAACTTGGATATAGTTAAAAGACCTATTTTAGAAGGTGGCTTGTAGATTAGAGATCCGGGTATGGCAAATCTCGCTCTGGGAGGAAAAATTATGTGGCAACTCTTTGCTGACCGAAAACACCTGGTTAGTCAAATTTTGTGGAAAAAAGATCTCTTAGGAGGAACTCTGAGAAATCTGCAGATAACAAATACTCCCAAAGGCTCAATAACATGGAATTTATGTCTCGAGGACTTGAATTTTTTTCAAAAGAACTTAGTTTGAATCCCAGGAAATGGTAGGAAAACACTCATGTGGGAAGAAAATATCAAAGGGCATACCCCATTAGCATCCAAAGTCTCCCTCACAGAGATCAAGCTTTGGCTTGTTAATAAAAGGCTCCTACAACTAAAAGATATGTCCTTGTGGGACAACAAAGGAAACTGGGTAGCGTGGCAGTTTCTAGATTTGTCGGAACGTCTTATTCCACAAATTTTTTTACTATTGATAGAGCTGACAGGATTAGCTCTAATTCATTTTTCACTCAAGGATAAGTCGGGATGGGGAAAATTCGGCAATTAGACACCAACTCAAGGCTATTTTGATCTCTAGTCAAACCTGACACCACTTCATGTTGCCTCTCTTTGGAGCTCTTTCAATATCCCCAAGGTAAAAAAATTCATGTGGCTTTTAATGCATAAGAGAGTATTAACAGGTGAAAATATGACTAGGAGGGTATTTTTAGGCCCTTACAGATGTTGTCTATGTAATCAAGTCGCGGAAACATATGATCATCTAATTGTTGAATGCGACTTCACTCAAAAATCTTGGGTGCACATGTTACATTGTTTATAGGTTCAAACTCCGTCGTAGATTACAATAATCTGTCTTTTTACAAGATGGAAGTCAAGGTATCCTGGAAATATTTCAAGCAAACCCGTTCGGAGTAAAATTTGGCAATTTATACCAAAAAATAATTGGTGGAAAATCTGTCTCACTAGAAATGAGTGGATCTTTAACAACAAGCCCACGAAGCCAAAGTTCGTTGCAACAAAAGCGAAGGCCTTGTTATTGGAAGTCATGGGAAGCCAAGATTTCAACATGTATCCCACAACTCTCCCAGTTGAGCATCAAGGGTTAGGTTCTTTTCTGCTGGCTAAAATACAGAAGGTTCTCAGCAAGCCTTTCATTAAACCAAAATGGCACTTGAGACTTCTGGAAAATGAATTTATAGATTGGTGACAAAGGCAAAACAAAGTCTCAGTTTTCTTCAATGGAGCGTCCAAAGGAAATTCGGGGATAACCGAAGCAGGGGGAGTGATATACTATCTAGGAGGAACACTAGAAGTTAGTTTCAGTTGGGGCTTAGGGAAGAGCACGGACAATCAAGCGTAAATACTTGCACTTTTAAAATCCTGTTAGATCGTGGAGGAAGCTGGACACAAATATTTGCAAATATTTGGAGACTCATAAATATTGATCAAAGTTTTAAATACTAATAAACAATTCAACAATCTATCCTTAAACGTGACTCTGCAGAGGCTTCACTTCATCTTGTTAGAATTTTCCTCTGTCACCTCTCACCATATCCTTCGAGATTTGAATAAGCAGGCGGATTCTAAAGCTAATCACGGCTGCTAATTACCTCCAGGAATGTTAAGTCTGAATGAAGGACCTAGTTTGAAGCATCAAATCCCATAAGAGAGAATCGAGGGGCGCTACCACATGCCACGTCCTTGGAAATGAGTAGTTTTGGAAATAAGGAATTGTAACTCTTGACATATATGTAATTTGGTTGAAGGCCATGCCCAACCAAGTTTTTTCAATACAAAAAAAATACATGTTTTAGTTTAAAAAAAAATATGAAAATGATGTAAAAGTGATAGTGCGAAGCTCAAGGCCAAGGCTCGACTAATGGATGGCTAGTCATGTATAATGTATATATATTGGACTAGATGATTGGTTTATCATGCCAACTCAAAATGCATGTAAATATTATGTTGTAAATTAATAAAATGGTTCAAGATGGCTATGAAAGGAGCACTAGAGGGGCTATGATTCCACCATAGGGGAAGAGGAAAGGGGGCCTATGGGTAACTAAATCCTATGTTGCCAAGTGTCAACCTTAGAACTCATCCAAAATCTGCCACATGTTCTTTAAATGAGTCATTTATTCCTTTTGACTATTTAACCCAATTATTGAATGCATGTGTGAGTTTGGTGGAAAAAGTTAGTCCATGTAGTTATTGAAGCACGAGAGCTGTGACACTTATGTAAGTTGTCAGCAGTCCTTTTCTCTTATTGTTAGAAGATATGTAAATTATATTTTCACCATCATCTCAAATCCTTTGGAGTCAGAGATGAATTTTGGGTAGGAAAAATAGATGGTTGTAGGTGAGCAAAGAGGTTGGGCAAGCTAGGAACCCTTCCCATTGAGCTATGTTACTTTTGAATGCTCGAGAAGCCATAATTTATGCTACAGGAGTTTCTCCAATAGCATACAACAGTTTGGAATCTTACTGCACATATTGGTAAGCACTATAAGGGTTGGATTTCCCAAGGGCACTGTGGAACAATGAAGGGAAATGCCTTCCCTGTGTTGTGTGGGGAAGTTGGAAGGAGTGCCATGGTTGTGATGGGTGAGTGAGATATTTTAGAGCTCTGGTTGAGCTTGTGGATGAGCATAGAGAGCAAAATAGGCTGTGGTCTGAGAGAGAGAAGCTTGTAGGTGTTTCCTTCACCTTGGTGGCCTCATAGCCCAACTTGGGGATGGCTTCTCATCAGAAAGAGTATATGTTGAACATAGTGCCTATTGTTGTGTGGAAATAGCTCTTACACAACCAACTGCTTGGATCTTCTTTGTTTAAAGATAAGTATTCTTTTGTATTTGATGTGCAATGATTTTTATTTATATGACTATGATTATTATGCATGAAATTTGCATATTGTGTGTGTGGGGATTGAGTTATTTCCATGGTATAATTTTATTATGTATCTGCACAAGCTTTTTGATGTTATAAGTTGATAATTATGACTGTGTGACGAATTTTTGAGAGCCCAAATCAGTTAATGTCCCCTCATGTCGGTCGGATTGAGGGATGGGGACGTTACAAAAACACTCGCTGAATTCCATGTGTATGGATCTACGCAAGAGGAGGGAAGTGGTTTTTAACCTAAAACGTCACTTGTGAAGCCTCATATCTTATATGTTAGCATTATGGTATCGTTGAATAAATCTCAATGATCGCTAAAAAAATATGAATGGTCTCTTAAATACAAATGGAGTGACAATTAACGACATTTTCAATTATATAATATAGAAAAAGAAAATGCAAATTCACATGCTTATTCCATTTTCTAGGTTTTTATATCAATTAAATTTAAGAATTTAACATTTAAATAAATGTATAATATGCTAGTAATAACACACACACTTTAGCATCTAATATAGCTCAATCTCTTAACTCAATAAATTTAAATGGATGTAAATTCAAGTTTGGATGCATTGATTTCAATAAACTTTGATTTCATCATTTATTACCACTGAATTTAGAGCTAAATTGCATTAATATAATATTATAATATATTATATTATGATACTATAATTATGTGTGTGTTAAAGTAAATGCTATAAAGAATTCAACATCTAACATAGTTGAATCCTTTAACTCAATAAATTTGATAAATTTAAATTGATGCAAATTCAATGTTGGATGCATTGATTTAAAAAAACTTTGATTTTATCATTGATTACAATTGAATTTAAAGCTAAACTTGCATTAATTTTAACATTTGTTGTAATTATGTTCTCTTTCTTTCATGCATGAATAGAAGTTTTAAATCACTAAAAATTGAGCATCATCATGTCTATTGTTATTGAGGAAATGAGTAATGATAATATCGAAGATGCAAGATGCCAACAAGCTAGAAGACATGTTGGGAATCAAATGCATCAATTCATTGAAATTGAAAGCGAAGAAAAGAGGATATAGAAAAATGAGTAGCAAAAACACTTGCAGAATTTCGTGTGGATGGATATGATATCATACTTTTTGTAGTTGGGAGCTACTCCTCATTTTGGCAGAGCAGATTTAGTCATGAACCTAGTTCTTACATTTGAGATAATGTTTTATTAGACGATGTGAGTGGATGGTTGATTGATCATCATTATTGAGCAGTTGGATTATGTAGAGACATATCAACAAAGGGGCTACCCATGTTATTTGTGAGCATTTTTCATGCTTTCTCTTGTCATATTTCAAACCTTGGTTCAGTGGGCTTCAAAAGCAGAGTTATTTAGATGGGTCTTATCTTTCCTTGCCATTCAAAGTAAACAAAGTTAGCACACATGGATGATTTTGAGTAGGACTTTGTTGTGCATTGGTGATCATATGGATTTTTCTTGTTGTTATTAGTAGGACTTGTACTTGGAGTGATATAGGTTCATTAGTGGTAGTTTCATGTATATGCTTTTGTTTAGGTTAATTGCTTATGTAACATATAGATCTTTTCCCTCTCTCTTAGTTTCGTACTTGACCTTATCCACCTACCCATCTCATCCACTTGTTTTCAAAATCCTTTGACTTGGACTTGACTAATGAACCCGAGGACCTCTCCCTCTGTGACCTTTTTGATTGGATGGCCTCCATTTTTTCCCCTGGTGTCTCAACTTTGAAGTGTGTGGAAAAATCTATAGACCTATTGATCCTTTTTTGCTTGTAGCTCAGGTGGATTGAGTGTGGTAAGGTGGGCCTAGTCACCAGAAGTGTATCCCTTAGACTCGTAACAAGTGCTCGCATCCTTGAAATTAGTTAGTTGTTGGAAGGGTAGGTACTCCTCCTTTGTATGAGTTTAACTAGCCTATTTTCCCCTTAAAAGACATTATTGTGGACACTCTATTGGGGCTATGGATGCTTGCTAAGGTCATGGCATACTGGGGCCCAAAAGGCTATCTAGGTCGAGTACCTTTTGGCCATTAGTTAACTAAAGGAAATGAAAAAAAACGTGCTTCAAAGAAATATCTAAAGAAAGTGAAAAATGAAAAATGAAATGAAAGTCAACTGTGAAATGAAAATGCAAAGTTATAAAGTTGTGAAATAAAGGGGGGCTTGCTAGATTCGAAAGGCCTTCTAAGCACTTCATCTGTTAGTGAGACATTATGCTTCCCAAGTGTTCATCACTCCAACAAATGTCACAGAGGCCCTAATATCTCTAAAGGTAATTTAAATCTATCATAAATTCAACCCTCACTTTGACCAATCTTATGATTGTCACTTACTCCATTTCATCCAAGAGAGGGAGGATTGATCTATGAAATACATTGTGTAAATAATTTGAATAGAATCGTGTATGTAGAACTATCGCTCTTGTCTTATGTTTCACTGAGTAATAGTTTTGAGTTAACCACCATTGTATCAACACAACTTAGCATTTAGTTGTTTATCAATATTGGTCATTGTAAGTGTACTAACGCCTCTTGAAGGAATCAAACATGGTTATTTGTTTATCTTGAGATATGGTCAAATTTTGACCAAAGTTTGACTTTTTGACTTGGTCAACAGGTCAAGTTAGCACCAGGTTCTCACTATGATGCATCAATCTCACTATGATGCATCAATGGTCACATATTTGTTAGTGGAGGTTGATTGGACCCCTCAAGGTATCAATTGTGGATTAATAGGCTTAATTAATTATTTTCAAAGGTTTGCATACAATAATTAAGTTTGTTTTATAAAAATATTTGGAGATTGCTTCACAACGATCACATCATATTGGCTATGGCAATATGAGTAGTGGATCTTATAGTTTTTTAGATCTAAAATTCCATTCATGCAGTAAACTTCCATTTTGGACAAGGGAAGATGAAGATTTGGACAATGATGTGATTTATTATTTTATTCCAACTGGAAATTAAAAAATGACCAAGTTTTTTTTTATTATGTATGATTTGGGATAAGTGAAAGGCAAAATATGACTTGGGTAATGTCAAGATGGTCCTCTAAACACATTTGGCCCACTTTCCTATCGTCACAACATGTTATTGGTTGACGTTATGGTGTTCATCTTCATGGTGGGGTGCATTTTCCCCTTAGTGCGAAATTGATTAAAAACAACTAATAAAAAAGTGTGTAAATCAAGTTATAACTTAAACAATATGTAAGGGGATACCCCCTAATGACCCCCCCATGATCCCTGGGCATCAAACTTACCAAAAGATTGATTTTTCATCTTACCAAAAGATTGATTTTTCATGTTATAAAATTGGGTTGTAAGAGATGATTCACCCTCCTCAATAGATAGACATTTTCATCTTAGTTAAAAAGATAAAGTGAGATTAAATCTCCACCATTGATCATATTTTTGTATCTTTTAATCTCAGTCATCCTCATAAGTATTGGTCAAGGATTTTTCTCCTCTCTATCTATAAAAGAGATTGAGATCCTCATTTGTAAAGGACTTTTTTGTTCATTTCAAGAGCAATAATATAAAATATTTGTGTGGTACAAATTCCTTGCGTCTTGAATGAAATGAATCATTTTTATTTCTTTCTCGGCCTCTTATACTACTAGATATCAATTATCTCACCTTATATATTTCTTGTTGTGATTTTACGTATAGGGAAAAGAGGGCGATTTCACCTAGGCCGACTTGAGGGTGACTTAGACGTTTTTGGCATCTCTCTCTCTCTCTCTCTCTCATAGGTAGTTTACTTTGTGAATGAAATCAATTTGCATTAGATCTCTATTTCTTGTTATTTTCACTTTGTCTCCTATGCTTATTATTTCAACTTGGAAAGCAACGAGTTTGTATTTTAGTTATGATCAACCTCTCTAATTTCTCTCTCATTTGTTTTGCAAATTGACTTCATTGGATCTACAAGTGCGACTTAGTTTAAGATGAAGAAGAGATTTATTTGGTGATGTTGGGCAAAGAGAACAAACTCCATCCACTTCTTTGGATCGAGGTAAGTACCCAAAATCTTTGATACAAACAATCAAAAAACCATTTGTCATTTAAAGTTAAAATTTCTCTTTCAAAATCAATTGTGAATCCATGCTTGGTGAGAGAGAGAGAGAGAGAGAGAGAGAGAGAGAGAGCGAGAGAGAGAGAGAGAGAGAGAGTACTCAAAATCTAATATTTCTCAATCTCTTAACTCAATAAATTTGATCAATTTAGATAGATGCAAATTCAATTTTTGATGCATTAATTTCAACAAACTTTGATTTCATAATTGATTACAACTAAATTTAGAGCTATGCTTGCATTAATATAATATATTATAATATTATAATTTTTTTTTGTAACGCTGCAAATTCTATTAATCTAAGAGAACAAAAATTACAAAAATGACCCTAGCCAGAGGAGTTCTCAGGTGGTGGAACCACCACCAGATCCTATCAAAAATAGATGGACGTTTAAGAAAGCTATTATAGAGGATGTTCAAAATATTAAGGAACCAAAGTAGCTAGAAGGGATCATAATTATAGAGTTTTTCATTCCAAATAAACAAAGATGCAACCAAACTAAACACATAAAACAAAAAAACCTGAAATAACAATCTGACTCCTGAGAGGCACGCGGCCCTGTAGATGGCTTGAGCATGGATCGAGAGGGGGTGTTTTCTTCGAGTATTGGGCATCCCCTTCCTCCTTCCTTTGAGTTATTGGCGGCATTAGCATTGGTCGCTAACGCGGACTGAGGGGGCTCATTGCTCGACCCTTCGTCTTTCCGCACCCTCTTGAACAATGGTTCAATGGTGGTCGGGATGGGGAAAGGGGGAGCCTGAACCATTTGGGGCACCGGTACCGAGCTGACGTACCTTGACCTGCTACCTTTCGTGCTTCCACTTTCTCCATCCACATGTCCAACCAGTCCAACAGTTCTAGCCATGCATTTCCATGCAAAGTTTGCATCCAGACTGCTGAGTTGCCCATCCATTTTCACCATTTTTGCCTTCACGACAAGGACTGTATCACGAGCTGTGCTCCAATTACTCAACATATCCTCCATTAGATTTCCTACCATATTTTTTACCATCTAGTAGTGGTTAATCCTGTTATCGCCATGCCTCGTAGCTAAACGCTGGTTCACCACCCTGCCTTCCCAATCATCAATGAGGATACATACCAACATTGAGACGATTGCTTCGTACCCCTCCTCCACCTGAACACTGAGCCCCCTTTGGGCCTTCCCTCTCCCACTTCTGGCACGCCTGGGCATACCTCGTTACCTGACATGGTGCAGAGCCAGTTACCCGTGTGCTGCAAGAAGGGCCGGTGGCGCGACATAATATGTATCATTGGACAATTGTGTAGAACCCTTCCAACACTGTGAGCACCTGCGAGAATGAGGTTCCCCACAGAGGCTACGGGCCATGGAGGATCCCAGTGTACATAACAATTGCAGACCATAACAGAACCTTAGGCTGCACAGAGCATCCCTCAGGCCGAAACAAAACCACAAGCTGCGCAGATCATCCCACAGACCGAAAGAAAACATCAAACACACCACATGTAACAATGTTGTGTTTTTTTATGTATATATATATATATATATATATATATATATATATATATGTATGTATGTATGTATGTATGTATGTATGTATATGTGTGTGTACACACACACACACACACACATATATATATAAGTAAAAATTATAAATAATTTAACATCTAACATAGTTGAATCTCTTAGCTAAATAAATTCGATAAAATTAAATGGATGTAAATTCAATTTCGGATGCATTGGTTTAAGGAAACTTTGATTTCATCATTGATTACAATTGAATTTAGATCCAAACATGCATTAATTTTAGCATTGGATGTAATTATGTTCTCTTTGTTTGATGTATAAATATAAGTTGTAAATCACTAAAAATTGAACATCATCATGTATATTGTTAATGGGGGAGTATAATGATAATATTGAAGATGCAAGATGCCAACAACGTCAACAGGCTAGAAGACGGGTTGTGAATCAAACACATCAATTCATTGAAATTGAAAGGGAAGAAAGGAGGATACAAAAAATTAGTAGCAAAGATTGCACCAATAACAAATTATAAATTGTAGGTCACATGTAAATTGAATGTTAATAGAACTTATTTTTCTCATTGAAACACATGAAAGTACATAAAGAACTTTCCCTTATGTTAATGGGTATCATTGAATCTTGACCTTCATACATGAAACACAAAGATCGAGTGGTGTTTGTGGCTCTGGGGGTGTAGATTTCCTTATGTGTGACTATATTAGGTCTAAAGTTTCACTAATAGCCTCTAATGAGCACTATAAATATCATGTCTTTAGTGCTCAGGTCTAACGTCAGGTCCAAAAGGCCCCCCATTCCAACCCACCCTATTCCAAGTCTTTATCATAATGCTTGCTTTTGTTGATTATGTGGTCTTCCTGGCTTCTTCTCCTAAGGATTTGCAAACTGTTGGATGCCTTGGCAAACTCTTGTGAACACCATTACTTTGTGGACAACATTAGTGTTCCTTTAGCCTAGCTTCAGGCTCATTCCCATCAACTACACAAAGACAGAGCATCCTCTTCAGAGGGATTATTGCACTTGTACACTATATGCAGGAACCTAAACTAGAACATTTCATATTTAGACATATTGTCTACTATGAAATGAGTTTTAGATATCACTGCTTGTTTAGAGACTGTAATAGCTCCTTAAAGATTTTCATATAGTAGGAGGACAAGAGATGTATTGCCTTGCTTCTTAAGGAGATATTTCACTTCTAGCAGAAAAATTTCATAGATAGAACTCCCTGCATTGCTAACTCAAAGCTCATCATGTCTTACTTGCAACCTCTAGATAGCTCCAATCACAAGAGGCATTATAAATAAACCTCCAATACTAGTTCTGTCAAGCAGTGTAGGCTTCGAGTCACACAACCAATGGATAGAAAGAACCTCAAAACACCCTTGAGCATAGCCTTGGATATTAGAAGAGTTGACAATAGACAACGTTGTTGGTATCGGGCTTCTTCCTTGAAGTCCCTTGAACCCTCACTCATTTTGATCTTTTGGGCTCTCTAGGATTCAACAGTAATAGTTTTTGCATTCTCCTTGCAGTCTTCTATTTCTTTTCCAGCTCTTATGGAGTTGCCTTAGCACTCTTAATGATTACTACTTGTAATTTTTACAGTACTATTTGCCATTTTTGGCCACTAATGGACTTTCACATCTAAATTAAAGTAACCATGTGGTGACCTCTCATATGTTGACCAATGAATATTAATAAATGTCCATGATACAAAAGTATAACCTTAAACCTACTTGAAGTATAAAAGCTAGTAATGGTACCTCACTATTATTATGAGATTTTTCCTTTTCAGTTATCATACATCAAACATAACTAAGTAGTCCCCATAAAAAATAATATTCCTTTTTGTAATACTCTTCCAGTTCTGTCCTTGTACAAGTATCTATTAATTGTGAACTCCCATCAGTTCAAAGTTTCAAGCTTTCAGAAACTAAATATATAGTTTCTAATGAGCACGTGCAAGTTCAAAAAACTAGTAAAACAAACTTTAGATATCATGTAAAAAAGCAAACAACATCTGCAGGGACCATCACTACCCACTTTGGATTAACAAAAATCATTGCTTTCCATGAAATCTCAAGCACATTTTCTCCATGATGGAAATTCCCAAAACACTTCGAAGAGTATTATAAACATACCGATATCTTAATCTAATACACAATCCAGACCTTCACCCACTATGACATTCCCAGTCATAAATAATTCAATCTCTTACCTTGACGTGCTTCTTAGAAATTCTACACTAACAACAGAAATTATAAAGTAATTAAAAACAAAGAATCAAATATAGCAATAGAGAAGAATTCCTCTACAATCTAGGAAACATCCAAATGATATGGATAGTCCTCAGATCCTATATCATCTGAAGACTGAAATAGCTATGAGTTGCAAAGTTTAAACCAGGCATGCAGGTTCAAGCCATTCGTTCAAAGAATATCTACCAACATTCAGGACACCATATACAATGTCCAGAACTCAACATTCCAAAAATCAACACCCATAAAGAGATTTTAGTTGCAGACATTTAACCCTTTACTTATGTTAGTATTTTCCAATAGAAAAGACAATTTAATACAAAAAGTTTCAAATATTCAATGTTTGCACTAACATTTATGGATAAAAGATGACATCCAATTAAGCTTCAATGATATTCCAATACTAGATCTGCCAATCAATGTAGGATTCAAATCACACAACTTGTGAACAATAAGAATCATATCACGAACTTCTTCTTGGCCTTGGATTTTAAAAGACCTAATGGTTGACTACGTTGCTAGTTTTGTGCTTCCTACTTAGATCCCATTAGTCAAACCTTCACCCATGTTGTTCTTTTCAAGTTATTAGAGCTCACTGTTGCCTATTTCAAAATTATCCTTCTTTTCTTCTATTTCTTTTACAATTCTTACAGAGATTCCTTCACACTCACATTCCTTACTCATTATTGTACTTCTGTAGTCCCACTGGTTGTTATTGGTCACTAGTGGACTTAACATTTGAATTAAATATATTTAAATTAGATATCTAGTATATGAAGAATAGATTCTAGAGAAGAAAACACAATTTGCACAAATAAGACACATCGCAAAGAATGAAATACGACTTGGATATTAACCTGCTTACCTACGATATTAACCTAGCATATCGGTTAGAGCTAAGATCTTTGTAATCAGAGCAGTCAATTTATTTTCCTGTGAGTTTCGGGTTCCAAAGCCTCTCAGGAAAAAGATATAAATTCACAGTAAAAAAGGAAACTTACCAGCGAGATACCTACGCTTCAGTATTTAACGCTAGGGAATAAAGAAAAATGCACCACCGGACCAATGAAATTGCAATACAACGAGAGGGTGCAAATAAGGGTATGCTATAGAAACAAGGATTTCTGGAACAAATGCGGATCTTATCACTATGGGGAATAATATCAAATCCTTTGATGAGTCTCATCATTAGACAAGGACACAAATTCAATGGCAAATAAGGGTATGCTATAGAATCAAGGATTTCTGGAACAATATGCGGATCTTATCACTGATTTGCACCCAGGAATATTGACAATATAAACATTGGGAATTGCATGCACCTCAAATTGCAGGACAAGTTGCAAATTTCACCATGCCACATGAAATGGAGTTTAACTTCTCCCTGATGTATTCTTGCTTGGGTAGCGGATTGAATTTATGGGCGATGAGATGGGTTATCGTTGCAGAGGTGGGATATATCAGGCTTGTCTGGGGTGTTTCTTCATTCCGTCAACACTACTCTGCATCATAGTAGTTGAGTAGAGATCTATATAACTCCAAATATCTCAGCATCAAGGGGAAGCAGTGGATGTATATGCATACTTGAGGAAATATGTGAGGAGGTTTTGCAGTTTAGAATGGAAGAGAACACCAAAGATCAGAACAGACTGGCAATAATTTTGGCTCTTCTTCATTACAGTGGTCCAGCTTGCTGGCCTAAGGCATTTTGGGACATGGGAGAAGGTAATCCAACTTGATTTTCAATTTGTCTGGTTTTTTTAGTAACATTTGAGCCCTTGGGTATCCAATATTTTGAGACTGCATTTCCTCACTGCTCTGGGTGGAAACCCTCCTAACTTCACAAATTTGTGAGACTACCTCTTCTACAATGGATGGTCATAGGCATATAAGTCACATTTCATGCAAAATAACAAAAAACTGCATGCTAATAAGAAGCATGGTGCACAAGATTGAATATCTTCAAGTAGCAGTATCCCATTTCAACAATAGATTGTTTTCACAATTACAATTTCAACTGGTTCGAAATTCAGTGCTGGAAGTCAAAGGGGTAATACAAGGTGAACAAATTAAGAAAATTGTTGCAATTTTAGACTTAACCAAATGTTCAAATTCAAAGACTTCTACCCATCAAGACCCAGTTATATCCACAAAGGAAGTGGCTATGGAGGAAGACACAGTCCAACAGAGACATGGAGATATGGAAAATGAAGAAACAACTCCAGTGTTCGAAGCAGAGGATCAGCTGGAAGCCCATAGTGGGCAATATTTTCATTGAAACATTAAGGTTTTATCTATTATTACTCAATAATAGTATTAGGGCAGTTATATTGAAGTAAGGCATTCAGTTTTGTGAAGAAAAATGTAAGGGTAATGCTCGCTGTAGACAAACATATGTCAATTTTCATATATTTTAATTTCTCGTGACTACACTCCCTGAATAATGTAGTATATCTACCAATAGTTCAAAAATACAATGGAAAACCAATATTTATTAATGAGATCCAAAATCTAATTAAATTGTGTACTTACATTCATTTCATTAACTTGAACATTGTCAAAAGGGAAACAAAAATGATAGATGAGACGTCGAGTGTGACTGCTTTGAACAAAATACCAACAGTACATGAAAAATCAAATATATGTTCTCAGGTTTCATCCTGTAGCAGGGAGGGAGGGGGTTGTTTGTTCACAATCCTAAGGGATAGTGGGAATTGACTTATGCTTGGTGGTTAACAATGACCACCTATAATAACACAAAAGTATTAGCTTTAAATCAAGTGATAAAAATTCTAAGAGCCAGGCAGATTTAGAAACTTATTGCTAATGGAGACTCGACGATTATCATTTGCAAAATTAGAGACTTGACTCCCTCTGCACCATAATGTCTTGCAAGAATGATCTATAGACCTAGAATTCAAAGAATTGCAAGTATTTTGACTTGGGGAATACTATCAAATCCTCTGATGAGTCTAATCATTAAACAAGGACATAGATTCAATGGCAAATAAGGGTATGCTATAGAATCAAGGATTTATGGTACAATATGCGGATCTTATCACTGATTTGCACCCAGGAATATTGACAATATAAACATTAGGGATTGCTTGCACCTCGAATTACAGGACAAGTTGCAAAGTTCACCATGGTACATGAAATTGAGTTTAACTTCTCCCTTATGTATTCTTTCTTGGGTAGCGGATTGAATATGATGGGTTATTGTAGGAGAGGTGGGATATATCAGGCTTTTCTGGGGTGTTTCTTCATTCCGTCAATACTACGCTGCATCCTAGTAGTTGAGTAGATATATGTAGAACTCCAAATAGCTCAACATCAAGGGGAAGCAGTGGATGTATATGCATACTTGAGGAAATATGTGAGGAGGTTTTGCAGTTTAGACTAGAAGAGAACACCAAAGCTCAGAACAGACTGGCAACAATTTGGGCTCTTTTTCATTGCAGTGGTCCAGCCTATTTACCTAAGGCATTTTGGGACATGGGAGAAGGTAATCCAACTTGATTTTCAATTTCTCTCTTTTTTTAGGAACATTTGATCCCTTGGGTATCCAATATTTTGAGACTGCATTTCCTCACTGCTCTGGGTGGAAACCCTCCTAACTTCACAAAGTTGTGAGACTACCTCTGCTACAATGGATGATCATAGGAATATAGGTCATATTTCATGTAAAATAGCAAAAAATTGCATGGTAATAAGAAGGATGGTGCACAAGACTGAAGATATTCAAGTAGCAGTATCCCATTTCAACAATAGATTGTTTTCACAATTACAATTTCAGCTGGTTCAAAATTCAGTGCTGGAAGTCAAAGTGGAAATACAAGGTGAACAAATTAAGAAAATCGTTGCAGTTTTAGACTTAGCCAAATGTTCAAATTCAAAGAGTTCTCCCCGTCAAGACTCAGTCAGCTCCACAAAGGAAGTGGCTATGGAGGAAGACACAGTCCAACAGAGACATGGAGATATGGAAAATGAAGAAACGACTCCAGTGTTCGAAGCAGAGGATCAACTAGCCCACAGTGGGCAAGATTTTCACTAAAAAATTAAGACCAGGCACATGCAGAGAGTATTCGACATAGGAAACGCTAATAGAACTGGCATGTAGAAAATGCCCTTAAAGTATAGTTATCCCATATAATGGGAACCTGCAGGGTATCGTTCAATATAGATAGGTTGTGGGCATAATCCACAAGAGGGCTAGTGCAAAAAGAAATAAGCAGCAACATGGAAAATCATTGGCGCAGCTATGACTACACAACACATGGGTTGTTATCCAAAATTCACTAAAAAATTATCAATTCACAGTAAAACGATAAACTTATGAGGGATTTTGTAAGCAAATAAGGTGATGTTGACGCCAGAGGTGCAGAATTCATGGCCTGCCTCTTCAAAAGCCTCCAAGTTCTCTCCAATGTTGCTTTATCCATGGCATCTATGGAAATTAAATAAAGAAATTGTAAACTCTCAACAGTGGTTAATATCCATCCCAATCTCCTCAACAAGTATTACCAATATCCATATCCATAACCCACCAAACCCTCCTATGTTTGGTGCCAACAGATAGGCTATTTGACGTGAACTAGCAGGTTGAGCAGTAATCAGAATTAAAGGATGGTGGTTAAGGAAAATCGGCCATTGGCCATGAATGCCGTTGCCATAGAGGTGGGTGCACAACTGTTTGGTACACTAGTTGGGTCGAGCTGCAAATGAAAATAGTTTTTTTTGTTTCTTTATATATATATATATATTTATTTATTTATTTATTTTTATTTTGAAAATAGTTTTTTT
>LPNX010444959.1:106304-227148 GCA_001517045.1 Pseudotsuga menziesii
TTTTTGTTTTATTTTAATTATTTTATTATATAAATTATATATTTTTTGTTTTCTTTTATATTTTTATTATCCCCATCTGAAACAGGCACCTGGAGATAAAACTACTGGCACCAAGGTTTGTGAGAATCGCCCTCAATAAAAATATTCTAACGAATATTTCCTTGCATAAGAAGGCATCAACTCTTGTATCAACTCTAGGATCAACTGCATGGAGTAGCATGATGAGTATCGGCATCGACTCTTTATGCATACTTGGATTGATTAATAGCATCAACTCTTTACACATATTTAAATTGATTAACAACATCGCCACCTGACATCGGCTACATGAAGTACAAACATCGAGTGTATCAACTCTCGGGATCGACAACATTTATATTTTTTTTGGTTTTTTTAAAGTATTTTTTATTTCGTTTTTATTATTTTATTATATAAATTATGTTAATTGGTTATATATTATATTTTTTTAATAATTAACATATAAGTTGTTTAGCTTTATAAATGGAGTAGTTTACGGAGTTGACGATTTGGCCCGAAAGTCGGTCGTCATTGCCACTTCTCATCCAAATCATCAACTCCAATTGGTACCAAAATTCAATCAATACTCTTCGAGGTGACGACTGGCAACAACGACAGATGATGGCCCTACATCCCCTTGAGAACTGACCATTCGAATGCGCCTCCTGCACGTAGACTTACCAAATGCATCCAATGCATGGCCAAAAAAACACGTCAACTTTGGATCTGTGGGCTGAAGGTATCATTCGACCCCTGCTCTATCTACAATGACATCGGCAACAAATAAACCTTCTTGCAAAGTTTAATCACTTCTTTTAATGTCTGCTTCATTTTTCCTAATTTGGAGCGTGTGAGGAATGTCGATGTGCAAAAATCAATGACATTTGCAAATAATGGCATTGCAGGAGGGTGCTCATGCTTTTCCCAGGATGAAAGCTCAAAATGCATATGGTTATGAGAGCATAGGCTGGAGATTGTGATAATTGCGAATGTAAAGTGGAAGCAGTAACTATAGTGGTAGAATTGAAACCTGTAAAAAGACATAATTACAACTGGTTATTAATTGGAGTGGTGAACACGATCGGAGTGACAAGAACCATACCTTTGAAGCGCTCTGAATAGTCACTGCGAGATCCTGAACTAGGCTATCGTATGCAAATATTGAGTGAAAAAACAAGGGAGCAGGGGTCGAACGATACCTTTAGCCCACAGATTCGAAGTTGACGTGTTTTTTTGGCCATGCATTTGGTAAGTCTACGTGGAGGAGGTGCATTCGAATGACCGGTTCTCGAGGGGATGTAGGGCTATGATGCTTCTAGCTAGGTATCAATATGGTACTGGTTCCAGTGCCTAATTCGTAATTGACGTATAAGGAATTACCTAATACTCCTTTGGAACGCGCTTAACTAGGTTTGCTAATTCAATGGTGCAGCAGGGATAAAGATGGTCAAGAGAAAATTCGTGCAAATGCTTTGTTGGATCTCTGAAGATCGAGGTGCATGACACCAATTTTACTAATAGAAGGTAGACAATTTACAAAATTTACACTTCAATATTGTCAAATTTTCAATTTTCTCCATGACACAATTAAAAATGACTAATTCATATTCTTCTAGCTAGTCATTTTTTATGTCGTGACTAAATTAGTCGTTTATGTTAGTCATTTTTAACTCCGTCACTTATTATCTAGTCATATTCATTAGCTGGTGACTAAATTAGTCGTTTATAGTTGGGTCAATAAAAATTGCTCATATTTAGTTGTAAATCACTTGAAAAACCTATGGTGACTAGAATCTTTAGTCACCTAGTAGTTAATTCCTCATTTTGTACTAGTGAAATAACTAAGGATCAAAGGGAAGAACAACGAAGAAGAGACCATGAATGAAAAATATTGCAATTGGAAAATGGGGATGGTAAGGAAGATTGTAGAAGTGAAAATCGAGATTGAGTGTTGGTATGTTGACAAAGACAACGTCAAGATATAAACTAGGAAATGGGACAAACTGACCTATTTCTCTAGTTGAACCAATCACCAAATAAATGGACCAATAATGCAAGATGATGATGATGACCTTCAAGCAAAATCTATTGTGTCAGTGGTTTCATATGAATATGAAGTTATTGCCCATAGAAAATCATGAAATAATTGATAAAATGCATCATGTTCAAATGTGCCATGTGTGAGAGGAGTCATATCCCAACATTCAAGTGATGATTGCTATTATAGGTCCAATGTGTAAGAGATGTAAAAGAGAGGGTAACAACCACATATTTTCATCTCAAAACCATATGAATCTAGGGTTGCAACCATTGATCCTTGCAAGTCTTACACAATTTGGAGAGATGTTCATAGAATGAGTCAGTCCAATTTTGCAGGTTATGCACTCAATAGGCAGGCAATACAAATCTAGAGGATAGACCATCATTTTTTGTTGGGAGGTCAAAGATATTGCCAAGAAATTACCTCGACATACTAAAGATTCAAACTTAATGATTGTTGTGCAAAAAAGGTCATCAAGGATCAAACTATGTTTTCACTGTTACATCACTATTACAATGGTTTCACTAAGCCTCCTTAGTATAAAAATGATTTCATGCATTAATTTATGTGACAACTTCATCATCATTTCATTGGCTTTGTGCATGAATTTTAGTCGATATAGATCATTATTACATTGTTTTCCTGCATTAATTCTAGTGACTATAGATCATTATGACATTGTTTTCGTGCATTAATTCCATTGACTATATATCATTATTACATTGGTTTCATGCATTTATTTTAGTAATCTAACCCTAATATCACTTCATTGCATCCACGTAGAAAGTGATTTAGCACCCAAAAAAAATATTAACTTCCAATTACGACGGTTGAACAATAACATAAAATCAATGATCAATCTATCCTCACCAATAATTTGGTAGGACTTTGTTGTGAAGGATGTCTAATGGATTAACGATTTCAAAGACATTACAAATTACTAGATCGATATGTATTACCTTTATGTGTTGATTACATTGGCTTTAGTGCACTAGTTTCTGTGACTATAAATCATTATTATCTTGGTTTCACTAACCCTCCTCGTTATTACATTATTTCGTGCATTGATTTCAATGGCTAATCCTCATCATTATCACATAATCACATTGGTTTCATGCATTAATTTCAGTGAGTAAGCCTCGTCACTATTACATTGGTTTTGTGCATTAATTTCAATAATTAAAAATCATTATTACATTGGTTTTGTGCATTAATTTTAGTGACTATAAATCATTATTACACTGGTTTTGTGCATTAATTTTAATCATTTAACCTTTATGCTGCTTCATTACATACATGTAGAAAGTGATTTAATACTAAAAGTAAATATTAACTACTTATTATGGTAGTTGAACAATGACAAAAAATCAAGGATCAATCTAACATCACCAATCATTTATTGGGAATTCATTGTGAAGGACGCTTGACATATCGACCTTAAGTCCTAGGGATTGACATTACAAAAGAAACTATTAATATTGGAAAGTCAAAGTAACTAGGTCTCACTTTTACTGAAATATCTCGAGTTAAATATTTGGATGGTATTCAATTTAAACCTCCATTTTCATATGATTGATATGACAAAACGGGGAAGTGTGTGGGTGTGTCCAATAAAAAGTTGAAGGAGACACATTGAGATCAATTACCATGTAATTTATATGATATTCAATATCTTCATCATATCATGTTGTTACTATTCACTTGAACATTGTTACTTTGCACTTATTCATCTTTCTAATCATTCAAATTTTCCAATATTCTATTTTGTTTTTATTATTATCAAAATACACCTTATAGATTATACTTAGTAAATTTCAAAGGAGCACATTCATCTAAAAAACATAAATATACATAATCGTGATCATCTAAAGTTTTGATGCATCTGCCCTCAACTAGAACCAACATAGATCCATCTAAACTCTGGATCTACCATACACTGAGAGGGATCAAATCCCCCAAGGTGCAAACCTCTCATCAAGTTTTGCACTCTAAAAAATGTTTGCATGTGAGGGATTTGATCCCTCTTGACGCATGGTAGATTTAGAGTTTAGACATGTATATGATGTTTAGTCGCTCAAGTATGAACAACAATGTTATGAAAATGTATCATTATCTAATGATTGTGAGGGCCTTGCCAAAAACCTTAGTTTAGTATTTTACTTAAGGATTCATATGCATTTGTGACAGATTTCAAGTTCTCGAGTTGGAAATTAAGTATCCTTTTGAGGATTTAGATAAGGAGATGTTTAAGTACTTTACATATGTTGTAATTATAAGTTTACACCCTTGATTTTCATTGTGGATGAAACATAAAGATGTTTAAATTGCATGAATGGTATATAAGATGAGGTAATTGGAACACGGTCTCTAATTGGAATTGCAAAAAAGACAATTACCTTGAAAGGATGCTTTGGATATACTCATATAGGGTGAGATAGTCCTAAGGATTTTATGGTCAACAAAGCATATAATCACTTAATATCCACTTTTCACTTTGGCACATATCACAATATGAACAAAGGTATATATTTCACTTTGGTAGTTGTACTAGAAAAGGAACCTTGCTGAGAGAATCTAAGTAAGTGAGGTTCTATGGGGCCCTCTTAATGTTGCATGTGCATTGCTGTTTCATATATTAGTGATCATCACTTTCCAAATTTCCCGTATGCTTGTCATATGGGACATTATCTAAAATTATGGCATTGATATTGAATACCCCTCAATAGCAAGGTGTATCAATTTTCCTTCATTGATGGACCAAGGATAATTTTCAATCCAATGTGAAAGCTAGATTATATATGGAACTTAGTGACATGTTTTTCAATATGGAGTATGTGGTCGAAGTAGAGCAATTGATTCTTAATGGACAAATCAAACCAATTCAAACCATCCCATATATCTACATTTGGTTGGAGCATCACCAACCAATTTTTAATGGACAAATCCAAATAATTCAAACTATCCAATAAAGGAATTTAAAGAAAACCATTTTATTTGAAGTTTTGAAAGAAGATGATCTCAAGGGCATCCAAGAGAACGAAATCAAGTTATCCTTATGGGGAAGTGAGCCTTCTAATTTGATTTAGTCATGTGGTTGAACTACATTATGCCTTGTTCACTTAAATGTTTTCCCACCCCCATCACCATCCTTCATCAAGCTAGTTTTTTATGTGACTTAAGAGGTAGTTTAGGGAGTGCATGGATTGGAGTTCTATTAATAAATGAACTAGGTGAACCAATACAATGTTTTTCATAGAACATTATCATATCCTCGAACAATAATTATGAGATCATGACCCTACAAAAGGGCTTGTTGTTAGCTCATGCTCTGCATTTAAATAAGTTGATAGTGGAGGGTGTTTGTATTATTATTTGAGATGCTCAAATGGGTTGTTCATAATCACAAAAGTGTGAATCTTTGTAACACACTAGCAACTCCCCATGCCACTCTAAGATAATTTGTGATTGTTGCATACCTTAGATGTATTTCTTCACCCACAACTGCAAAGATTCCATCCTCATTGTTGATGCTCCTATTAATAGAGAGGATTTAAATTCTAAGATAATTTGTGATTGTTGCATACCTTAGATGTATTTCTTCACCCACAACTGCAAAGATTCCATCCTCATTGTTGATGCTCCTATTAATAGAGAGGATTTAAATTAAGGCAATCATGTCATATGGAATTAGCACCAATATACTTCATTTAGTCTAGTTTTCAGTGAGCATAGTTAGTTAATTGCAAAAATACATTGTGAACACTATAGTACTTAAAGTGTTGGTCAATCATCTCTTTACTTAGTGTTTCACATTTGGTGCCAACATCAATACGACGAGTGGTTGAAAGGTCTTTTTCTCATACAAGTTTTATAATGGATAGTTTTGAAATTATTGTTTTGGGTATAACCATTGTATGTATTACAATGGTTGCTTAAGTATATCATGCAAACTTTCCAAGTATTAATATCATGCATACATAGATATCCTTTCCTCAATACTAGTGTGAGCATTACAATTATGTGGGGCTCTTTGTATCTATGGGATCTATTAATGTCGTCAATCGACCCTAGGGGCTAGGGACCTTCCAAAAAAAAGAAAAAAGTTTCACTAATCATATATTATTATTCTTTGTGATGTGAGTTTTTGATGTGACAAGTGATCCTTGAATTATTTCAATCTGTTTGTTTTAGGTCCCTCATTAACTATATTACCTAAAATTCCCATGGATGCTTATGACCTAGTGGTTGTCTGATCTTTGTTTTAAATTTAGTTAGATGGCTAGCCCGAATTAGGTGATATATGAATTATTTTGATTACTTATGCATTCTCAAGTATAATGTGTTCAAGATCCTATTGCTCATAGTGACCTTACTAAAGTGCCTATATTTATTGCGATAACATTATTTCAATGTTTTATTTTAATAGTTATGAATGATATGTGAATGGATTTTTCCAATGATGTGTTAATTATGTGCATGAAGAAGCAATAGTATCCATACACAATAATCAAATGCATAGTAATCAAAACATATATAAAAATGTATTGCAGTCAAAAGGCTTTGTCTCTATTATGCTATACAAGTATTTACTAATCCCACTATTGCTAGGTGTTTCATCATTTTGGGTTGGCGCATGTACCATTAGACCTGGACAATTTACTTATGTAACAAAGTCAATTGATGCATACCTTACATTAATGTACACTTGTACCTATTGTTGAAATATATGCTTATTTTATGCGATAGCAAAGGGGATATCAAGTAGAGGACAACTAAAAAATAAGTTGACCTCAGATGAAAAGTTGTATTGTGTTAGATTGGTTTCTACCCCTAAATATCCACCTTGCTAAATATGGTGTTGTTGCTTGGAACAACCATCCATTTATGCAAAGCACACAAAGAATAACACATGGAATATCAAGTAGAGAGCAACTCAAAGATAAGTTTATCTTAGAAGAAAAGATGTATGGTGTTAGATTTGTTTCTACTCCCAACTATCCACCTTACAAAATATGGTGTTGTTTCTCAGAACAAACATTCATTTATGCAAAGCATACAAATATGTAACATGGTTATTGTCCTTTCTAAAACAAGCATGTAACCTAGATTGTTATATACCTCTTGCAACAATTCAAACTTTGTGGGGTGATTGATATACATTTGAGTTCATGATTAATAAGATATTGTTTTCTTCACTTTCCATTTCTTCTTACAAGCCTTCTTAATACAATTGCAGGTCAATAGTATAAATAAGAAAAGAGGATCACAAAGGTTGAACACAAGATTTTATTAATTGAATTACTTCTCTAATGATTATAAACTAGTCATAATGTAAATTACACATCTACACAACATAATATTGTGAGCAATGCATGAATCAATGGATAACCCTTGGGAAACCTTACTCTCTTAGTGAAGTCACTATGTTTGCAAAGATATTTCGTGTAGCACAATGGAACATCTTTAAATCATAGAGAGGGAGTGGGGTAATAAGAATTAAATTGCATAATTGAGAATGAAGTTGAAGATTCATAAGACAAGGCATGCATTGAAGGCTCATGTAGAGGATCCAACTCATAGCTTAACATCCAATTAGCTTCCAAGTCAGCCATAATGACCAACCAAAAGCTTAGCTAGAGGAAATTTCATCCAAGAAGCCTATAGTGAGGAAAGAAAGCTCCAGGTTTTTAGCAATGAATCGAATCCATGGAAAACACTTATTATGCAACACGATACTTCTTAGTTCCTCTAAGTGAAATGTTTTACTTCAACAAAAATATGGTTGCAATGTTACCATATTGAAAATGCGCAACAAGTTAAAACATACTCAATGAAGAGATGCAACAATGAACTATGATGGGAATGTTATGATCTTTGCATGTAAATAGATTGGAAATTCGAGAGTCAAATGGTATAAGTCGGCTAGAGTTGAAGGTGACAGATGGTGGAGGCTTGTTCGATTGACCAAATGGAATAGTTGTTTGGTCGAAGGAAAATGACTAGTTGACAGGACGTTAACAAAATGATTAAAGCTCAATGAAAACCGACCATAGTTGACCTAGTCAAGTCGACTGTAATATAATAACTAAAAGTGGTTAGGAAGTTATGGATTGTCGTTAATGAACAGTTGGTTGTATTGAATCTATAAATAAGATGTAATGGTTATGCATGATATACCGCGAGATGACATTAACAGTGTGTAGCATGATCATGTAATGAAGTGTGAATTGTGGTCTAGCAAGTCACGATTGTATACACATGTTTGAGTGTTTGATTAATAGATGAGTGAAAACTCATTGGTTTGTTGGTTTTCCTCCATGAGAGATGTTTCCAGGGTAATTTATGTGTATCATGTTGATGTTGTTTTGTGCCATTGTTTAAGTTTAATTGTGTTTAACTCTATGAATCAATTTGCATACTTGTAATCGGTATTAGACCCAACAATTGGTATCATGGTTGTATTTGGTTGTAGAGGGACACATTTGTTGGTGAGGGTTTGGCTTGATCCTATATCTAGGGAATACACGATACAATGAGAGTCTTTGAGAAGCATTGATTCATAGTTAGAATGGATAACATGTAGAGGATAGAAATTAAAATGTTTAATGGACAAAATTTGAGCTTTGAAAGCTTAAGATGGAGGATCTCCTTATATATCGAGAACAATGGATAACAATCGATACAAGAACGACTCTAGTAGGTGTGTCGAAGGAAGACTACAAAATATCAACTGAAAGGCAAGGAATATAATTAGACATTGTTTATAAGATTCTATATTGTTGAATGTATCAAACTATGACACTTCAAAGAAGCTATGGGAAAATTTGGGGAGCTTGTACCAATTGAAATATATGGTTAACAAGTTGTTTCTTTGGAAGAAGTTGTATCTTTTGAGGATGGGTGAAGGTGACTCAGTTATAGAGCACGTGAGTGCATTCAACACTGTTACCAGTAAGTTATTCTACATGGATATTAAAATCACCTAGGAGGAAAACTGCATCACTCTGCTACATTCTTTTCCAGATTCTTGGGATAAATTGGTAGTGGTTATTAGTAGTAACAATACCACATTAAATATCAACAATATGGTCTCCTACATGTTGTCATAAGAGATGAGATGAAATAACATGGAAGGAATGACCCATGATTCCTTGATGGTGCGAGGTTGATTGATAGATAAAGGAAACAAAATCTTCGATAGAAGATCAAGCTTGAGGGGTAGATCTAAGACTAGATCCTTGGTTCAATGATGAAAACATGTTGGGAATACAACACAATCAAGAATTATAGATGAAACTATAAGTTGATGGAAGTTGAGGAAGGAATAGGGTCTAAAGAAGGTCTGTTGAATGATGGTAAGTCATCACAATAAGATAAAGGTGACGTGTATTTGGCCTCCTCAAAGTACACAACCAGATTGTGACTCTTGGTTGATTGACTTTGGTGTGTCATATAATATGACACCTCGCAGAGTGTGGTTCGAAGAGTATGAGAATATAAATGGTCATGATGTTTTATTATGATATGATTCACCAACCAAGATAGTTAGATGAGGTAAAGTTCATTTGAAATAGAAACATGGAAGAATATGAATACTTCCAAGAGTGTTGCATATCCAAGGTTTGGCTCAAAACCTGATATTAGTTGGTAAAAGGGGGAATGCAGGCATGCATTCTATATTTGAAAAAAAAAGTGCAAGATGGTGTGAGCAGCTATGGTATTAATGAGGGGAATTTGGACAGGAACCTTGTATAAACTATTGGGAATAACACGCACAGACGGATGTGCTAATACAACATGTCCTAAGCACGATGGGATATCTTCTTATATAGTCGACTCGACTATGATGTGGCATCAACAAATTGGACATACAAGTGAGAAAGGTATTCGTTTTAGGCCTTGTAAAGGTATGGCTGAAGGTCTCCCTGATTTCTCTAAAGAAGTTGAGTTCTGTGAACATTGTATTATGGTAATCAGAGTCATGTAATGTTCTCATCTAGTGCTACTAGGGCTAAGGAAATACCGAAGTTAATACATAGTGATGTGTTTATACCTTTGTCAATACCTTCACCGGGAATATCTTAGTATTACATTTCTTTCATAGATGATCTCTCCATAATGACCTTGTTTTATTTTATGAGGAACGGGTATGCATTTTTTGAGAACTTTCAAGAGTTTAAATCTCTTGGGGAGAATCAAACTAGTAAAAAGATCAAGGTGTCAAGAATTGATAACAATGGAGAATTATGTGGAAAAAAATTCAACCAATTATGTAGACGACACGGTATAGCTCGACAAAACACATGAACTCCATAAATGCCTCAATAAAAAAGAGTTGTTGACAGAATGAACAGAATAATGATGGAGAAAGCGAGGAGCATGCTCAATGGTGCAGGAGTTGCATAACAATTTTGGCCAGAAGCAGTCAACACAGTGTGTTACCTGGTGAATAGGTGGTCGTCATGGATTTGGTTGACGACTCCATATGAGGCATGGGTTGGTAAAAGGCCCTCTCTTACACATCTCATAGTGTTTGGGTGTCATGACTTTACACATATCCCAAAGGAGAAAAGAACCAAACTTGACAAGAAAGTTGGAGAAATACATCTTCATCGGGTACAAGGATGGAGTCAAAGGGTATAAGCTATGGAACACAATGACGAGGAAGGAAAAACATACCAGATATGTGATCTTCAGAGAAGTCGGAGGAACTTTTAGGGATGAAGAGGTTAAAAAAATTTAGAAAATTAAGAGTTTGAACTTATTAACGAAAGTCCAGATTTAGATGAGTCAACCAAGTCTAACGAAGAGGTGGAATAATAGATTCTGGATGTTAGGAAGTATAGTTGAGCAAGACAAAAACCATAAAGGCATGGTCCACCCACTCTTCCTTTGATTTTGTGTTATATTCCATAGAAGGAGATCCCATGTCAGTAAAGGAAGCGATCGACTCGATAAAGAGTAAACTCTAGAAAAGGGCCATGGAAGAAGAAATGGAGTCCTTGAAGAAAAATGAAACGTGGGACTAGTTGCATTACTAATTGGAGGGAAAATCATCAACAGTAAGTGGTTGTTGAATAAACAGTTGAATGCAATACTTGACTGGTAGCGAAAGGACATTCCCAAGTCGATGGAGTGAACTTCAGCGAAATTTTCTCACCTATTGCCAAGCTAACTTTCATAAGAGTAATAATGTCTTTAGTTGCAACATTTAATCTTGAGATGGAGCTAATGGATGTAAAGATGATATTTCTTCATGGTGATCTTGAAGAAGATATTTATATGAAGTAGTCTAAAGGTTTTTATGGAAGGATAAAAAGAGTTGGCCTGTAAGCTCAAGAAATCTCTCTACGGTCCAAAACAATTGTCCAAGATGTGGTATCATAAGTTTGACATGTATGTTCAATAGTTGGGGTTTGTGAGAAGTTAGGTTAATCATTGTGTGTGTGGGAAGAAAGTCAGTGTTCGATTGATATATGTAGTTTTATATGTCTGACATGTTTTTGGTTGGGGATAACATGGATCTAATAAAGAAGGTGAAATTGCAGTTATCCTCCAAGTTCAACGTGAAGGGTCTCATAGTAGCCAATTACATTCTTGGAATGGAAATTTAGAGAGATCGTGTCTCTGTTAAAGTCAAAGGAAATATGTTGAGATAGTTCTGAAACGTTTCAACATGTAGGAGAGTATACATGTTAGGGTCCGTATTTTTGTAGGAGTCAAGGTATCTATTGAACAACGTCCTAATATAGAAGAAGAAACATATTATATGTTACATGTGCCATATGCTAGTGTTATAATTAGTTTAATATACATTATTGTCTATACACGACTTGATATTGCTCAAGCAGTGGGAGTATTTAGTAGGTCATATCGACGCTTGGAAAAGAGCACTAGACAACTGTCAAGAGAGTAGTGAGGTGCTCTACAACCTAGTATAGGGGAGATGTGTTCATATATATATATATATATATAAGGTGGTTCACCATGGAAGTCCTTTTTACACCATGGCTACGTCCACCCGGGAAAATATCTCTTATACTCGCTTAGCAAGTATACATGAACGGGCAACAACAACAACCCCTGAAAGGGCTAATCACAATAAACGACTCACCAACTTAATATTTCATTACATATAAGGGTTCCCAAGGAGAAAATGTATTCGACGAGATTCGAACATGGGCTGGGAGGGGAGGGAAATAACCAAATATCCCAACCACTCGAGCTACACCCAATGGACTATATATATATATAATCATGTCGGCCTAAACTAAAATTGAAAAGTCATTTCCTAAAATAAAAATTCATGTCATTTCTTAAATATTTATATTATATAATCTCCACACTATCAAAAAATATATTAAATCAACAAAATAATTTCAATCTGTGGAGAATCTTCGCGCAATTATTTGCGACAAATAAGGGATCAAAATTCTTAAGTTATATTTTGTTTTAAACATGTAAAAAATTTAGGATAAAAAAAAGTTTACACCTCAAAAAATTAGATCCCTCTCAGTGCTTGGTAGATCCAGGTTTAAGATGGATCTACGTTGGTACCTAAACAACCAACAACAATGCAAATATAACATATCAAAATTTAGGAAGGTGGATGATAGTGCATTGATTGTTAGAATGTAAGATTTGGTTATAGTGATTGGATGGAGACATAGGATTATGGTAAACTTATCAAGAAACAAAATAGATCATAATGTTATTGGTGATGGAATATTTTCCAACCATAGAGAATACATTCATGCATAAGTGGCACCATGGCCCCACACAAGGCCCAGTTGTGGGTGAAGACAAGGATGATATGCCCCCATGTTTTGGATCCATTTTCCATATTTCATTTGAATTTCTTTGATATTCCTAGTGGCACACTACCCTAGCTTAATTGAGAGTTTGATTGAGAATATAGGTTAGGGTTCATCATACTATTCTTACTTGATTCTAGAAGAATCGTAATCATTCCCAACCAATTGGAATTGCTTAGTAAGCCTTTAAATGCAAGTCAGAACAATGGGCAGGGAGGATTCTAGAGAGGAGGTGTGATAAATCCTTTTTTAGGTTTGTATATTGATTTGAATTTGCACTCTATATACATTTTCTTTGGAGAGGTAGATTGTTTGTCTTTTATTAAACCACATTAGAAGGTCCAGATAATAATTGGTGCTAATAAGTGGTATTTTGTGTAGAAATATGGTTGTAGTATTTCACATTTTATTGATTTTTCTGAATCCAAATGGACGTTCTTGTTTCTCATTTCTTCATTACTTGGATTTTCTTTGTACAATTTTAAAACATGAAGAACTATTTGAATCACCCCTAGTGCAAGTCCATGTAGGGGCTTGAAGGGACATTTAAGTAGTGGATGTGTTGATGTATTTGTAACTTCAGAATGTATTCACTTGTATATCTTATGTATTGTACCCCGATGTTTCTATCGGGAAGTATCTGTAATGTAATTGAGTCATGTCATGCCTCGATGTTCCTATCGGGAGATTCAATAATGTAAACAAGTCATGTAAAGTCATAGAGTGTAACCCTCCTTATTGATCAAGGGTTAAAGTCCCTGCAGTTGTGGGGCCCTAGGGTTATTAGACTCTCCTAGAGAAGTCGGCCCTAGTGAGTTATTGTCAAGTTGAGAATTAGTATAAATAGAGAGGGAGCCTCTCTATTTAACACACATTCACTCACACTCAGTTGTAGCGCATATCTGAGAGAGAAAGAAGTTGGGACAAGAGAGAGAGACTACTGATGTCGGGAGATCATCTTACTGTATTTGGGTTTTACTTTTGGTGCTGATTCTATCTCTGAGGAAGTTGCGGGGTTTTCTCATTTATGGTTTCCTCAAGGAAAATCTTTGTGTTCATTGTCTCTTATGATTGATTGATGTGCTTGTTATTCTCTCAGATAAGATCCTAAGATCATATAGCTTAAATGTTAAAAATCTAACATGGTATCAGAGCTAACCTGAGAAGAAGACATTGTGTAGCTGCTGAAGCTAGGGATTCCTACTTTTTGGATCTCTCTCCATAGATTTTTAGCAAAAGGAGGATAGGTTGACCCTCCTCTCTAGGGCGCATCTTTCTGTCGAAGCAGAATCTGATTATGAGCATTTTCAGTTTTTGACTCGACACTACTGCGGGAAATTAGGGATTTCCATAGAAGTGGAATTTTTGAATGAACCAAGGCCTGGATTGATCTCCTCCCCAAAATTGAAGTTTAGAGATCAAGATCAAAGTTTTTGGTTGGGTAGAAATCCGAGAAAGTCAACCCCTAATCTGATTTTGAACCAGAAAACCAGCTCTACAGAAATTCAGCTCCAGATCTAGTTCCGACATCTTAACCTGGTAAGATCTAAATCTTTTGCATTTCCATTTGAGGTTCTATGTTAAGATGTCTCATCATACCAAGCTTGATGAAAAGCTTGAGGGAGCTGATAACTTTTGAGCTTGGAAGTATAGGATCTCCCTGGTCCTGGAAGAAAATGAGTTGGACTCTTACATCAATGAAGAGGTTCCAGTTCCAGAGGGAGATGAGGCTAAGGCATTACACAAGAAGAAATTGGTCATGGCTAAGAGGATTATTGCTGATTCAATCAAGGATCACCTCATCCCACAAGTGTCCTCCCTAAAGACACCTAAAGAGATGTTTGATGCCTTGACCAAGTTATTTGAAGGGAAGAACATAAACCAGAAGATGACTATGAGAAACCGATTGAAGAATGTAAAGATCCAGAATGCAGAGACCATCCAGTCTTACTTTACAAGGGTCTCTCAGATCAAGGAATAGCTTGAAGCGGTAGATGAAGAAGTCAAGAATGTAGAAATGGTCTTCCTAGGGCATGGGACTCTTTCATTCAAGGGATCTGTGCCAGAAAGAAGCTAATCAAGTTTAGCAAACTGTGGGAAGAATGCTCACAAGAAGAAGCTCGAGTATTAGCATGAGAAGAAAAGATGGGAAGTGAAGATCAAGCTCTCATAGTACAATCCAAGAAAATAAGAACATACCATCACAAAGGCAAGTACTCTCGCCAGAAGAAAAACACTAGAAAATCTAACAAAGATTTGTCTAAATACATTTGCAATACATGTGATGAAAGAGGACACCTTGCAAGCGATTTTCCTAGAAACAAAGATAGATCTCACAAGAGGATGGGAAACAAGAAAAGACATCATGCTCATGCTGCAGAAGATGATGAGCCTTCCAAGAAGAGAATCAAACAAGACAGTGATGATTCTTCAAGAGATGAAGAATATGTTTTGATTTTTTCTCTCACGGGAAACATCACACATGGAAGCAATGATTGGCTTATAAATAGCGGGGCTTCCAAACACATGACGGGATTCAAAGAATTATTTGTGAAACTATCAGAACATGAATCACCCCACAAGGTGAAACTTGGGGATGAATACCAGTATCCAATAAAAGGTAGTGGAGAATCCTCCTACAAATTAGACTATGGAAAGTCTATGAAAATAAAGGATGTCCTATTTGTACCAGGACTAAAGAAGAACCTTGTCTCCATCTTTGCATTAGATGCAAAAGGCATGAGAGTTGCATTTATAGATGGACAAGTTCTCATGTGGCCAAAAGGAAAGACTATTGACGATGCAGTGGTAATTGGAGAACAAGAGGGAGGACTATACAGATTAAAGGGCCAACCAGAACAAGCTTTGGTGCATGACTTAGTAGAACCAAATGAAATTTGGAATAGAAGGCTTGCACATGTGCACTATAGGGCACTACCACTTGCAAGCAAAGATGTTGAAGGTCTTCTAGAATTACAAGCAAAACATGAAGGAGTATGCAAGGGATGTGCGAAAGGAAAGAACACAAAGAAGACATTTCCAAGTAGCGAAAGAAAGGCTAAAGGAATCTTGGAAATCATTCACTCCGATGTCATCCAATTCATTAAGCAGGTATGTATACTATGTTTCTTTCATTGATGATTTTTCTAGGAAGACATGGATATACTTCATGAAGAACAAAGATGAAGTATTCATCAAGTTAAAGGAATTCAAAGCCTTGATAAAAAACTACACAAAGAAGAAGATCAAGTTTTTCCAATCAGACAATGGTGGAGAATTCACATCAAATGAATTCAAAGAATTATGCAAACATTCACACCTGAAGAAGTGTTTTTCTGCAAGAAACCAGAAGTCAGTCATCTCAGAATATTTGGCTGTCCAGTATACATTCACATTCCAAAAGAAAAGAGGACAAAGTTAGATCCTTCAGGAATGAAGGGTATATTTGTGGGATACTCTGAAAGCTCGAAGGCTTACAGAATATACTTCCCAGGATTTAAGAAGATCAACAACAGCAGGGACGTAACATTTGATGAAGACTTAGCTTACAACAAATCCAGAAAGAGACATGCTGAAGAACGTGAAGAAATAGAAGTACCCAAAATTCATCACACAACCATGAATGATGCAACTCAAGAAGAAGATAGAGAAATAAAAGAAACTCAAGAACTTGTAGATCCACCTCAGGAGAAGAACCCTCACAAGAGGAAACCATCATGGGTACGAGAAGCTATCCAAGGTGCAGAAAGATATGGAGCTCTAGAAGAGATACACAAAGAGAGGAAAAGAACCAGGTCCTACTCCGGTTATGTAGCCCTATTATGGGAATTCATTGATAAAGAACCTTCCAACTATGAAGAAGCGACAGAAAAGAAAGAATGGAAGGATGCTATGATTGAAGAGTCTCAATCGATCATGAAGAACGATGTTTGGGATGTTGTCCCAAGACCAGAGGGGAAGTCTATTGTGAATTTGAAATGGATCTATAAGATCAATCATGCTGCAGATGGTAGCATAGAGAAATATAAAGCAAGATTTGTGGCTCACAGTTTTTACCGGAAAGAAGGAATAGATTATGAAGAAACCTTTGCACCTATAGCCAGATATACTTCCATCAGATCAGTACTTGCTTTAGTTGTAGTAATGAAATGGAAAGTACACCATATGGATGTCAAGGCAAATTTCTTGAATGGTGTAGTAGAAGAGGAAGTATATGTGGAGCAGCCACTTGGTTTTGAGACACATGACAGAGAGACTCATGTGTGTAAGTTAAATAAAGCCTTGTATGGTTTGAAACAAGCACCCAGGACATGGTATGGCAGAATTGAAAACTTCCTATCCAGTTTGGGCTTTACCAAGAGTAAAACAGATTCCAACCTTTACTAGAAGGTTGAAGAAGAGAACCTAGTGATACTCCTAATGTATGTAGATGATCTATTTGTAATAGGTGAGGATGGGTTGATTGCTGATACAAAGAGGAAGCTTGCTGCTAAGTTCGAAATGAAGGAATTGGGTATGATGCACTACTTTCTAGGCATGGAGGTGTGGCAGAATGCAGATGGAATTTCCCTCGGACAAGGGAAGTATGTAGTTGAGATCTTGAAGAGGTTCAGGATGATGGACCGCAAGGCCATGACCACACCTATGGCATCGAACCTGAAGCTATTGAGTGATGCTTCATCAGAATCGGTTGATGCTACGATGTATCATCAGATGATTGGGTCCTTGATGTACCTGATGAATACGAGACCAGATATTTGCTTTGCTATGAAAGCATTGAGCCCGTTCCTGACGGATCCGAGACATGTTCACTTGATTTTTTCAAAGCATACTCTGAGGTACCTGAAGGGTACAATTGATTATGGGCTCAAGTATGAGGCGAATCAGAAGATTAACCTGGAAGGTTATGTCGATTCGGATTGGGTAGGCAGTGCCATTGATAGAAATATCACTTCAGGGTGTTGCTTTAGTATGGGATCAGGTGTGATCTCCTAGTTTAGCAGGAAGCAGTCCTGTGTGGCACTGAGTACAACCGAAGCAGAGTATGTTGCAGCTTGTTCGGCTAGTTGTGAGACAGTATAGCTAAGAAGGCTACTGTCTGATTTATTTGATCTAGAGATGGATGCTACTTGCATATATTGCGACAACCATAACTATGTGAAGATGTCGGAGAACCCAGTGTTCCATGACAAGTCAAAGCATATTGAGATCAACTATCACTATATCAGGGATATGGTGCAGAGAGGAGCAGTAAAGCTCCAATATGTTGCGACGGACGAGTAGATAGCTGATGTGTTGACCAAACCATTAGCTAGAGTGAAGTTTGAGTACTTCAGGGAGAGGCTTGGTGTTCTCCAGATCGAGGTTTCCTCCAAAGGGAATTGATGTGTTCGTTGGCCTTTCTAACATGGTGGAAGGCTGAGATTCACATGGTCAGATGTAAGTGCAAAGATATTCTGATGTGATTATGGGATGTGTTTCCACATGATCAGTGCAGAGCCATTCTGATGTGATTATGGGATGTGTTCCCACATGATCAAATATAAGTGTAGAGCCATTCTGATGTGGTTGAGGGATGTGTTCCCACATGATCAGATATAAGTGCAAAGCCATTCTGATGTGATTGAGGGATGCGTTCCCACATGATCAGATATAAGCGCAGAGCCATTCTGGTGTGATTGCGATATGTGTTCCCACATGATCAGATGTAAGTACAGAGCCTTTCTGACAAGACGAGGTCGGATGTAAGTGCAGATCCTTTCTGATAAGATGAGGTCGGATGTAAGTGCAGAGTCTTTCTAACAAGATGAGGTTGGATGTGAGTGTTGGGCCTTTCTGACATGGGTTTTGGATGTGTTCCTCCCATTGTCAGATGTGAGTGCTGGGCATGCCTTTCTGACATGGTTCTTGGATGTGTTCCTCCCATGGTCAGATGTAAGTGCTGGGCGGTCCTTTTTGACATGGTTCATTCCATGGTCAGATATAAGTGCTGAAGACGATGAAGACCTACATGGAGGCCAGGCCTACAACCAACATGAAAAAGGGTTGGCTCTGTAGAACTTCCTATGACGAGTAGAATTGAGATAGCACCAATGATGATGACCCAGTGATGATCCAGACTTGATGATGATCTGGTGATGATCCAGACTTGATGATGATCCAGATCCAGTGATGAAGATGAATTGATGATGATCCAGATGATATAGAGAAGAAGACTTGTGCTAATAAATTGTGTCGACAGAATACCTTCCTAGTTAAGAGGGAGTGTTGATGTATTTGTAAATTCGAAATGTATTGACTTGTATATCTTATGTATTGTACCCTGATGTTTCTATTGGGAAGTATCTGTAATTTAATTGAGTCATGTCATGCCCCGATGTTCCTATCGGGAGATTCAATAATGTAAACAAGTCATGTAAAGTCATAGAGTGTAACCCTCCTTATTGATCAAGGGTTAAAGTCCTTGCAATTGTGGGGCCCTAGGGTTATTAGACTCTCCTAGAGAAGTCGGCCCTAGTGAGTTATTGTCAAGTCAGGAATTAGTATAAATAGATAAGGAGCCTCTCTATTTAACACACATTCACTCACACTCAGTTGTAGCGCATAATTGAGAGAGAAAGAAGAAGCTGGGACAAGAGAGAGAGAGACTAATACTGTCGGGAGATCATCTTACTGTCTTTGGGTTTTACTTTTGGTGTTGATTATATCTCTGAGGAAGTTGTGGGGTTTTCTCCTCTATGGTTTCCCCGAGGAAAATATTTGTGTTCATTATCTCTTGTGATTGATTGCTGTGCTTGTTATTCTCTCAGATAAGATACTAAGATCTTATAGCTTAAATGTTAAAAATCTAACATGATGATGATGTATGGAGTCATATTTAATAAAATGAAGGGATCATTGGTTGGATCATATCACTTGTATTTATGAGAATATTTATTTTTGTTCTTGCCTTTACTTTTAAAGATGAAACAAGAGTGACATTATTTCATTTATGATGTATTGAATTGTGGTTTCTAGTATATGTATATAATGGTTCTATTAGTTTCATTTCTTTACCTTTTTGCGCGCACTCTTACTTACTTTCTTTTTTGCAATGCAATTTTAAAATACCAAAATTTACTAAGCATCAAAACACATAAAATTTAATTATTTTCATTTTTTAAGGATTTCAAGATACTTTGATTCATCAAAGTTTAATGTGTAGTCCAAGGGTACTTTAAATTGTAGGATGACATTCCCACCTCTTCTCGTTTAGCATCAAGGGAGGTTGAAATTTATGTGGAAAAGCATTTAACCAGTTATGTAGAAAACACGATATAGCTTGACAAAACACATGAACTCCATACATTCCTCAATAGAAAAGAGTTGTTGAAAGGATGAATAGAACAATGATGGAGAAAGAGAGGAGCATGCTCAGTAGTGGAGGAGTCGCATAACAATTTTGGGCAGAAGAAGTCGACATGGTGTGTTACCTAGTGAATAGGCCGTTGTCAATGGATTTGGTTGACAACTCTATATGAGGTATGGGCTGGTAAAATTCCCTCTCTTACACATATCATATTGTTTGGGTGTGATGACTTTGTGCATATCCCAAAGGAAAGAAGAGACAAACTTGATAGCAAGTTGGAGAATGCATCTTCATTTGGTACAAGGACGGAGTCAAAGGGTATAAGCTATGGAACAAAGTGATGATGAAGGAAGATCATACCAGATATGTGATCTTCAGAGAAGTCGCAGGAACATCTAGGGATGAAGAAGTTAAAAGAGAAAAAATAGAAAAGCAAGAGTTTGAAATAATCGATGAAAGTCCATATTTAGGTGAGTCAACCAAGTCTGACAAAGAGGTAGAACAATAGAATTTGTATGTCAGGAATTCTAGTCAAGTAAGACAACAACCAGAAAGGTACGGTCCGCCCACTCTTCCTCTGCTTTTGTGTTATCTATCATAGAAGACTATCCCAAATCGGTAAAGGAAGCAATGAACTTGATAAAGAGTAAATTATGGAAAAGGGCCATGGAAGAAGAAAAGGAGTCCTTAAAGAAAAATGAAAGGTGGGATCTAGTTGCATTACCAAATGGAAGGAAAATATTTGACAATAAGTTGTTGTTCAATAAAAAGTTGAATGGAAGAATCGACTGGTAGCGAAAGGATATTCCCAAGTCGAGGGAGTCAACCCTGCCTGGAAATTTGCCTTGGCTGGAACTCTGCCCCAGTTGGAACTATGGCATGGTTGGAACTCTGACCCAGATGGAACTCTACCGCCACAGGAAATATTCCTCAGTTGAAACTCTGCGTTGGCTAGAACTCCGGCCTGGTTGAAACTCTACCTCGGTTGGAACTTTTCCCTAATTGGAACTATGTCGCAGTTGGAACCCTACCACCACAGGAACTCTGCCTCGATTTGAACTCTACCTTGGATGGAACTCTGCCCCAGTCAAAATTATTCCTCGGTTAGAACTCTGCCCGACCAGGATTATGTTGGAACTTTTACTCTCCTGGAACTTTTCCATGCAGGAACTCTGTCACTATGCCCCGGCTAGAATTATGACCATGTCCTACTTTTTCATTTTACAGGGTTTTGTTAAGCTAGAGGCTTTAGACAAATCATATATTTCAATAAGATGGCCATATTACAGGTGCTCTTAGTATCTAAATAATCGATTTTTTTTATTTTTTTCACTAAGGCAGGTAATCTAGTCTTATTAGCGATGGAGTGCAAAACATTGATTAAATATTATTGGTGTTAATTCATGAAGACTTAAGCTATAGACTGATCAAGGACAATAGTGGGTGCAACTTGTTTTATTGTTTTGCAGATATATGTAATGGTTTGCTACGCACTAAGTGTCATAGGTTTAATAAACACAGAGAGGAGGTACGTTCATGGGAACCCATAACATTGCAAGTTGGTGCCCCACGGGGCTGTAAGTACAAGCTTAGATCATCATCAAAATTGGAAAAATACCATAAGTGAAAAATTATGATGCCGAATATCATTTCAAGAAGAATCAGAAGGCTAATGAAACTGTTGCTATCCAGAAAGAGGTCCAAAAAGCAGCAAGTTTTTTTCTTATTGTTGTCCATTTTAATGATATATATGACAAATGTTGCTTGATCCATGGATTCATCTCATTTTTCTTGTTATAGGGGGTGAAGTGTGTAGAGGAGTTGAGTGTAGATGTGTTGGAGCGTGTGAAAAGAATCATTTACAAATATGATGCAAAGTCAGAGGAAAAAAATATTCAATAAATAAGATTGTGTGTAAGAAAATTACAGAGGAGGTTTATGTTATATAAAGCCTTCAATGAGACGTCGTTGGTAATCTTTTACATTTCATATTCTACTATGCTATGTTTCTTTGAATGGATATAGAACCAACTTTGCATGATATTTGAACAAATCACCTTTTCTTAACATTCTTTGGATGCAACAATGAAATTTAGGTGGCTCTTCAGATTATTTGGAGGGTGAAGTAATGTCTGTTGAAGAGACACTCTTTGTAGGTTTTATATAGCACTCCAAGTTTTGTTACTTATTACAAAGGCTTCAATGAAAATTATGTGTATTCACATTATTTCCTTGTAATGGCAGGGATAAAATATATCTATTGGTAACTCACCTTCATTGGATCTGAATGACTGTATTCAATAAGAAGAAGGAACGCATCAAACATCTATAGTCGGTGAAGATGTTGTTGGTGCGATGTATGACAAGAGTACAAATTTGGTTAACCGAAAAAACAAAAATATTCTTACTTTGGTAGTATTTAGCATTTTGACAATACGTCATTTCAAAATAAGACAACATATAGTGTTCCTTTAGGCCTGCTAGCTTTTGATAGGACTCCTCCTGGTTTAGATGATGCATTTGATTTTTCTTTGACGTCACTTGCATCTTTAGGCCTGCTAGTGTTTGACAAGAACCCCATGCATTTAGAGGATTCATTTGACATTTCATTGAAGTCGCATCCATCTTCTTCCAATTGTGGTGATGAATCGAAAGAAAGTGTCTTCAGTAGGAAAGAGACATCTTCGTTTACTGAAGAAGGTGGCATAGATGGAGAGGGTAGCACCGTGCAAGGTCATGGAAAGGTAGCACTGTGCAAGGTCATGGAAAGGTCCTAAACATGTTAAATGAAGATGATGTATGGGAGCCCCCTGTTAGAAAGAATACAAATACACAGTGTAGGGGTCACAAACATACCTTTCTCACACCAGATAAAGAAAAGAATAACAATTCTAAATATCGTCACCCTTTTTTCTATTCACACTCTATCGCCAAAACACTGAGGCCACGCACATGCTCTATGAATAAAAATTAGTTGTGTGGCTATAAAGGTTGACTTTAATTTGTAAGAGAATCAATTTGTAGCACCGTAAATGGAAGGCCAACCCTATACTAGTATGAACTTCACGGTTGTTCAATGCATGTTTGCAATCCGAAGCTTTGGGAATTCCCGAAGTTGTTATTTTTGCGTGAAGGGTATTTTACGCTAAATATTCAATGATAAAAGGATTCTTTGATCCAAGAAAATAAACAATGGCCATGAATTTGTTTCTGAATATTAAAATGTATGATAAAAAACAAACTTTCCTTGCAATTCCCATTATTCTTCTGTTTGTAGTGACAAGCAAAGTCTGCTATTATTTTGATCACATAATGCGAAATATGGTTTCGACATCTTCCGCTATCATCTTTGTGTTTCATTGTGATTTGTGAATGACATAATGTGCAATGTGTATTGATTCTAAGTAGTAATTTCCATTGAATATTTGTAAATGTTACAGTTTCTAACAAAATTTGGATTTATATGTCTATATTTTTAATATATATAATTTTTAAAATATATTTATATAAAACATGTCCTTTGTGTCTATGTCAGATACTCGTATTTGCGTGTCCTTCTTGTTCCGTGCCCTCCTATCATGTGACTTATCTGGATAGGAATTACATGTATGGAATATTTTGATATGTTGGAAACATTCAAGGAGATTGGACTTTTCATCTTGTAATTTGCAATTTGCCTATATGTTTATTTTCTAATTTAACAATGTTCTTCATGTAACTAGGTCCTTGAAAGCGTATACAACACTATTTGCTACATAATGGTACGAAAATGGACATTGTGCATTGAAGTGTCATGTGATATGAACCCGAGTCAGACGGTTATTGCACACTTCCTTCAGAACAAAGCACTAAACCATGTTCTCCGTAATGAGATAGGTGTTTCTAGAATAACTATGAATAATGAAGCATACTATATTGCACTTGTATAAGGGCTTAAGGAAGCAAAACAACACAATGTCAATAATGTTTCAATTGTCACCAACTCTAAATTAATAGTTAACCAGATGAAAGGGACTTATAGAGTTCGAAAATCCAATTTGAATCCCCTTCATAGAGAAGCAAAAAACATTGCTGATCAATTTCAGTGTTTTACCATAGATTACCATGCCGAGCCGAAGAGGATGTCTTCTGATATAGTGTCAAAGGCAGTGTCAACTACAAGCAGGGGTGTCCAAGAATACTTCTTACTAACATCAACTCCAACAAAACTTCGGTATGGAAGACAATATCTGTCTCCAATGTGTGGATGTATTCTTCTGATGATTGTTGTAATCTCTCTCATGTCATGGTTTTATCATGGATTTCACTAAGTAGGGTCTTTTGTATAGGTGGTGAACTGAACAATGTTTTTTGTAATACAAATCTTGCTTATTTTCAGTAAGACATGTGACTCATGGTTTTTTCTTTCGGAAAATTAATGATAAGCACCTTGCCATTTGTGTGCGCACAACAAGGGTTTGTTTGAAACATGCCGCAACCGCGGTCCCTTCCAATGAAAAGGGATGCAATAGCTTCGTTTATTCTCGGACGTGCCTTGGTGAAACACGTCGAAACAATGGTCCCTTCCGATGAAAATCGCCGCAATTGCTATGTTTATTTCCGGACGTGTTTCAGCGAAACACACTGCAACCGCGATCTCGTTTGACGAGCAACGTCGCAAATTTGGTCTTTCACCCGACAATGTTTAAATGGAAAATCGCTGGTTTGTTCTAATGAAAAATGTCGGAGTCTGTCACCACATTTTTTCGGATAAAGAGGTGTTGCCTCATTCGACGAATTTTCATTGGTTTCACACACTGGAACTCCATAATTTATCTATTGTTGTAAGTAAGTTATTTTATTATGGCATGGTCACTTTTAGAATCCAATAAAAGTAATTAAATAAACATTTGTTTTAATATGAAGAAGAGAGATATAAACGTTCCATCTCTTTCATGCAAAAGCAAACACTTTAACAATTGGTCATGAGGTAAACCCATGGTTTAAGTAAATATTTCATTTTGTTGGAGAGATGAAAGATGATTCTTTGTATTAAGAATATATTTTATTGGTCTCTCTATGCATTTCATTTATGTCCATGTGTACTAAATTTATGTGTTTAATTTATTTGTTTATTTTTCTCCTCTCACAATATGTGTGATGTCTTTCTTTGCTCCAAGCGTGAGTTTGTTCACATTTTTCATCCACTTTTTTCGAGAGCTAATTGAGATCGATAAGATAAGATGGCCATTGATATAAGAAGGTAAAGTTTGGTTGCATTTACAAAGCCTCTTTGATATTGTTAAACAATTTATACTTTGTGGATAATGACTTTGCATTCGATGTCTTGCAGGGGCAAATCATGTCTAAATGAAAGACTGGGACAGAGCCTAGTGGTGTCTAAGAAATATCATGTGAAGATGAAGAGGCCAAAGAACCTACTCGCATTTTGCAATTTGGTGATACACAATGCATTACTGGATACGATCACAAATTCAAATGGGGTGACGTGTACCAATTCCTTCGACAAGAGGAGTATCAAAAAGCAAAATTAGATGAGATACCACTCTAAGAAAAACTCAGAATCTTGGGACTTCATCATGCCACAGGAAGATATGAGTTGTTCCCATGTGAAGAGATAATGGAATGGATCATCCCATCAATAGATGTTACACAACATGTTATCAATAGTAAGGCACGAGTACCCATCACCTCTTTCAAGCCTACACCTATGAGCTCGTATTACAAATTTCCAGATCTAGAGATAAGACTCACAGACGCATGGACACAATCCATAAAGATGAACTATGTGACCATTGTCAAATAATATTGGCTTCCAGATAAGCACTTCTGGCAAAATGCTAATGGCATGTACAATACCAAATCATTGAGGCATCCTTATAGGATGACCGTTGCCATTTGTGTAGATTTGTATGGGGAAAGGGATGGAACACATTTCAAGATAGAGTGGTCCCCTCTTATATAGTACGTTACCGTGAGAGGTGCTATATTTAACTGGGCATATATAATCCCATACAGCTTGGAAGGAGTAGTTTTGACTGCACTAAGAGGATTTTTCAAATGACAATCATAATTTTTCATGTCTTCGTATCTAGTGGATGCAGTTTGTGCTTTCAATCCATTTCCAGGTTTTGGATAGCATTGGAAACCCGAGGATAGTACAATTAATGTATGTTGTCAGTTTTTGTGGTCCCAAAAACACAACAATCATTACAAGCAAATATGTGAACATTTTATTCAGCCTTTGTACACAATTATTCATGGAACCCTGATAAAGTGCATGTTGGATAACGCCATTGACACAGTGACACAACTAGGATATTGGTTCCTCATTGAGGATAGGATTGATTTGTGCAGATATGGGACATCGAAGCCACCTTACATCATGCCGAAGTATGTTACATATTATGCAGTGTTGAGAGAAATCGTTTTGCAAGCATTCGTAAATGGTATATGGTTTACACTTAATAAGAACAAGAAAGTGTCATGGCCACCCTTGTCAGTTATAGTGGAGATTACAAGTATGGAAAGGTGAAGGAGGACCCTAAATTGTCCCATGACTTCCATTTCCTCAATACATGCCGTACACATAGTATCACCCGACATCGTGTTACCCTCCTATCAAATTCAAGGTGTTTAAGTGACATGTTCTTACACTAAATCAAGTCACATAATGGCGAAATTAAAGTTACCTCAAAGCGACAATTTTAGCTAGTGCATCGTCGACCATGAATGCATTGACTTTCCAATCGGGGTGGAGTTGGTAACACCTGTTCATTAGAGCCTCAAACGATGTGGAAATACCGGATGATTTATTCTGTGATGCAAAAATCCAGGAAATTGACACTCCATTTTGTTGTCCATCGAATGCCACAAGTGTGTACAATTGATGTTGGAAAGAGGGATCAAGCTAAACTAACTTACCTATCTATGCAAAACAATAATATATCAACAATAAGTACAAAAGATAATAAGAGAAAAGAAAACACTAGATATACATGGTTCACCCAATTGGGCTACGTCCGCGGGAAGATAGTCTTCTATTATCTCCATAATATCTCCTAAAGCTTACAAGAGAGCAATACCAAAAACCCCAATACAATACAGAAAGATCAAGTCTATTGTTGTGATGTGACTCACTTGACCCTATTATATACCAAGAGATGAGGAGGAATTAGTCTCACATATTACATGTGGGATAATATAATTATCCTAAATAAGATCTCTTTATATAATGATGGATATCAATAGTATACTTTACTGTAATGAATATGGGATATAATGTATTACTCTTTTACATAGATTGTGAATATCTTCCGACATAATACAAAGAAATTATTATCTTCCAAGGAATATAAAATATTTCAACACTCCCCCTTAATAATGGCTGGGAGAAAAGACCACTAACAGAGGAAGGAAGGAGTCATTACTGCTCCTCCTTGATGACAACTTTCCTCATCCCAAGTAAAGAACAAAGCTGCATATACTTTGCTGCTGTTAAGGATTTGTTGAAGATATCGACTACCTGCTGCTCGGTAGGACAATACTCAAGAGAAAGAATACCATCTCCGACAAGACCTCGAATGTAATGAGCATCAAGATCAATATGCTTTGTCTTGGAGTGATATACCGGATTGTAAGCAAGTTGAATTGCAACTTGATTGTCACATTTCAACACAATGTATGATTTTGGAACCAGACCAAGCTCAGTGAGAACATGCCATAAACAAACTACTTCTTTAGTTGCTTCTTTGACTATTGTATACTCTGCTTCACATGACAATAAAGAAAGAGTCTTCACCTTTTTCCTGGACCAAGAAATTGGACATGAACCAAGTCAAAATATATAACTAGTAGTTGACCGTCGATCAGAACTGTCACCTGCCCAATCAGAATCTGTATAACCAAAAAGTAAAACTGTAGCACTGCTCGAATAAAAAACACCATAATACAATGTCTCCTGGAAATATCTTAGAATTCTCTTGGCTACCTGCCAATGAATTTCATGAGGCTGTTGAATGAATCGTGAAACCATATTGACGACAAAAGAGATATTTGGTCTACTGTGAGTTAAATATATCAAACTACTAACAAGCTGACGATAAAGAGTAGCATCAACAAGAGGAGTAGTACACTCAACAGTTAACTTTACACTGGACCGAAAGGGCGTAGGAGCAGGTTTACAATCACTCATGTGGAAACAAGCCAATAAATGTGTAGCATACTTCAACTAAGAGAGAAGAATACCATCTTCCATATGCCAAATTTGAAGACCCAAGAAGTAGTGCAATATATCAAGATTAGTCATTTCAAACTGCTTTTGAAGTTCACTTTTCATATTTTGAATTAGAAGAAGTTGTCTACCAGTGATAATAATATCATCCACATATAAAACAATAACAATGATATTATCATCAACATGCTTAACATACAGGTTAGGATCAGATATAGAATGCTTAAAACAATGATTCAAGAAATAAGTATCAATTTTATCATACCAAGCCCCAAGTGCTTATTTGAGACCATATAAAGACTTGTGTAATTTACATATTAAACTTGATGATTCAGCATTAATACAACCAAGAGGTTGTTGTATATAAATGTCTTCATTCAGATCACCATTAAAAAAAGCACTTTTAACATCCATTTGGTGTATTTCCCATTTATAAGATGAAGCAATATATAAAATGGTTCTTATTGTATTCATTTTAGCAATAGGAGCAAAAGTTTCATTAGAATCAGTACCATCAAATTGATTAAAACCTTTTGCAACTAATTTAGCTTTATATTTTTCAATCTATCCGTTTGCAGTAAATTTAGTTTTATAGACCCATTTACAACCAACTAATTTTTTTCCCGAATGAAGAGGAACAAGAGACTAAGTCTTGTTCTTCATAAGAGAATCATACTCAACAATCATAGCTTGTTCCCAGTGAGGTTTACCCTTAGCTTGAGCATACATAGTAGGATCATCTGTGGCTAAAAAATTGGTCATGAGAGCAAAGTTAGATCTAGTTCTATGAGTATCAAAAGGGATTCCGATATCACTTCCTGCAGATTCAAGAGTTTTCTGAGCCCAAACATGAATGTTAGAAGGGACAACAGCCACTTCAGGATCTTCGATACATTCAGGTGGAATACTTGACGAGGAGGAAGAAGGTGAACTAAGATCAGTTACAGAACTAGAAGGAGTAACAGGTGATAAGGGAATATTTAGAGTAACATGAGGTTCTACAGACTCAGGAGGTGTAGATATTTCAATAAATTGAACATCTCTTTTAATTCTGACACTTTTTTAGAAGGATCAAACAACCTATAAGCCTTAGAATCCTCATAATAACCAATGAATATACACTTGTGAGTTTTGGGTGCTAACTTTTTCATCAGGAATATGAGCCCAACATTCACAACCAAACACTTTAAAGTTACTAATATTAGGTTTTCTACCATTCCATTTTTCCTCAGGGGTAACATGCTTAACAACTTTTGTACGAACTCTATTTAAAATAAAGTTAGCACAACTTATGGCTTCAGCCCAAAATTTCTTATGTAATCCTTTAGAATAAAGCATACATCTAGCCATTTCAACTAAAGTTCTCCTTTTCCTTTAAGCAAGTCCATTTTGTTGAGGTGTGTAAGGAACAACCTTTTAATGTCGAATGCCATGTTTAGATAAAAAAGCTTCAAATTCCTTTTTAATGAATTCCTCCCCATTATTAGTTCTTAAAGTCTTAATCTTTTTACCAGATTCATTTTCAACCAAGGATTTAAAAAGTTGAAATTTAAAAAAAGTTTCACTTTTATGTTTCAAAAAAGAAACCCATGATTTTCTACTAAAGTCATCAATAAAGGAAAGAAAATATAATGCATGTGATATAGAAGGAACTTCAAGAGGACCACAAATGTCACTATAAATTAATTGCAAAGGTTCTTTAGCACGCCATGATTTACCTTTATCAAACATTTCTCTATGATGTTTACCAAGAACACAACCTTCACAAACATTGTTAATAGATGAAATATGAGGTAATCCATGCACCATTTTAGTTAACATTTTCATTTTACATAATTCAAATGACCTAATCTTTCATGCCATAATTTACTTAGTTCATCATCATGAGAAACATAACAATAAAAAGGTTGTCTTTTACTTGAATTAAAACTAGTAAATTTATATAAACCGATAGTATGATCAACATGACCAGAAGAAACTAATTTAAAATTATGGTTGATATCTCTAAGAACATATTTATCAGGCCAAGCTTCAAATTTATATCCTTTTTGACATGCACAATAAATAGAAAGAAAGTTGATGGGAACATTTTTAACATGAAAAACATCTTCCAATTGACCATTAGCAACATTAATATTACCAGAACCAATTACAGAAAGTTGTTTATCATCCCCTATAGATACTTTCTGAGATATGTGTTTATTATTGTCATAAAATGTAAATAAATAAGTATTACTGGTCATATGTTTAGAAGCACCATAATCCATTATCCATTCCACATTAGAAGAAGAATTACTAGAAGAAACAACAGATGCAGATAAAGCTATGTGGGATTCATTAGAACCTTTCTTTTTAGCTTTAGACATTAAACATTTCAGTTTAAAGCAATTCTTTTTAGGATGATTAGTTTTACCACAATGCTTACAAGGATCATACACTTTCTTCTTCTTATTATTTTCATGATGCGCATTAGAATTATTACCAGAATTATTAGTAGGTTTTGAAGTGTGTGAACAAGAACCTTTCGCACTATGAAAACTTTTCTTAGGAGTATGAGCATTTAGAGCTTTATTAGGTGAGAGTTGTCCTGAAACAATTAACCTTTCTTGCTCATTAATCAACCCTTTAAAAAAAACTTCAAAAGTAGGTTTCGTAGTACTTTTGAGACAATTCAAGAGCTCTATTCCTAGTTTGAACGAACATGTCAAAACAAAATGGCAATTTTTGTTCTACAAGAATTATAAGAGCAGTGTCTGTTTTCTTGTAATCTTTACCGTAATTGCTTAATTTTTCATTTAAGGTTTTCACTTCAGCAAGATAAAATTATACTCTATCAAATTTAGCAGGATCTAGCTCAAAAAATTATTTTCAAGGTAATAGGCAGAAACATCATCATATTTATCAAAGAGAGAAGAAAGAGTTTTCCATACCTCAACCGGACTGTCTTCTGCCTCAATACCATGTTTGAAAGAGGGATAAAGCTAAACTAGCTTACATATCTATGCAAAACAGTAATATACCAACAATAAGTACAAAAGAGAACTAGAGAAAAGAGAACACAAGATATACGTGGTTCACCCAATTGGGCTACACCCACAGGAAGGTAGTCTTCCATTATTTGCAGAATATCTCCTCAATCTTACAAGAGAGCAATGACAAAAACCCCAATACAATACAGAAAGATCAAGTCTGTTGTTGTGATGTGACTCCCTTGACCCTATTATATACCAAGAGATGAGAATGAATTACTCTCACATATTACATGTGGGATAATATAATTCTCCTAAATAACATCTCTTTATATAAAGATGGATATCAAGAGTATACTTTACCATAATGAATATGGGATATAATGTATTACTCTTTTACATAAGATTGTGGATATCTTCCGACATAATACAAAGACATTATTGCCTTCCAAGGAATATAAAATATTCCAACAACTGATACGACAATATTTAAATAAAAGACAGAGTCAACCCCGGTATACCAATCATAGCAAACCAAAACTCAATCAATTGTTTCAAAATAATAATTCAAAATTAACATTACTCCATATTTATTGGTGCTTAATGTAGAATCCATTCCGATTATAATATTGTGGGATAGTTTATCAATTGTCTCCAACATCCATTTTGTTTGGATGCCAATTATAAATGGGACATTTGGAGCATTGTGCTTTAGGAAAATGAAAAAATCATCCGATTGTCTCAGGAACCAAAGGTTGACACTCGTTTCATCTTTCTTATGCAACTGATGATTTCCCTTCCTCATACGAGAATAGATGTTTGCAACATCTTTATTGGTCAATAATAAATCTCTACTATGTTGTTTGACATCTATGTCAACATGTCACTCGATGTGCGTTTGACATACAACATCAATTGCCATTCCCATATAAAAAAACTTTCCATGTAATTGAAAATGCTCCTTAAAAGCTTGGGACAATACAAGGCCCTAGCGTCATCAGATTTGGTGTGTTGACCATGACAAGGCCATCCATACTCAACTTCATGGTCATATGCATTGTATATCAATATTGTTGTATGGGACTTTGATTCAAAACCTTTAAGTAAAATGACATTGGCATCCCCTCTTTTTCACAAATGACCCTGTGCATTTATATGCATCATATCCTCTTTTGTCCTCCAGTCCATATGAACATGAGTAATTGCAATAGAGAGTAAAACACCTCAATACATACAATAAATCATATATCTACATTCATGAGTAAGATCCAAACAAGGTGTACCAAATTACTCAGAACTCATATCGTAGGGGAGAAATACCCCTTTCTCCTCGGGGTTTGCTTAATGTGCATAGTAAATTGTAGTGAGCATTGCGGTTGCTTTCCTCCCCTTTAATAAAGTCAGGGAATTTGTGTGACTGGATCAATGCAACACGATCAAACATACGCCCGTATTTTCCAAATAGTTCAGTCCAACTTAAATATTTGCTTGAAAAAAGTCATGGTTGTCGGGTCTTGGACCTCAAGGTCCATTATCATCTTCCATTTATTTTTCCTCCCCATTTTATATGGATACCTCTAAACAATGTGTCCCATACCCCAAAGGTTCTTTCAACAACAACAATCAAACTTTGTTGATAATGGTGTCTGATGTCTTCTATTTAAAAGCTTCAATGTGTACTCAATTTAGAGGTCACATACATAAGTTACGGTAGTCAGTGATGATTCCATATTAGGAATTCAACATACTATGAGCAATTTCACTGTTAATTACCGAATTTATCACAACAATGTATCATAGTTTATGTCAGAAAGATATATCAAGAGCTTGCCACAAGAATCATTTCATCATTTTCTCCTCCAAACACACACTCTAGGGAAGAGTTCTAGCCACTACTTTATGGCACTCATGTTGACATAAAAATCATGTTATATTGGAGCTTCATATATTTCTAAGTACACATAGTCACATTTCAACTTGTAGATCAAAGATTTAATGGAAGTTTTGATATGGATCTTATTGGGGTCATATGTCTTTAATAACAACTAGCAATTCTATGGGTATGTTCATATCCTTGACCACTAAAACTGCTGAGTAGGTTTTTATAACTTTCACCATGATATTTCTTAATTACGTTGATCTATGCAAAGGTCTTCCTAGGAAAATTGGGTTAGCAATTGGATATCAAATTATGACTTGAAATTGGGATTACAAAACATTTCATTCCTTGCAAAGTTTTCTCTAACCATTGTTATATGGTTAATCCCTACCCAAAGGCAAAGTCATGTCAATCTAAAAGGAAAACATAGGGAAACATCTTAATGGAAAGGCCCAAAAATGGACAAGCATTAGGTAGAGCTAAATCCATAAGGTTTACTATGAACAGTGTGCAAGCACCCTCAGTTATGACACAGTGTGCAACCACATAACTTAAGTACAACCACAAAGACACCGCAGCAGAGGAATTGTATTCTAACAATGGTTATCAAATTTGGTGTACCTAATTCCTCATTAGCATGTACAAAAAGTACTTACTTGAAGTTTGTGTTATCTCAAGTGATAGATCAAAATAAAAAGCGAAAACTAAACTAAACTAGTAATTGAATTATTTAATCATGTATGGAAGATAAATAAGAAAACTAGATAAAAAGACAATATCACATGTAAAGAATGGATTTTATATTGTGACAGTAAGACTCAAGTGAAATGATAGTACCTTGGTGTAAGTTGTAGAAGGAATCTGACATCTACAACTGAACCAAGAGAGGGTTCTTTTAATTTTTTTGTGCCCAAGTTTTCAACAAAACGATTGTGTTGATTGCTTCCAAATGGTGAAAGAGGAACACAATATAATGGTTATTTTTGTTACTTTCAATCGAAATTATGACAGCATAACCTTAGTGTATATATGGTTATAGATTGGTGAAATTGAAGGTTTTATTTAGTGGGGAAGTTAGGTTTTGGATACCAAATCAACAACTATTTTCAACTATAATGGTAAGGGTTTATCCACTTTCAACCACTACATCATTTTGGAAGGTGCACACCAATTATGAGTCACTAAACTATGGTTTTGGAACCTCATCTTGGTTTTGCAGGATTTTAGCAAGACATGTGATCGACTCATCATAAATTTTTAGGAAAAATTTGCAATGTGTCAATTTTGGTTGAACTTTGAATTTTCTTCAAATTTTGGGCCATAGGGTTTGATTAGGAGAGCAGTGATCATCCTCGCATGAGCACCAATTCAATCCAACTTCAAAATGCGCTGCCAAAATTGGTCGTGATGAAGTAATATTCATTCTTTTTATCAAATCTGGATTGATGCACACTGGTGGTTGCGGTTGTATACCACTATATAGTTGTGTATTACAGGGGATAAGAGGGTTACTATACTTCGTAGCTCAATTGATGCATACTTTGAATAAAATTTGAAACTAATGAGGAGTTCCTTTTGAAAGGAGCTTTGTGAATAGTTATGTATGTTTGAATCTTTGAAAAATAATAAAAAAATGTTTGTGTATAGTGCCATAACTATCACATATAGAATATTTTTCAAATGCATACACTACCGTGGATGGATTTGTCCCTTTCATTGGTATCAAAAATAACATATCGTTCTTCAATGCGTATAGTGTGTTTTGTATGTGAAATATGTTCTATATTTTTTAGAACATAAATGAACATTCATTTTTTTTCCCGTATAATGAAACAAACGCATAATAAAAACATTGGTGTATAATGCCATAGCTCTTATGGCTAAAATATTTTGTTAATTCCTATCTTGATCTAAGAAGATTTTTCCCTTTCATTGGAAACGAAAATTCGTATATTATTCTCCACTTCTTTGGGATCACAAAAACAATTGAAATTTCATAAATTCAATAAAGTGAAGGCATAGAGAAAGTGCACAACCATTCACAATAAAAAATAGAGTAATTTTTACGTAGAAACTCAACAAAAACAAGACTATTTATCACCTTATCTTCCTCTTCCTACGTTTCCTCTTGTGCTCACCGCTTTGATCCCATCGAACCCTGTCAGAACGAATGCTCCACAAATGAATGTTGCAGGGACTAGTTTCCAGATTCGGTTCATCCACGTCCGATGAATAGGGACTTTGTTACCGGAGGAAGAAACCGATCATCATTGTTAGAGCGTACCCATCGCCGAAGGTCCACACCGGGGAACGTCACGTCGTATCGCATTCCATCGAGGGATTAGCTTACTTATTCCCAATATTGTTTTTTTGAACTTCCATGTGATATTCCAAGAATGCACCATAACTGTTTGGATGGTTGATTCGCTTCATAGTGAGATATCCCACATGCGTGGTGAGGATGGTTGCTTATTTGTTTATATAAATGTTGCTTGGGGATACATTTTAATGCATTGTGCACAACCGTGAGCTCTTTCATTGGATCGGGTTTGGTAGGGTGTATCCCATCTTAGCATTATACTTGACACTTGTTATGTGATGGTAGATAATGTTTAGTCATATGATTGAATTCGAGCATGTCAAGTAGAGATCAAGGGATTTTGGAAGTTAAGAATGACATAATGATGAGGAATGAACAAGGGAACAAGGGTTTTTGGAAGTTAAGAATGACATAATGATGAGGAAAGGGATTTTGGAAGTTAAGAATGACATAATGATGAGGAATGAACAAGGGTTTTTGGAAGTTAAGAATGACATAATGATGAGGAATGAAATAACATCTAGACCACCAAATCCTTTGCAAGCATGTCAAGTAGAGATCAAGGGTGGGTTTTTGGAAGTTAAGAATGACATAATGATGAGGAATAGAGATCAAGGGTGGGTTTTTGGAAGTTAAGAATGACATAATGATGAGGAATGAAATAACATCTAGACCACCAAATCCTTTGCAAAACTTGATAAGAAGCATGGAATCAATGGTATGAGGCATCATTGGACAAAACACATTGTGGCAATAATTGACCATGAGCACAAATTATGAGAACATGATAATGCATGTGGGTAATGAATATGAAAAATGAGGATGAGGTTGCAAAACTTGATAAGAAGCATGGAATCAATGGTATGAGGCATCATTGGACAAAACACATTGTGGCAATAATTGACCATGAGCACAAATTATGAGAACATGATAATGCATGGGGGTAATGAATATGAAAAATGAGGATGAGGTGAACAAGCCTTGGGAATAAGGACCATAGAACCAATAATCCAAGCCAAGTCACCATATTGTGTGAGGGTCACGTCAATCTTGCCAAGTTCCCCTTTCAAGTATATGTTTGTCTATAATGAACTTTTCACTCACAACTTGTATAATATCATGTGCTACTAAGAAACCAATCACCATGTATTAGTCGTCAACCAAACATTTGATTAAATTCTAAGACTATAATTGGTGAATGCTAAGATTACACCATCATGATTCATTCTCCAGTCTTGTGAGTAATATGAAGACAATAGACTTGTGAGTAATGTCAATTCCTACAAATATCCTCATATGATTGAGGTGGTGATGTTGTAAAGCTTGTGAGTAATATCAAGATGAGTCTTGTGAGTAATATCAAGTTAGTAAACTTGTGTGTAATATTAACCGAGTCCTGTGAGTAAAATCAAGGCAGTAGACTTGTGAGTAATATCAAGTCCTACAAATTTCTTCATCTTGTGAGGTGGTGTGCTTTACTGTGTAAAGTGGTTATACCATGTGATGTATTAATAGTCATGGTCATTAAATGTTACAAGTATCCTTTAGGGATTATCTATCCATAGTGATTTACTTTAGCATATGACTATATGGCCCGGGGTAATACATATGATCATAGGTTGGAAACAATTCTTTTGAGTACGATATGATAAAGATGATTAATTAATTAAAAACTCAGGGACCATGCAAAATTAATTAATGATAAATGACATGAGCACAAAGATAGAGTAAAGATTCAAATTGCCTATGTCACATCTCCAGTGAACTTGAATTGCAAAGACATCAATTAAGTCCAAGTTGTGGAAAAACAAGTTTAAGTTAATAAAGGAATCTACTCCTTGATTTATGCAAAGTGGTTGTTGTGGATGGCACTAATTGTGAAGCACTAAAGAAATTCTTTTAAAATCCTAACTAATGATCAAGCAATTAGTTTTTTAGTTACTTTTAGTTCTGTTCAGTTACATTCAATTATGTTCAGTTACACTCAGTGTTGTTCAGTTCAACTTAGTTCAGTTCAGTTACATTTAGTTAGAGGCAATTAACACCAGTGAATTAATGGAGGGCGCAAATATTTAGTGTGTGAGATAATTACGAGGTGAAAGCTTGGCACCAAGTCAAGGAAGACACAATAGGTAATGTGTGGTTAGTGCACATAGTGTGTATAGTGTTCACAATGGCCAAAAGGTGTGCAACCATTCACTAAGTTCTTTGTATGACTGAATAATCTTGTTATTAGAGTGCTATGCACTTGGTAAAGCTATGACAGTATTCCGTATGATCTCTATTCTCTAGTGGTGCTTAGATATATCTAATCAAGCAATCTGCAAGTGTTGTAAAATCATTCCCTATCATTATCTATCATACTCAAAGGATTGTTTGCTGGATTTTTCATCCTCTGTATTTTGGATGGTTTTCTCAGGGTACATCATGTGTCCTATGGGTTGAATAATTTGTGTCTTTGAATTGTTTTATGAGATATACATGCACTGGATTATTTTATCAAAAGTTTTAAAGTTCAAGTATATTCATATTTTCTCAAACATTGACAGTGAAAACTCCAAGAAAATGTCAAGACAACTAGGTACCTAAGCTAGTATTGCGAGCTTGCGAAATTGAAAAGACTACTCACCAAGGGTATGCTAAATCTTTGTGAGAAAAATTTGAGTCATTGGATGAATCCTGACAATTTTTTTGTGGATAATAACCATTGGCCAAAAATGTGTACAACAAACGATATAAAAGATAAGTTAACAAGAATCTTCACCACCTTTAGACTCAAGGGCGGGGAATAAGGAAAAACTATGATAGCCTTTGATCTAGCAAATGCACCATATTCATAGATTCATGATTAAATATAAAAAGTAGTGAGAAATGAAATAAATATGAATTGAGTGGTTCAACAAATAAACTCAAGCAACGACAAGAAAAGGAAGAAAATGTAGGAAAAGTGACAGAGCCCAAGATGAAAGCGCATTAGGAGTAACGATGGTTGACCCATCAATTGACCCAATTGAACACCCCAAATATTTAGTCTTGACATGATCCGTAGACAATATAACCTCATACCAAGAACCAACAATTAAAACCCAACCGAACTTGAGCAATCCTGAGTAAAGAGAATACAATTTTTGAAAAATTAAATGAGCAATTATAGGATGTAGGAGCTATTGCTTCAATTGTTAACATTATTCTAAACTATTGGTCGACCTATTATGTTAATATTTATAGTAGAATAAGGTAGCTCATGCATTGATAATGGATCTAAACAATCAACAAAATGTTGCATTCAAATAAAGAAGTTGGGATACTTTAGACATTAACTTAAGAATGAGCAGATGATGGAAGCAAAATTGTAAGTACAAGAGTAGGAGTGGTTTTAGGAGAGAAAAAATGCATGGATGGAAGCCACTAGGTCGAAAAACCATATTTTGGATCTACATCGACAAGTATGACTCTTGTGAGAAAATTATAACCCTAAACTTACTACAATGAATGACACACATATCCAAGATAATATGTATTATCTACTAAGAAGTGAGGAGAATGAATATCACCATAGAGCATACTATTGAAGAATGGAAGGATTTTGAAAAGTGACTTGAGAAGATTTCTCCCCACATTTATGAATATTGTACATATGTAGTTAAAGAAACAACATCATGGGCCGCTTTATAGTGTCTGCCATAACTTATTCAACCAATATTCACATTTTTCAACCCCATCAATTTGATGAATCAACCATCACCCATGATAGTGGCCAACATTATCTATATGGATGAGGCATAAATATGGGTACATATTTTTGTAAATTTTTTTATACACATCACCTCTCTTCTTTGGGATGAATAAGACTTTGAGGTTGGGGATATGTCGGATGTTAGTTGACTAGTTGACTAGGATAAGTAGTCAACGAATGTAATAGAGTAAACTGACCAAGAATGTAGTCAACTAGGTAGTCGAGTTGGTTGACCGAACAAGGTAGTTATGACAGTTACAACTACCTTCATGGATGAAATGTATTAATAAACACAAATCAGAAATGTATTGTTGGTTGGATTCATTGATCTTATGTTAATAAAGAATACTTGTTATTGTTTCCATATTTACTCTATCTTTTCTTTCCCTTCTAATATGCATGCATGCATGTATATTACATTGATCTATATTATGGGTGCATGACTACATTATTGGTAACTTCCTTTACTATGTAATCCCTTAGATGACAACACTGGTTCTTGAATTACTCCACCATATCCTTACTCTTAGTGGTCTCTTTCCCCTTCTCCCAACAAACAACTCTTATTTATATCAAGAAAATGTAGTTAAGACAGTTAGGGATGGAGGTTTTGGTTGCACAGGTTCACGGACCTTGTGTCATGTACTTAAGAGCATGCATTTACTTCACATTTATTACTTTATAATTTTTTTTGAAGGAGCTAATGATTTTCTTGAAGGTAAGTAGTCATGAGAAGCCTGCTAATTTCTTGAAGGAAATTCATGGGCATATATTTGATGAAGGAAAATTGTCTGCAAGAAAAGGAGGAATGATAAAACAATAGGTGAATGGCCAATGGGGAATTTCTAGTTAGATGACCAAATAAACCTATAACACAAGGAATTGAAAAATATATCTTACTAAGATGTAATAAAGCATTATGCTTAGGATAACCTTTCTAATATGATGGATATGTCTCCTACAATTTTTCATAGTCCCACGAGGTCAGTTAAGTTTACATGGAAAAAAATGGAAGTAGTCATGCTATTTACCCTACAAGAATTATGTCTATAAAAAACCCATCTATAATCCCTACCAATATATCATCAAGTGCCAAGTATTGAAATACCTAAGAATCATTTGTTAGAATTGTTAGAACTAGGAGATTTAATACATTAGCAATAGTTAAAAGTTTATCTAAAGAATATGAAATATTTGATTGCAAAGTATGATGTTACGGAAGATTCTTTATACCCTCGCTTACCTAATGCATTGGAATTTATGTGCAAGTCATAATTTAATTGTTCTCTGTGGTGCATGACCTCGTTCTAAAACAATCCCTAAAATGGGCTAACCCTTCCCTTTATAATCTTGTATCTAGTTCTTCCCTCATGAAACTTTGAAGTTATTGTGATTCTGTATTACGTGTTCTAATACTCGGGCAAATTATTTAAGAATAATATCACACAAAATGCAAATATCAACATACATTGCCATTTTATGTAGTGATCAACTTAAACATCATATTTATGTAGATTGATCTCCATGGATAAATGGAAATATTTCAAGATTCAGTAATAATTGCATAGGAACTCATTGTTGTAAATTCTATAGAATTTATAGAATGCTAACATGACAAATATAATCTATATCCAATATCTTTCTAGAAACATATTTTCGTATTGTTACTAAATATAATTTAAATCCTTGAGATGGGTGATTGACTTGCTTTAATGATAAATCAATATATGATGAAGAATATAGTCTCTATAGGGACTAAATAATTCATATCTACTAATTTGCAAGGAATATATCCTTTAGCACCTGATGATTTTTCAATTGCTTTGTCCAAAAAGGGGATCATCCATAGGGACTTGCACATGGTAATGGTTAAAGGACACTCCACACTGTCATATGCCTTTTCAAAATCAAACTTGAAAAACATGAAATTTATGCCTTAGTTTCTAGCCCTGTCCATCCCCTAAAACTACACTTACTTTTTCCAATATAGTTTTTCCTTTAGTTAATCTAGTTTTCCAGTTTTGAAAATTTCTTTGTTAATGATTTTTTCCATCTTTATTTTTCTTCTTGGATTGAATTCTTATGCATCTGTATGTAATATTGGGATTTATTTAAGCATACTATGGCTCAACTTGAGCAATTCATTTTCCATGATCCCCAACATTTTTTAAACCTTCCCCTTGAAAGCATGTATGTATATGAGTCAAACTTATCCAAAGAACTCCATGAACAAATTTTTATTTGAGTTGAACCAAAAGTTTTATTGTTATATCCTAGACCATACGATTGTGAATTGCCCCTTATCTTCCAAGTTTATTCTCTTAGAACCTCTCTTGATGCTACCCTACTAATTAGGCTAAAAAATATTGGGAATTTTTTGATGTCGAAGGTTTCAAACATGGGTTCAAAAAGGGAAACAATGGGAGTGTTTCTTCCAAGGCTCCACCAAAGAGCACAACCACTTTTAGTCCATGTAAATAAAAGCTTGCAATCAAAATGACGAGTATGTAACCTATTGTCTCATCTTAGTCTAATTCCTCCCATTGGAAAATATGACAGGAAGGAAATGGTCTTTTCATCAAAGAGACACATGGACTAATGATCATGATGGTGTTACATGGGAAAGTTGAAAACAACAACTTTGATTGGTGGGAATTGCATGCATTTGAGACGAAAGATGTGTGACTTCAAACCCTTACTAGGATTTAGTCAACAAGGATGGTGAGGATAAATATGCTTATGTTCAAGTTTTTGTATAATTTTTGTATCATGGAATGTGAGGGGTCTTGTATATTTGGTCAATAATACTATGGTTCATGTAGTTTGCTCATTTATGATAGAATAGAAAACTTGTGTCTATAGAAAGTGAAATAAATTTTATTTACAATGAGCATAGTCTTGCACCATTTTTGTCTTGGTGAGTGACATAATTTTTTTAAAACCATGCATATTCCACTGGAACATTTTGTCATGATAAATCTTACAATATCATGAAAACCCTTATTATGTAGTGTATATTTTTAGATATTTGTATTTAATAGTTACTATATTAATGCATGAAGTAATGAATAAACTAAAATTAAAATTAAAGAAGCTAAGAAAATAACACACCTACATTCAGACAATGAACAAAAGATGTACCCTTGGAAAATTGGAAATAACAAGCAACAAGGTGAAGCTTATGCTTTGCTATTGTCTTCTTAGTTATGAAATGGAAATACAATGAAAGGGGTGCTTACTATGGAGTTTCCATTGATTATGTGACTAATGTGGTGTCTACATGATATTCTAATTATTTTGTTTGCTTCAATATCCTGCTCCAAATGCTCTGCTCAACTGTGGAATAATAAACAATACAATAAGAATGGAACCCCTTCCTTTCCCAACATCCTAGTATTTAACATAGCTTGATAGTCATCTAAGGCTAGAGTTTTGCATGCCTCAACCTATAATTAATGTTAGGGTTTTTGCATGCCTCAACCCCTAATTAATGTTATGGTTTTGGAACCTATAAAATCTACTTGAAATTACACGTGTGACTATCCCCATACGCGAGAGTAATGGAAGCTGATGTGGCATCCACTTGGTAATAAAATTATGATCAATATGAAACAATGAATTGTGAGGGGCATACGTTCCACATACGAACTCCAGTTGAGGTGATTTCATGTTGTTGGAAAGATTTTGATATGTAAAACAACATGAATATGTTGGGAGTTAAGGTCACAAATTATTTACCATAAAAACATCCATTTAAGGCCTCAAAAGGGATTCAAAAAGTTCTAGACCCAAAATCACCAAAGTGGGACTCGACATAAAATAAGTCTCCAACTCAATACATCCAAATTTTCCACCCATATTAAAGTGATAAAACAAACTACAAATTATATAATGATCTTTTTAGATCAACGAGGATTTGTTTCATGCTTTGCCTAGGGAAGGTAAGGGTGGTAGCGACCTTAACTCATCAAAGTTTTATGCTTATGTAACTTACCATGGGTGGAGCCATCAAATACGGTAGTATGGGTGCTATTGAATCTTGTTGTCATGGATATTATTCTTTCCAATTTGTACAACCCCAACAAAGTGGATGAGAGTGCAACTCCACTACTTAATTTGGGGTCTAAAAACAACACTTTTTTCTATGTTGTAAGTGATATTTGAAGGTAGATAATTGTATATTGTCAAATTTCCTTGATTTGTTTGCATTCTTTCTGACGGTAACATCACTAAAGTAGTGCTACTATAAATGTCTCTTTAAGGATGTCTATAAGGCAATTAAAGGAAAGTTGAAGTTTATATAACATTGTTGCTTGTAATTTAAATTTATTGGACATTACAATGTTTGAAAGTATTGTAATTTTGACTTAATACACTTATTTCATTATAATTGGAAATTTGTATTACACGAACAAACCCATAATTGAGTTTTTGGTTATTTTGGTATTCTAGATCCACTCTTTAATTCCAAATTTAATGAAATATGTATAATATTGATTTTGAATGTTTAATAAGATTGGTATTTTGAAAAAAATGATGAATATTTTAAACTATTGATGATTGATTGGCCTCAAGATTAAGTTTAACAATAATATCACTTTTTTCTCGTATAGGGTGTTTAATGACCATCACGATCACATTAATTGTGAGGTAATGAGGGTGCAATAGATGGATCCAACGGATGACAGGGGTAGGGTGGTGACGACGTTGGTTTCTATGGATATTAAATCCCCCTCCTTCTGCTATAATCAAACATGATTTACTCGCATAGGTGGAGTTATGATGGGATAATGATGGCCCTTAGTCCTGGTACCAAGCTGCTAAAACCTCTCATGCAGTGTTATGTGGGCATTCCAACTCATTTCTATAAGACATTTCGTTGGTTTCAGACTTGGTCTCATTCCCATAACAATCCTTGGGCTTCTTGGCGGTTTCAAATGATAATGGGGAGAGCCAACACTGTGAGTGACACAAGCAATTCCTATATCATGGAGGGTGAAAGGCATCGAGCTCCTAGCAACAAAGGTCGTGGCCACCACAACCATTTACGGGAACATACCAATCATGTTTTCACTCGCTAGCTCACCACCTTGAATGACACGCTGCCGATCATTCACAATGACATCAAGGATGCCGAGGAGGATATGGAAGTCAAAATTATGGAGTTAATCGATAGGGTTTAGGTTCTCATTGACTGGTGTGCTGACATGGCAGAGATTTTTCACCTCCCGTCACCTTTGCTTTCCACCACTCGGGAGGACCGAAGAATTAATTTTAGCTAGGATTCAGATGCTGAATGTGAAGGACAACATGAGGAGTAATAAATTCAAGCAATTCCCATAGTCACAGTGAAAGAGGAATGACAGGATGAAACCGGGACAACAAATTTGAAAGCTGAGAAAAGCACAACGACTAGCTCTAATGACACCAAGCATAAAAATCCTATAATCATCAATGAAGCAAACGAGTCTCCAGTTGCAAAGCGTTATACATTCCATGATTATGATAAATAGTGTCTCTCTATTATCTATTTCTAGTTTTATTTTGTTCAAGTTTAATAGCTATAATCTTTACACCCAGAGGAAGTATGTAGGTTTTATTTAGCATAAAGACTCTTAGTATGCTCAAGCTATATCAAACTCTCTTCTTATGTTAGTGAACAATTATGGATAGTCCTCTGTTTATCTTTAATTTGGGTTGTTTTCTCTTTATGAGAGGTCTGCTGCTACTTGATTATGAGTTGTTTTCTCCTCCGGAGAGGCCTACTTGTCTATGTAACTTTTTGTACAAGTTTGCCTTATAATGTAAATACTAAATTACAAAAAAAAACAATAATATCACTTTTGTGATACAGATGGGAATTATTAAAAAACAATTAAATGTGATATTTAATCCCTAACCTCTTAGTGAACCTAGACTATATATTTTAATTATAATTTAAAATTCCTCTTTTATGCGTGTTATGTAAAAGTAATTGAAACTTACCCTATTCAATGCACAGTAGAAGTATGATCTACATCTTGGTGGATAAGATACTAGTAGTATTGAATTTTGAAGAGAGGTGGAGAAATATGACAAATATACATTGAAAACTTACCAAGAAACTAGATTTGCAAATGTTGAAGTATTCACAAAAAATAATTGAACAATAACATCATAAAATTCACCGCAACAATAATAAACGAGGAAGTTTGGGAATAAGGAATCATTACATGAAGTGACATTGAATTTGAGACATCCCCTTTCCATGTCCAAGGTCTTTCCATATGAATATCAATATAAGTGAGTAGATAAAAAATTTAACTATTATGACCCAAGGGGGGCATATATGGGGTTAAATGTAAATGAAATGATCCCAAGGGGGGATATACGGGGTTCAAATTATATGTAATGAGGTAATGGTATATGTAAGAGTGGTCATCCTAATGAAGGGCCCACACGCGCAGTGACTGAATAAGTATATATAGAGGTCATATAGTCATTATTGATATGCACATGTGATTTGGATATATGAATGTATTGGGGTATTTGGAGAAGGTTCTCCTATTCATTGAGTTATTGTGTAACTCTTATGTATTATATATCTTAAAGTTATGCTCCACTCTCACACATTTGTAATCTAGATTCGCACTCTATTTAAAGATTTGTTACATAACATTAAATTTGATTATTCACGGTTAATTGAGAATTATACTTTTTTGACATTAATAAAGATTTGAAATTATAAACCTTAAGGTATAATGGCACGGGTTTGTGTTATTCCTCCCAACTTGAATTTTTTTCCCCATTGTTAGTACACAGATATATATATTTTTAATATTTGCAGGTTCTTGAGTACATGATCAAGAGCTAGATTCAGGTCTTGCCCTGAACATAAGTTAGCGCCTGAAAGATAAGGTTAATGGATTAGGAGTGGGGAAGGTGCTAAGTCAAATTCTAAGGTAATAAACCAAGTTAACAAGTAGAGAAAACTAGGGAGTAAATGACTAATACATGTGTCCCACCAAGTCGACAACACTTGGACAAATCAACGAGTGACACCTGAACCCACCTTTGGAATAAAATCCTGTCAGAGTCAAGTTTGAAAGCACATCGGAGAAAAGTCTGAAACCTTGTTGGGATTAAGCTTGAAAGAAACTCAGATCAAAGTTTGAAAACCTATTGGGATTAAGTCCGAAAACAACTTGGAGAAAAGTTTGAAATCCTATTGGAATTAAGTCCAAAATCACCTCGAAGCAAAGTATGAAAGAATATTGGGATGACGTTTGAAATAAATTCAGAACATAGCCGATAGGGGATGTCCAATGGAATGCCGAGCTGTCAACCAAAAGATATAAAGAAATATTGAATATTGGTTAGAACAAGCACTAACACTTGATCGTGGGATGAGATATTCCATCACCCAAGTGATCAATATTAAATACCATATGATTGAGTTCCATAACCAACGTCCAAGTGAAAACGTGCTAAAAGAAGAGCATGCTCAAGCGAAGGCGTTCTAGATCAATGACAAGTAACTCATGTTGCGCCCACAAGTTGTAAGCTAGTTAACAATGGATGGACCGAGTGAAATGGGTAAATAATGGTTTTGCATGTGGCACATTTTCATTGGTGTTGCTTTAGGCAAACAAGATTTTGAAACCATTTTTCCTTGAAGTGACACTACACTTGAACAATTGGTGCTTATGTTGATGTCCACCAAGTGTATAGTTGGATGCCACATGGGCCCAAAGAAAGGATGACTTGTGGATACCTAGTATAACCAACTTTTCCACACATCAACATCACTAGGAATACGCAGATTGTTGGACTCATGATTGCCGTTAGACCAAAAGCTGTAGGTGTTAATCTCTGCTACAATCGCAAGAGTTAGGATTTTGGGAGGCGATTAGTCCATGTCACGAAACTCACGATGATCGCTAAACCCAATCCAACAATTCCCCCAACATGAGCCAAGTGAGTTTCGAACCCTTGACTTGTTTCTCTGATACCATTTGTTGGACTCACGATTACAGTTAGACCAAAATCTGTAGGTGTTAATCTCCGCTGCAATCGCCAGAGTTAGGATCTTGGGAGACGGTTAGTCCATGACATGAAATGCACAGTGAGTGCTGAACCCAATGTCCTACACAAATGCCATATGTACTAACCCAAGGAACATGTGGCAAGGGGTTCTAGTTTTCTGTTGTCGCATACATTTTAACTGGGTTACCATGATGCAATAGATAGATATTTTCTCAATTGTCAGAGCTAGTTCTATTATATGGGGATACAAAATGGATCGATTATTATCATGATATATTTAGATCCTTGTTTCAAAAGTAGATGCAAAGCATTCCCTTGCCATGACTAAGATTTCCTAGTCCATTGAGATGACCTTGGTGGTGACATAGTCCATTCAAGAAGATTAGCAGAGATGGTACATAGGTGATAAATCGACTTTTCAGGTAGATACGCGCATATGGTTGAGCAGGTATATAGGTGGCATCTGGATATATGTTGTCTCTATTGGTTATTTTAGTAGCTATGACTTGACATTGATTAGCTGGATATGGTACTATCTTGTTTTGAATGACTTATATTATGAGTAACTATGCAATATTTTATGTAAGTCCTTTATGTATGCTCATCTTGAACAACCATAGGTTATCTTGCTATGTTGGCACCACCTATCACTTCCTCCACCCATTTGTATCTTCCATTTGACATTTACCCAGACTTGAATTTTGAGTTGTGAGATCGAGGACACCTTATTCCCCCACTTAATTTATGACAAAAGACCCCATGTTGTTTTGTGTATGGGTTTTGAGTTGTGCAACAAAACTTGTTGAAGCCTTAATCCTTCTAGGCTAGGAGAAGCCGCTAGTGTTGGTCCCTAAGAATAGGTGAGTTGGGTTTTGAATCCTTGACCTCTCTGGTTGATTTCCCTTGATGTTTGGTATTGACTGTGGATAATCCCCTTAGTTGTTCGAAGAGTTGTCAGCTAAAGCTTGAAGCAATTTGTCTACCATCATTACACGCATTATGTTAATTTTTCTATATCTTATGAAATGAAAACCCATGTATGACTTTGCAAACTGTCTTTAGACACATTTAAAAGGGGATATGTAGTGAAATTTGAAAGGCCTAAAAGTAGTGGATAAATAAATGTTAAATATAAAGACTGCTGGCCACATTTGAAAATGTAATGAGTATATCCTCATGGAGACTACAGGTTGGGATGTGAGATGGAGTAAGGGAAAACTAATTCTAAGTGTCCCTTAGGATCTATTCACTACAATTTCTTGTGTACTCAACGCATGGGTCCTAAAAAATATCCTCACTGAGCTTGAGTCAAGCTTGGATGTGAGCTATAGACATTTGTTAAAGTCACAATGGAAATTATTTAGATCAATTCATCCATTTGTGAGACACTTCCGATATTTTTCTCTGTTTATCATAAATGCAAGTTGATTCCTTTTTTCCCATGTTTGAAAGATCACTATGTCTATGTTGGGGCGTGTGCCTTAACGATCATTAATTTTGGTAACTCCGCGGTTTTTGCGCGAAGCTGTAAGCGGAGTTGCGACTCAAAATAGTCTTAGGGGTGTCGGGGTTAAGTCAAAGTCCCCCTTTTTGTAAATGTCCCATGATTTGCGGGTACCCATGGTTTAAGTCCATGGTATTGTAATAGTGCACTAGTATAAATAAGGCACTTATGTAAAGGAGTCAAGTAAGGTTATAGTAGGTTCTATTATGATGATAATTTGAGGCAAAGGCCTATTTTGGTTTAAGGTTAAGTCCCAGCTGTGTGCGTGGACGACCTCTGCAGCTGAGTGCGCAGAGGGTTTTTGTAAGAAAGGTTCTGCAGCTGAGTGCGCAGATTTGCAGCTAAGTGCGCAGTTTTGGGTGATTAAGAGGATCTGCAGCTGAGTGCATAGATCAGAACTGTGATTTTGTAAAGAGTTGAATATAAACACAGTTCTGTGGATGTAGCCCCTACTCTGGGGGTGAACCACGTATATCTTGTGTTGTGGTGGTTCTTTTGTGTTGTTTCTGTTATGTTTTTTTATGCATTGATAAGTAGATAAATGATAAAGTAAGATAACTGCTAAATATTAACTTCGCTATGAATTCCCAGTTAAGGGTTAAGAAAGAAACTGTTTGTTTATCTAAACTGCGAAGCTATTTAAGTAAAAGTCGAAGCTCTGTATTGCATGATTATTATTTGTTAAGGCTAAAGGTACAGTAATATCCCTCTTTTTCCTGCAGAAACCTGATTCTGCGGCACCCCATAGCTGTTTCGGATGAGACTGCAACCTGTTCGCAGGTTGTTGCCGAAAGGGCCAACGCTGTGGGTCTTTTTGTTGGTGCGAAGATAATAGTATAAAACCTGGGTCTGCCCTAAGCCCAACAAATTGGTTCCGTTGCCGGTTGAACTCAGTACCTGCTTAAAGAGGGATCTATGTCGTACTTGAAGGGATATGTTTTGGAGGCCCTCAGTAAAAGAAATCAGTGACTGGATTGAAGCTACCTATCTGAAATTTGCTGAACAAGAAAATAAGGATCCTCGTCGTAGCTCAGACGACTTGTTGCAAAGAGTTTTCCATCGACACAAGTACCTCTTTCAGCGAAGCTCAACGACAGTTTTTCAAAGGACCAAGGGGTAAGTACCTAAATTCATTTAGTCTACAAATTAAAATGCTCTTGGATGAGAAAGGCATATTGCTTATAGAATCAGATTGCTAGATTTATTGCTACTAACCTATGTTTGGAAGTGAAAGTGACTTCGACCAGCAAAGTGGTTTGCTTTGAAGCGGTAAAAGATACAAGAGAGATTTTGGATCCTATACCCTAGTCCAGAATACCGAGTATACGCCATTAATTCCAGAAGACCCTGAATCTAAAGAAACCCCTTTTGTTAGAAACCCTCCTATAACTCCGCAGTGAAGATCTGTTACCCCTGAGAACCCGTCGCAGTCTGAAAGTAACCCTAGCCCGAGTCATCCTGTCGCAGGTCAGTCTACCCCAGTAAATTCCCCCCCTCGATCCACTATGGCCCATATGAATGATGATATCAAGCTCCTAGTCTTCAAAGGAACTGGATCAGAGGATCCAGAGCAGTTTTGGTTCTTATGCGAAGCTGTTTGGACTGCTAAGAACATTATGGATCAAGATATAAGAAGAGCGCAGCTGGTCACGTCTTTCAGAGACCGAGCTTTGACCTGGTTTATGAAGTTTTCCAGTACTTAGAACCATGTCTTGGTTGATATTAAAACAACAATGATCAAAGAGTTCAAGAAGCCTAAATCAGAGTCACAGTGTATAACTGAACTGAAAGTGATTCAACAGAGGCGAGGTGAATCAGTTTGGGACTTTGATCAGAGGTTCAAGGTTCTGTTGGATCAAGTTAGTTTCACTATTGGACCAGCGCAGCATAAAGAATGGTTCATTGCAGCCCTATTACCTCATATTAGGACTCCACTTATGCAACAAAAGGTTGCTGATCAGCAAGAAGCTTTGGAAATTGCTATGAAGCTTGAAACAGCTCCTGTTAGAGACAATTCTGGCATAGCCCAAATACAAGCACAGTTAGCAGAAATGGCTTTGGAGCTGCGTGACATGAAAAAAGGGAAATCTCTTCGAGAAGAGGTTTGGTGTACACAATGTAAGAAAAAAGGTCAGGACAAGGAACAATGTCCTGCGTTAAGAAATTACCTGAATACTGGTCCGCCAAACCCGTTTAACCCTAATGTGCTATATTGTGAGATCTGTAGAACAACTGGCCAGCATCGACCTGAAGACTACTATCTACTGCAGAGATATGTGCAAGTACCTAAGAATCCCTATTGCAAGTTTTGTAAGTCAGTTGGACACAACGAAGATGAATGTCATAGCTTTGACCTCATGAGAGAGCGAACCTATGATGCTTATAGGGTACAAAACGATGCACAAGGCAATGATGGATATGGTTACCGTGGTAGTACATCAGGTCGAGGTACTTTCAGAGGTTGCGGTCGTGGTCATATGCTTGGAAGAGGTCGAGGCCAGGTTGTTTGCTATAACTGTAATCAGGTAGGACATGTAGCTAGAGACTGTCAGAACCCAACTACGACATGTCGATATTGCAGAGCAGTAGATCATGTCATTGAGCAATGTCCATAGTTGATAGCCAAAATACAAGAAAGAAATGGCGCTCCTACTCAGAATATTCAGATGATTGCTGTAGAGCAAAGACCTGTCCCAGCCATTAACGTTGTTACAAGGAGTGGAGCTATTTACGCAAGTGCAGAATAAGGAGAAACAACCTGACGAGGCTTGGGTTCGTAAGACCCCAGAGAAAATTCCAAACTTCGATGTGGGAAGATAAAAAGAAACATTTATGGAAGCCAAAAAAGACTTTGCTGATCCGAGCACATCAGTAGCACCTATGCAATAACATCAACAACAGTTACACTCTCAAGAAGCTTCGACGGATAAAGTAAGTACACTGTCATAATTTTTACAGAGTTGTATGAAGCTCTTAAGAAATCAGAATGCTTTAAATGAGTTATAGAAAGTTATTGCTTCTTGCGAACCTCAGCGAAGCTCTGGTAAAGAAAAAATTGTTAATAGAGTTAGAAGAACTGGAAGAGAAATGAGATTGCATGCTCAGATAGGAGAGTATGACATGACTGATATCATTTTAGACCTGGGATCAGAAGTAAATGTCCTAACTAAGCAGACATGGGAACAAATGGGAAAACCTACCCTTGAATGGTCCCCTATACAGTTGAGATAAGCCAATCAGTAGAAGATTGTGCCCCTAGGAAGACTCCCTAGTGTTTCAGTAGACATTGATGGAGTCAGTAACTTAGCAGATTTTGAAGTCATTGAAATAATTGATGATAGCAACCCCTATCCAGCCTTGCTAGGAATTGAATGGGCAATAGAGAATTCTGCAGTAATCAACCTTAACAATAGGCAGATGACTTTTGAAGGAAAAGGCATGAGAGTCATAGTACCCTTGGACCCTTCTCAAGGAGAAAGGTACACAGAGCTAGTCAGAGATGAAGATCAGGATGTTTTGGATCATATCTACAACATCACAGCTAAAGAAGAAGACTATGTTAACCCTACTACTGAAGGTATAATGGATTGGCGGTGTGACAGTTCTTACATGACTGATTCAGACGAAGGCTTAGAGAATTGGCATAATAGACTTTATGAACTACATGGACATCGATGTGCAAGAATTACCAAGTCTCTTAGATGGATTGGCTCACAGACAAGAGTCTTACCTATTTTTGATGGCTTGACAGACCCCGAAGATTTTATTCTGCAATTCTCAGAGTAGGTACCAGATTCACAGAAAATGGAGACTCTAGATTCAGTATTTAGAGCCACAACTTCCAGATGGTGGAATGGTCATAAAAAGTATATCCCTAGTTGGGGAGCTTGTCAAAAGTTCCTTCGCCTGAGATTCATGGATCAACCTCAGGAGGTGCGAAGCAGATTTAATGGTAAGACTAGCCCTCAGGAACATTTGGAGCAGTGCTACGAAGCATGGAAGCATGTACCTCATGAAGAATGGGTACATAGGTTTATACACACTCTGGAACCTGTAGCAAAGAACTGGTATGCGGAGGTGGAGCTTCGCCATGGCATTGTAAGTTGGGATAGTCTTGTTGATAGTTTTGTGCTCACATTTGCTATTAATGAGGTTTTCCCTGCTTTGGACGCGGCTGTTAGATTGATCCATACTAAGGTGTTTGATGATAAAGAAATAGTAGAGTACCAACTTGATTGGAAGGAACAAGAAGCTAATGCAGTAGAATGTTATAACCTTGCAATTGATGAGGATGATGACCCACGCAACATTAACATTCCTGAGTCAGAAGGACACTGTGAAGTACATGGACCAACAGTCGAAGCACCTGAAGTAACTCAGCCCTTGAAAACAAGGAAAGTAAACATTGGATCAGAAGAAATTCCTAAGTATGCTACCATTGGAGATTATTGGGATGAAGAAATGGCGAGCAAAGTGACCCAACTTCTCCATGAGTATCAGGACTTATTTCCGATGAAGTTCTCAGAAATGAAAGGTATCCTTGGTGATATAGGAGTGATAAAAATCCCTTTGAAAGCTGATGCAAAGCCTGTAAAGCAGCGCCCTTATAGGTTGAACCCCAAGTACAAAGAAAAAGTCAGGATGAAGCTAGATAAGATGCTCGCTGTAGGAATCAGTGAGGCTGTCGAAGAAATTCTGTCGTGGTGTCAGGATGTGTCGAAGGTCCCTATTGTGACAAAGCTGAAGTTTGTGGTTGTACCGAAGAAGAAAGGTGTGTCGATGCTTAAAATGCGACAATTGGAAAAAATCAGATTTGGCGGCGCCGGTACGTTAACTGTATTAACTGCCTGTAATGATGAGATTTTGGGAAATCTACCTCCGTTTGGACAAGATCTCTGTCAGATTTGGTGTCTTCCATGCACAGTTATAGCAAATTTGGTCGTTGGATTCTATAATAAGACACCCAGCCCTGTGAATTTCGCATTACACATTTTCTTGAGTTTTACAATTACGTCCATGTCAGCTGATCGTAAAGTTCAGGAATTATTAAGAGAATTTGAACTGAGGGGTCTGCAGAACCTTATGAGAAACCCACCTGCATCTGCATCCCGCGAAGAGACTTCCCCAACACCGAATCAACCAATGCAGACATGATCTACCAGGAATAAATTTAAACCAAAAGTTCGCTCTAAACGAAACGAAGATAGACACAAGCCATCAGGAAAGACACCAGAGGAGCCTGAGATGAATCTTGAGGGTTTTGAAGACTTTGGTGAGGATGAGAACATTGCACCGTAGCATCCACCATATCTTCAGCCTGTTCGACCAGGAGTTCAGCCACCTCGGCGGATAGCAAAGTTCACATTACACACCCCTTCCCTGCCACAGGGTGTGCAGTTGGTTGGAACCATGACAGGGAAAATAGACCGGCTTAAGTACGCAGACCACGATACGAATGATCGTGGGAAGTTTCCACAATTCGCACCTAGAACATACTTGCACTCTGTCCACTATTCGGAGACTGGAGCGACGTTGCTGGAAGTAAAGCAGTGGGCTGCTGGCTTGGAGAAAGTTGGCTTATTGAAGATGCTAAATGTCCCCCAATTCGGTCGCAGCACATAGGTGACCGTGGTGGTCAAGCAGCTATTGGCATGGGTGCATGATGGGCACCTATGGATAGGAGACCAGAGAATTCCTATTAATGGCGAGCTCATTCATAGGATCACAGGCTTGCCGAAGGAAGGGCCTGATCTGGGGATTGAATTTGTTTCAAAACACGAGGATACAAAGCTAGCACAGAGCATGAAGGATCGCTTCGGCCTAATGAAAGGAAAGCGAGGGTATCAAACCTCGGTAATTCGACACCAAAACATTCGCTTTGCAGCTGAGCTCTTAGCCTGGAAATTAATGAGGAAGTGCAGACCAAATGAAGTGTCTACCCCGATTGTCAGTATTGCTGCGAACTGTGCCGAAGGCTACAGTTACAAATGGGCAGACTACATTGCTAAGGAATTCCTCGAAGATGTCCGCGATGTGTAGGAGAAAGGTAGACCCTTTCACTATTCATGGCTAATAGTGCTTATTGCACTGGTAGGATGGAAAGAACCTACCAAGGCACAGTTTGTTGATGTGCCTTCGCAGATGCCTGCAGCAAGGTACGCATCTCTGTGGGTGTCGTAGGACAAGGCTTTCCAGCAGATGATGAACTATGTGTTCGCCTTTTATGCGATGAGTATCTCATATGAGATCCTTAAAACACCTTGGCTTAGTAAGGAGCTATTTTCTCAATATGCGGGTGTGGCCAAATTCAAGGCTGACATGCATAATGTCTTCATTTAGGCCCGCGCAGATGATAAACATGCATGCTGGAAGTTGCCATATGTGGTGACCCAAGAAGACATCCTCACAGTAATTCAGCAGTGGCCGAATGAATGGATGAAGGACGTAGGGACAAAGCCCAACATTCCAGTTCCCCTAGTGCAAGATATGGGCGCAAGTCCTAGTCAGCCGCTGCAGACCGACCCACCAGAAGACAACGAAGAATAGAGTGAGTCGCAGCAGAGTGAAGGAGACCAGGGTGGAGATAGTGGAGATGAATAAGAAGAAGAATAATCGGTCAATAAAATCTCCGACCCCAATCGCCCAGATAAGTGCAAGTCTCCAGAGGCAGAGGAAGTTGCTAAGCCTCAGCCTCGAAAGAGAGCCAAGGCGTCAAAGGGAAAGAATATTGTCGATGAGCCTGCTGTGACAATTGAAGAGCTGGATCAGGCTCTGACAAAGTCTATAGAGGCATTAACCAAGAAATGGTTAGAGTTTGCAGCCACACACCTTGATGCGCTCGTTGGCGTAGCTCAGCGAGTTACAGAACTTAAGACGTTAGCAAAAAAATCAGCGACTGGCGCTGCAGCAAGCAGTGCCCCAGTAAGCATGCAGCGAGATATGAGACAATGGCCAGTCAGAAAAAACAGAGGGCAAGTACCAAGTGCAACCCTTATACTAACTGACGCAGCATGATAGTTGAAATAGACTATGCCAAGTTGTCTATGCCAGAGCTGCATCTTTTTCAGCTAGCAATCATGAACGAGATCTGGGAACGAGACAACTACTCATAGAGGCAGTTGGAGAATACCACAAAGCAGAGTGAGAGTCTTGCAGCACAGTTGGAAAAAGCTGAGCAGAAGAAGAGGGAAGTAGAAAGCAAGTAGGCCACACTGGCGCAAGTATTGGATGAGGCGTGTCGAAGTCTCCCTGACTTCGACATGCAGGCTGAAGAAGAACTAGAGCAAAAGATAGTCAAGTTGAAAGACTATGCACAGCAGTCGCGGAGCCAGATAGAGAAGATGAAAGCAGAGCATGAGGCTTAGATTGCAGAGCTTCAACTTCGCATCATTCCTGAGAGTCCACCAGAGGTTAGGGAACAGCGTTGTAGAGACATTCAGGCCTCAGTAACAAAGATCTCCGATCTTGTGAGCAGTGCCGCAAAGCTGCTAGATGAAAGCATCGAGGCCTGGACAAACTTGCAAGACAACCTCGAAGTGGAAAAGCTGCAGGAAACCATCAAGCAACGATAGACCGAGCTGGATGCAGTCAAAGTAGAGATCAAGACATTGCCTCTTATGCAGAAGATGCTTAAGGTAAAGCAGAGAAATGAGCTCCAGTAAGAAATTAAGGCATGCAGAAGGAAAGAAACACTGTTGATGAACTCTTTCCAAACTCTTCTTAACGAGGCCTTGGAGTTGAGCATTGCTGCGGACAACCAGCTCAAACTTCTGAAGGAGTATGATGCATTCGCACAGGAAAAGGCCAGCGAAGCCTCAACAGCAGCATTGTAGGAGTTGGTGGAGAAGGAGCAAGTAGCTGACAATATCATGTGCAGCTAGCCTCAACAAGCAGTTCACTATCTTCGCCAACAAGATTCTCCCACCAGATAAGCAGCAGAGTGTCCCGGGACGGGACACTGGTGAGACTTAGGGGCCTGTTGGGGCATGTGCCTTAATGGTCATTAATTTTGGTAACTCCACGGTTTTTGCGCGAAGCTGTAAGCGGAGTTGCGACTCAAAATAGTCTTAGGGGTGTCGGGGTTAAGTCAAAGTTCCTCTTTTGTAAATGTCCCATGATTTGCAGGTACCCATGGTTTAAGTCCATGGTATTGTAATAGTGCACTTGTATAAATAAGGAACTTATGTAAAGGAGTCAAGTAAGGTTATAGTAGGTTCTATTATGATGATAATTTGAGGCGAAGGCCTATTTTGGTTTAAGGTTAAGTCCCAGCTGTGTGCGTGGACGACCTCTGCAGCTGAGTGCGCAGAGGGTTTTTGTAAGAAAGGTTCTGCAGCTGAGTGCGCAGATCTGCATCTAAGTGCGCAGTTTTGGGTGATTAAGAGGATCTACAGCTAAGTGCGGAGATCAGAAATGTGATTTTGTAAAGAGTTGAATATAAACACAGTTCTGTGGATGCAGCCCCTACTCTGGGGGTGAACCATGTATATCTTGTGTTGTGGTGGTTCTTTTGTGTTGTTTCTGTTATGTTTTTTTATGCATTGATAAGTAGATAAATGATAAAGTAAGATAACTGCTAAATATTAACTTCGCTGTGAATTCCCAGTTAAGGGTTAAGCAAGAAACTGTTTGTTTATCTAAACTGTGAAGCTATTTAAGTAAAAGTCGAAGCTCTGTATTGCATGATTATTATTTGTTAAGGCTAAAGGTACAATAATATCCCTCTTTTTCCTGTAGAAACCTGATTCTGCGGCACCCCATAGCTGTTTCGGGTGAGACTGCAACCTGTTCGCAGGTTGTTGCCGAAAGGGCCAACACTGTGGGTCTTTTTATTGGTGTGAAGATAATAGTATAAAACCTGGGTCTGCCCTAAGCCCAATAGTCTAAATCAACAAGTCTTCCCCTTTAACCTTGGGCCTTTGTTTCATCACTTCACCCATCACAACTAATTGTCTAAGTCTTGTAAGTGAGCATACATAAGGGTCTATATACAAGTTTGAATGGTTACTCTAATTTAAGTCTAATAGTTATTTGTATTCTTGTACCACTGTCATGCTATTATTGTTTTAAGTTTGGATGCTAACATATGTGTTAGCACTGCTTAGGTTAACAGTTGAAATGAAAAGGATTAAGGAGAAATAAGAATATTATATGTGAAAATTTTGGTAACATTACCAAGGGGTTATACAATGGGTGATTAAATTGGATACCAAGGTTTTTATTACCCATAAAAACATAGGCTAAAGTTTGAATATGTCTAAAAATAAGGGAAAAAAGATCTTGTGGTATGTAGTGACAGGTTTCGACGGTCCAGATTTTCAAGCGGGCTACAATGGGTAGTGGATCCGCAATTTGAAGTTGTAAGGAAAAAGAAAATTCAGTGATAAGCAGAAAGGTTTAATGATCCACTCAGATCCATGGTGGAGGAATAAAGGAGATAAGATTACGACACCGATAGAATCCATTGTGGGAAGATGCACAAAAAAAAGATGGATTGAGAACGGGCAGAAAGTTTAAAGAGTAGCCTAAATCGACAATGAGGATGAAAGGTAAAGAAGATCAATGACGGAGATGGAATCCACTGGAAGAACATGCACTACAAATGATAAGTTGAAGATCAATGAAACTATTAAATATTACCCTTGATAAATGATTAGGATCACAGGTGGATGAGATCAATGACTGTTAGGTGATCCGCCATGAAAGTTGCACATTGTTTTAAAAATCGAAGGGGCATCGAAAAATAAAGGTGTTGATTAAATGATGAAGGATATCAACGGTGTGCTATAAAGGTCAGGTAAATCTACGGTGGTTAGATGATGTGCCAAGGGAAAGTGTAGGAATATAGACAAGGGGTTATGCAGCGGAATAATGAAAGGTTAAAGTTAATAGATGACCTAGATCGACGATTTAAGAGAGAAGTGGATTAAATATACAGAAAAAGGGATCCACGCTTGTGACATGCATGGGGATTAAAAGAGAATTCCACTAACAAAAATTAAACCGCTCTCATAGATTCCAAAACCACTATTTCAAGAATATTATAAAAGGGAGGAGCATGTGTTCAAGGATTATTTGTCATTTCGTGCATTGGGAAAAGGAAGCATTTTCTGCGTGGACAAAGCCAAGTTAGACAACTATATTTCCAACCGTCAGTTTTACAGGTAGGCCACGTTTTCACCCGCCTACTAGTATTTGAAAATGGATAGTGGAGGTGAAGTTGAGGCTCAATCCATGGAGTTTCAGAAAATAGACAAGGTTTTCAAAGATAGATATGGTAGAGTTTTTTATATTGTTTTGTCTTTTGGCCCTATTCACCAACTGAAAACCAAACTAGAAGCTTTTAAGGACTAGGAAATTGACCTACATGACATATTCCAGTCCCATTTTTATTATTTCTATCTAGACCAAACCATAAATTTCCCAAATTTTATTGATTGGTGTGCATCTAATTACTCTTCCTCTGAGAAAGTAATCACAGAATCTGCTAAAACCAAAATCCTATGCCCTATAAAATCCCTTGTCGTCCAATATTCTCTTACATTCCCACCATTCACCTCGATCCAAGAAGATTTCAATGAAGAGGACCTAATTCATTCATTCATGCTTGCGACCATTGAGGAAAATAAACCCTTTTTTCTCCAAATATTTTAGATCTAATGTGTCCCTTGCCAACCAAACCTTTCCCCTGGATGTCCACCTGTTCAACGAAGAAACAAAGCTGGTTATTTCAACGTTAAGACAATTCTTAGGTCTAGATACATACATGTTTGTCCCTAAACTATTAATGAGTCTCTTATTCAAAATCGATATGAATTAGTTCGAGTCTCAGTTCCTTCAACCCCCTTGTCTTAAGTTTGATGAATCCCTAGCTGAAATATTCATTCTCAACTAGTGAATTTCCACAATACCAGGCACTTTAGGTTTTAGTCATACCTGATCAGAATGTTCATGTTTTTCAATGAAGAAAATTTGTAGCTCCCAGAAATGGCACTTACAACAGATATTAGTAGTGTTTTTTTCAAATACATGAACCTATTGATGTCAGAGGTTTATAAAGTATTCTTTCAAAATAAATTGCCCAGAGTGCTACCACAGATGCATGAGGATCTACAATTTGCTCTAGATAGAAAAATAGGAGATCGGTTTCTGTTAGAAGAACGCACTATCATCAGGGTGTATGGCTTTACTGATGAACCATATATTTTTCTAGCAATCCTGACCCCTAGAGTGTTTGGCTTAGAGTTTGTAAGACATAAGTTAATTGTAGAGAATGAAAATTTTATCAGCTTCAAAAGGGCTTATGAAATTAAATTTCCATGGGTGTTTGGGCCATTCATTATAAAATAAAGCTGCACTCCTTGTAATTGAAAGTTTGTTACAAGAGATGAATTTTAGGAAGGCTTTTGTAGTTAATTATGAACGATACCATATTATTTCACAGAGAAGGCAGATGAACAAGAAAACATAATTTTAGCATCAGGTAGTGGAAGGGTTAGCTGACAAAGTAAATTGGATGGATTATCCAACATAGATGAAGGATACCGAAGTTTCACAGGAAAATCTATTGGCCATAATAAAAATAACAGAAGTAATAACGCCCATTGCAAGTAGTTCAGAAGTGACAGGTAAGAGAGCCCATTTAGAGGCCATGGATACAGAGGAAGAAGAAAGTTTAGAAATATCTTAAAAAACCCCACTGAATCTGAGGGGGAATTGGTAGAGGTAATTAAAACTGAAAATAAGAAAGGAAAGGGAAAGTTCAAAGGCCCAACCTTTGGAGTGCAACAGTATGAGTTTTCAGAAGTACCAGAAGCATCAAGTGATAAGTTCAAATCCATAGCTGACTTATATGACAAGTATACGGATGATAGAGAGATTTCTTTAAAGGAATCCTCAAAATTATACTCGAAAGTCAGGAAGATATCAAGTAAAGAGGTATCACTGGTCACTGTTAAAGACCATGCTAAAAATAATTTAAATTTAGAAGTTGCCACCGAGAACAAAATAACTAAAATGAGGTTGAACCTGAAGTACATCCTAGTGCCCGGCATGATTCACTTGCACAAGCATATCGGGGAAGTGATTTGATGAAATCCACCTTAGAGGTATCCAAATTTCAATCCACACAGTCCAAAATAGAAAATCAGCTGAGGCAGGAGAAGGTGGAGAATAAAGTGCACCAGAAGCAAATAAAAAAACTTTAAGGAGATTTGTTGGCTATAGACAATGAAACAAATAAAGGAGAGGTTACACAAAAGATCCTAATAGAGAAGGAGAATGCAATTCAATTGTTAAAAAAGAAATTAAAGATTCCAACCCAACTAATTCAGGCTTTTGAATTAAATGAATTAGAAAAAGAAAAATACTTGCTAACCAAAGAGTTGAGTGACAGTAAGGCAAAGCTATTGAAGCTTTCCGAGGAAAATAATGAATGGGAAAAAGAGAAAGGTATTTTGATTGCAAAGATTGATGTTTTAAAGGAAAATCAATAAGTCTTAGAAAAAGATAAAGAAAACAAAATCAAAGAAGATGAAGTGCAAATAATCCCACCTATTGCAGAAACAAATACAGAATCCATTGTACAGTCTATGTCCCAAGTAAGTCTTAGAGACTTAGAGATTGTTGGTTTAAAAAGTCAGAACAAAAATTTAGAGTATGCAGTTTTGAAGAAAGAAGAAGAGAGGAAAGCATTGGAGACATCTCATATTGGACATGATAATTGCTGAAGTTGTTAAAATCACGCCTTATTTGGATTATATTCTGGAGAAAGAGATGGTACTAAATGCTGCTAGGCAAAGTTGTACTATAGTAAAAGAATCTTTGAATAAAAAGCCAGCGGACACAACCAAAAATACAATTAATTTCCTAAATACTTTGTCAGAAGAAGATTTGAGGACAATGGGAATCAAGGACAGGGTGACAATGATTACCTGGTCCAAGTAGGTAGTAGGAAAACATCAGCACATAGAAACTATCCAGGCTAATATTGACATGATGTAGCATCAGGTAAAGATTTTCAAAGGCTCATTTGTGTCCCTTTTTCAGAAAGGTTTTCCTTCCTTTTGGGAAGAAGATGAAAAACATTTATCTTAGTCAAAGTATTAGGATTTGTTGGTCAGATGTAGATTGGATCACAAGAAATTTTAAGATATGAGCCCATCTTTGTCACGGAAAACTATGATTGAAAAATTAGCAGTGGATTTTTAGATGATCAATACTTTTAGAACAATTTATTCCCAGCTACCACCTATTTCATATATAGATCATGTGGAATTGAGAATGTTGGCGAAAGAAATGCCGAATCTAGAGCTGCCATCTGTGGACCAATGGAAAATGATAGAGAAATTTGGTAGGACAAATTACAAACTACATCATTGAAGAAGCTCCATAAATTTTGAAGATAGGTTTTATTCTGATTAATGTAATATATTTTTGAATAATTAGTTTGTTATAAGTCAAGTGACAAGTGTAATAAGGCAATTATTTTTGCCTATTTTTAGTATGTAAACAAGTATAATCTCAAGGAGCATTTTGATGTATTTAGGAAAATTTTTACAAGGTATTGAGGGTTGGAACCCGTGATCAAGAACCGGTTATTGTAAGAGAGCTTCAAAGATTAATACATATTTTAGAGCCAATCAGGTTTTCTACCAGAGATTCTTGTATTATTTATTTTACAGTCTGTACTTTCTTTCCTTCATGTGAATGTGTTTTGTGCTTACCTTTCCATTATGTTATGTTTTCATGCTTGAATGAGTGTATATTGGGTTGGGATTCATAATCTTATGCTCTGATCCTTTAATTTCAAGCATTCACAAACTTTTTTCTACTAAAGTTAATATTGGATTCCTCTTTAGATGCCCAAATTAATGGATTGTTTCTTACTCTTCCTTATCACCAGACAACCAACATTTTGATTGTAAAAGAGTAACTACCGTGCCTCTGTTAAGAAATCCACTGCAAAGCAATGCCATTAATTGTTTTTCATATTTGACTCCATGCCCAATGACCACCATTTTAAGCCATATGTACTATTAAATTTTATTTATTTTAAAAAATAGATGGCCTTTGGATTATATATTGAGAGATGCCTCTATGGAAGGAAAGAAGCCAACTTTCCTCCCAAATATTGGTTTTTTGGTTACCTTGGGATTATCCTTTCACAACCAAGGGTAAGTTTTGAGTGATAACATTTTGGCGCTGTTGTCGTGGAACAAGAGTTCAAATATTCCCTAGGAAGAATGACAATATTTTTCAAGAAGACAAGATTTCTGTTGGCAAACAAAGGTTCTTGCATCCAAATTCGGTTGTGCTTTTTCCCCGGTGACTCCACATTAATTTTCACGAAGGTATTCCAAAGACGACATCCTAGCTTTAAGGAGAGCGAACACAAGAGGTAACCCTAATTCTGAAACTTTGTATAGTGTGGAAGATCCAAAAAGTTTAATTAGGAAAATAAAAGGAAAATAACATGAAGGTACTTATTAAATAGAAAAAGAGTTTTCTCAAACTGAAGAATAATTTCTCAGCTTTCAAGATTTTGATTTGGAAACAAAGTTTGAACAGTCTCTTTTAAGGTCTAAATTTGAATTAGATTTAAAACAAGTTGAAACCAATCCAAACAGACTTCAGTCATATCTTTTAGATTCACTTTGGAAAAATCTCCAGAACACTATGAAAGCAGAAGAAATAAACTTAACGATACAAATTTCTCAACCCCAAATTCATAGTATTGTTCAAAACCCTCCTAGATCCATGGCTGCTAGGTTTGATCCACTTGTCTTGCCTACTGTTTTACATGACATGCCACAAAATTACTCACAGAGAATTTCATTATTTGATGGGGAAGGAAATCTCACAGCTAGACAACACATGGATAGGTTTGATGATTTCATTGATTTAGAAGAAGTAGATTATGATGATGCAAAAATGAGATTGTTTGCATAGAGTTTATGTGGGGAAGCTAAAAGGTGGTTTAAAGACCTTCCTGCAAGATCTATTGCTACTTTTTAGGATTTTAAAACTCTTTTTCTGGATAGGTGGGAAGATAAAAAGATTCCTCTACAGGTTTTATCCCAATATAACAATTTAAACAAAAGCAATTTTGAGTCGGTGCATGAATTTTCTAGCATATTTATGAGGGTTTATAATTCAATACCAGCTGGCATTAAACCCCTTGTAGGAGCTTCTAAATTACAATATGCTGATGCATTTGACAATGATGTTGCTTTGTTATTGAGAGACATGAAATCTGCTAATCTGCATGTCATGTTTAAATATGCGTTGGAGGTAGAAGCTAACCTAATGGCTTCTGGAAAAATGAAACAAAGAATGGAGGTAGATAGGAGAAAAACTAGGGAAGAAAATAAACCCTCCACTTCTTCCTCAACCGATGCAAAATTTTATATAATGATGAAGACCATGCAGAGGTTGATGGATAGATTAGCATTGGATAATAGGCCTCCAAACAGAGATCAACATGAGCCATAAATCAGGAATCCCAATTTCACAAGACCTCCTCCTCCTCATTAGATTAGATAAAGAGATGAAAGGAATCCAAGGAATGCTAAGGATCGACAAATAAGACCACTATTTCCAAAGAACTTTGTATGTGATGAAGAAGACAATGATCCCCTGGATAATCATATTCACCATTTTGATGATCTAGACTTTGAAATTTTGATGTTCACTCAGGAATATGAATGTAATACCCTTGAGTTAGAGACATAACAATACCAAAGAGGGTATCAAAATGATATAAATGATTTTCAGAAAAAAATAAATTTGAGAAGTAAAGATGTAGTTATAAATAAAGGAAGTCTCTCTCCAAATCAACCTTCTAGTAGTCAACAAAATGTATAAGAACAAAAATAAAAAATAAAAAGAAAAGATTGTACAAAATATTCTAGAGAACAAAATAGAGGCATTAAAAGAAAATAAAAAAGAAACGCCAATCGAAAGTGAATGAACAGTTTCCTCCTTCAGTTTACAGAAAATATTTCCATTCCTTTCAATGAATTATTGAAGAATAATGAATATAGAGAAAATATTACTAGAATGGTTAGAAATGATGGAGAATTCCATCCAGATACACTAGAGTTGACAGATGATGCCCCAAAAATAGTTATTGGTCCTAGGGTTGAAGATACCGATGAATAAGTTGTCCCACCTTTCTATGTTAGCCTTAATGTTCATGGTACGATCTTACATAATCATTATGTTGGATTCTGGTGCATCGCATAATCTCATGCCAAGAGTACTGGTAGTTGAAATCCTAGGATTAGAAGTCGCAAGGCCCTTTAAAGATTTGTTTTCCTTTGATTCCAGGAAAGTAAAATGTTTGGGACTAATTAAATATTTGGTAGTTACTCTTGCGTAGATTCCCACTAAGAGCATTATCATGGATGTGGTAGTGGCTGATATTCCTCGAAAATTTGGTATGCTATTATCAAGGTCCTAGGCTTCAAAGCTCAAAGGAACATTGCAAATAGACATGTCCTATGCAACAATTCCTTTGTTTGGAGAACATAAAAGATTATACAGGGAACAAATATTAGCATATGTGGCAAGTAGTCAAGATAATCCAAATAATCATCCCATACATGCTGTTGATACTGATATGGGATCTTCTATCTTTTTCAATGATTCTCATATTGAACAAGAATTTCCAGTAGTATATGAAAGAACAAAAGATAAATAATTTGCTAAGAGGCAAGAAGCATTGGAACATAAACATAATGATGAGGGGTTATGGATAATGTACTTTGATGGATCAATAAGCAAGGAGGGAGCTGGTGCTGGTATTTGGATTATTTATCCAATTAGAGATTCTAAAGTGTATTATTTTAAATTGACATTTGAATGTACTAATAATGTAGCAGAGTATGAGGCTTTGTTACTAGGATTAAATGCTTTGAAGGAAATAAAAGAAAAAATAATAGATGTCTTTGGAGATTTAGAAATTGTGGTAAATAAAGTGAATGGTAGTTATCAAACTAAACATCCCAAAATGAGAGCCTATAGAATGAAGTTTGGGATATGCTGGGAAACGTGTTAACTAAACACAAAGTCATGGTAATTCCCATAATACAAAATGAGATAGCTGATTCTCTGGCCACTACTACTGGGAATTTTAAGATTCCTATCTATTCTAACAAAATGTATGAGATTGAAGTAGTAAATAGACCTTCTATCCATGACAATTCTAAAACTAGAAAGTATTTGAGGATTACTTACAGATAATTTTTTTTATAAATGTCAGATGAGTTTGTAAATACAAATATTGATGCAAAAAATCATAATTTTTTTATAACCAAAATGGGTAGTATATATATATTAATAAGAAGGAATACCAGTATGATTTGAAAAGTGTCAAACAACCAATTACACAGTCAGAAAAAAACACTTCAAGAAAGGCTGAATATGTACAGATTGTTACAAAATAATGAAAATCCTAAATTTATCAAAATACAACTTATTGAGAAACAAATTACGAAATTGGATGAAAAGAGCTAGATTCTCCGATGATGCAAAGGTTCCCTCGAACCAACAAGCATGCTTTGTTAGCCAAAGCATCTGCAAGAGGATTTAGATCCTGAAGAACATGAAAATATTTGACCCTATCAAAATCCTTCAAAACATTCCAGATTCTCTGTAATATTGATTTCAAAATAGAATTGTTGAGAATATTTGCTGAATTTAGAGCTTTGATCAACAACTCAGAATCGCTGAAAATTTGAATTGCCTTGAATCCTTTCTCCTTGGTAATCCGGCACACCATGAGGAGGCTGTAACATTCGACCTGATTATTCGACATGTTTCCTAGACCCCAGCTAAAATTGGATTCAATAAGATTATCTTGAGAGAAAACCAGAACCCCAGCTCCTGAGTTCCCGGGATTTCCCTTAGATGTACCATCAAAAAATATAGTCACTGATGAAGAGCTCATCCACATAGACTTAAGAGCTTCAGGACTGCCATGAAACCGCCAAAGAGAGTAGCTGAAATGTTTAACACACATCGATTTCCTCGTACATGCTGAAGAGGATCCCAACCAAGATAAAATCATAGAAGGAAGAGTTGAATTCACCCGTCCAACTGATTCAACAATTAGTTTTTTAATTTTTACAGCCACGAATTGAGGGTCGTTACCTATTACTTAAATATCCAATTATTTCGAGTTGTGCACAGCTTCCACCACGTAAACTTATGAATATAATGCCAAAAATTAACACAGTTAACATATTTAACAGATTTATGATGCCAGGGATCATTCCAGGAAAGGAAAAAGGAGATGACCAATGACTGACCTATGGCAGAGACATTGGAACCGTGGAGAACAAGCTCCCACACTGTTTTAACAAAAACACATTCAATTAGAAGATAGTCTGTCATTTCTATGGCTGATTTATAGAAGCAACAACGAAAGGGTCCATTGAACCCACGTTTTAGAAAATTTTCGCCAGACAGAACCTTGTTATGCATAAGCATGCAAGAAAAAAAGCTTACCTTGGGAAGGCAGGGAGATGACCAAACAATTTTCCATTTCGTAGGGGTCAGAAAAGAGGAATGGACAGCTTGAGTTTCAAAGAATCCACTAGCAGCAGTGAAAAATCCAGTCGTACCCGAACCCCATTTATCTTTATTGGAATGGTGTATTGGAGGAAGACTTGTAAGAGAGGATAACATCAGAGATTTTTGAAGGTTAAGATGGCCAGGGAGTGCAGGAAAAACCCAAACAACCCAGTTTCTAGAGCTGTCCTAAGTGCAGATGTCAGCCAAACGAAGCAGGCCTTTGTTGGTTAACCACTTCTTCAATTCTTCTAACAAGGTGACAGAGGAGAGTGGAGGATTTATTGAGATTTTATCCTCCCAGAGAAGAATCCTCTTGCCATTTCCAGGGGTTCTATAGAGCTGTTGATTGAATCTATCAATACCTTTTCTGCAAGAGTTCCAGATCGCTGTGCCAGTAGGAGTGCTAGAGGAAGTTGAAATTATCAGTGAACCACCCTTTATATATTTCATCCTAAAGATATTACTTACAGGGTGGTTTTTTTCCACATAGAGTTGCAAAATGAGTTTGTCGCCCATTTCCAAATTAGCCAAATTAGGGTCTTGGATTTGAAGTCCACCTTAAGAAATAGGTCTTTTAATTATATACCATCTTACCAGATGCATCTTATTCTAGTTTCCTTTTCCCCCATTCCAGAGAAAATTTCATAAAATATTAGAAATTTGAGACAAAATAAACTTAGGGGCTAGCAATAAACAGGATTGGAAGATGGGGAGAGTTGAAAGAACTCACTTCAACAGAACCAGTTTTCCAGCCTTGGTTAACCACTGGCCTTCCCATGAAGTGATTTTGAATTTTAACTTAGCTATAACTTAGAGCCAGAGAGAAGGAGGGCTTAAACCAAGAGTTAAAGGCAACCCCAAGTATTTGATCTTCTCCCATTTATCAAATCCAGGGAAACCCAAGGATTTTGCAATTCGAAGAATTATCGACTGTTCTACATTCCAGCGATAAACCACACTTTTGTTTTGATTGATCAAGGCTCTTGAAACAAGATAGAACTTTTGAATAATTTCCTTGAAGGCACTAGCAAAATTCATTGAGGCCCCTCCAAGTAGAAAAGAGTCATTCGCAAAAAGAGCATGGTTAATTGGGACCACACCCCTGGCTATCTTAATACTCAGAATGTAACCAGCTTCCTTTTCAGTTGAAAGTTTTTTGATAAGAGTTTCAACCATCAATATGTATAAAAAGGGTGACATCGATCATCCTTGGCGTAGGCCTCTTTTAGCTCGAAAAAATTCTCTTGGTCTTCCATTGATAAGAGGCGCAATCCAAGGTCTGTCAGTGCAAGCTTTGATCAAATTCACGAACTCTGGACTAAAACCAAAGGAAAGAAGGACTTGATAGAGAGAGGGGAGCTTTACTTAGTCAAAGACATTCTTCATATCCAACTTGATTATCATTCCGTTCTCCTTCCTTTGGAAACTGGAGTGGAGGTCTTCTTGGACTTGAATTACACTGTCAACTAAATGCCTACGTTTTACAAAACCCCCTTGGAGAGGACATATCAACTTACCTAACATGAGCTTGAAACTGTTGGGAAGAAGTTTGGCTAGGATCTTGTAAGAGGCATTGCACGGTGAAATAGGGAAGAATCTATCAAAGGAAGAAGGGTTAACTTCCTTAGGAATAAGAACAAGAAATGTAGAGTTGGTGCACCCACTCAATTTAGTTTTTTTTTGGAAACCTAACACCATGCGAATCAGATCTGGTTTGATGATGTTCCAACAAACTCTATAGAAATGGACATTGAAGCCATCTGGCATAGGGGCATTATCTGGCTCCATAGCCCAAATGACATCCAAAATTTCCTGTTCAGTGAAGCGTTTCATTAAATCATCGTTATCCTCTGAACTGACAAGAGAAGGAATATTCTCCATAAATTCAGCAGACACATTGCCATCAGATAGGCCATCTTATTGAAACAAAAGATAAAAATGAGTGCTTGCATCCTGTTTTAATAGGTCTTGACCTTTAATAGTTTCCCCATCCCCAGTGGAGATTTCAGAAATGTGATTTCTAGACAACCTTGCTCTGCATTGACGATGGAAATAGGCTGTATTTTTATCCCCTTCCAGCAACCAGAGTCTTCTAGACTTGAGTTGAAGATATTCCTCCTCTTGTCGGAAAGAAAGAGTCGTTTTATATTGAGCAAAATGTTCAAGAACTAGCTGAGATTTAGTGATAACACATTTTTCCATACCCAATTGGATCTTAGATAGCTCACGCACTCTCTCTACCCTGCTATTGATAGGAGTATTAAGTGATTTTTTTGCCCAATCTTTCAAAGCAAATTTAGATTTTTTTTTTTCATTTCTGTTCCCAAACGAAACAGGGGGATCCAACCACATATTGAGACCAATCTTGGTTTACAATATCCCAAAAGTCTTCACGCTCAGTCCAGAGGGGACTGAAGTGGAACGAGATTGGGCCGAGATCCTCCTCTTTTTCAAAATTCAAGGATATTAGATGGTGGTAAGAAGAGAGCTTAGTCAAAATATTTGAGGTGATAATGAAATTCCCGTCCATCAAAGAGCTATGGACGAGAAATCGGTCTAGACGAGTTGCAATATTGGTTGATCCCACTCTGTTATTTGACCAGGTGAATCCTATCTTTTTGGCTTTAATGTCAGTAATCTCACAGACTTGGATCAATTCCTCCACGGTTTCTTGGAAATGATCCTTACCAAGAAAGCCTCCTTTTTTCTCATTCGGAACTAGAGAGATATTGAGATCACTTGCAATTATTATATTTGAAGGAGAATTGGCTTCTATGAAGACTGCCAATGTTTTCCAACATTCATTTTTTTTATTGAAAGTGACTGGAACATAAAGGTTAAACAAATCTAGGGAGATCTTACTGGAGATATGATAAAGATCAGTGAATATCCAGTGGTGGGTAGAAAACCAACAATTTAGCTGAAATTTTTTAGTGCTCCAAAGAGTTGCAAGACCCCTAGATGTGCCTCTCACGCTGACAGCTTTTCCAGCATTCAAATTCCATTTTATTTTACTTAATAGGAGTAAAGATTCCTCCTCAATCTTAGTCTCTTGGAGTAGGAGAAGGTCAGAGGGAGACATTTTCAATAAGTCCTTGACTGCTTCTGCTTTAGATAAGTTCCCCATCCCCCTATAGTTCCAAGAGATGGTATGCATTATTTACCTGAGAGGGAGGGAGTAGAGGCTCCCTTGATGGGAGGAGTCCTCTTACTTCTGCCAAATGACATTTCAATGGTGGACTGACTACCTTGCATTTTTAGCCTATCTGCCTCATCTTCTCAAGCGTCCTTTTTAGACTTTCTACCAGCCTTTTTCGAGAATTGTCCAATGGAGTATTCATCGGAGGAGCCAGAGCTATCACCCGACTTATTTTTATTTATGTCTGCATAAGAGGGAGAAAGCTTATCTATGATTGGAGAATGGTCTTCTTGCAGTTATTCACCAACATTAGGTAGGTCTAAGATAACTTCTTCAACTTGAACCATAGCTCTAGAATTAAATGCTGGGACAACATCCTGCTCTTCAAGCTGTTGCATCTCCCCTTATTCAAGAATAGGGACTTCAAGAGGGCTTAATACTGAAAAATGATTGGAGGATATGGGATTTTCTACAGCCTTCTTCCCAGCAGCAAAGTCTCCTTTCAAATTATTTCCTTCTTTACCTTTATTTCTAGCATTTTGATTAGTATTTCTTGATTTCTGAACTTGAGTCCATTGCTCATCTTTCTCATTTTCAAGATCCTCTTCTGATTTTTTTTGCAGCTACGGGTAAAGTGACCATAACCATGGAAAAATTGACACTTGAAAGGAATTTGCTCGTAATCCAACTCCTGGATGTAAGACCATTCAACTACTGTTAGCTTGATCACCTCTGATAGGCCAATCTCCAAATCAACTTCAACGCATATTCTAGCACATGAATATTGGTCTTTCCATTCTGCCATGTTTATGTATTTACCAAGCTTGTTTCCGATGGCTTCTAGAGATTTTGAGTTCCAGCAGTGTAAGGGTAAGTGAGGTAGCTTTACCCAGATAGGAACTACAGACGGAACATCTTGGGTAGGATCAAAATTCAGGGACCGTTTGTTCAGATAGAGACCTTGAGGGCCCATGAAGTATGGATCATTTCGAAAGATGAGGTCACGGTATTCAATTGAGTCGAACACAAAGACGTAGTAACCTCTACAAACAAAGTGGTTTCGAATGCCTTCGGTTACTAATGGCCTCCATTTTCTCTGGACCCAGCCATCGATAGCCTTAGGGGAAGGCCAAGGGCTAGTAAATTGTCCAATCAGCCCACACTCAACAATATTTAAAGTCGATCTATATATCCGATCAGCAGGTAGCTGAACAGAGGGGATTTCTACCTTCCGCACAAATCTCTATTATGGGACACCTTTCCTCTTACCATAGGAAGCAACTAGAATCTGGAATGCTTCCAATTCAGGTGGAAGAGGAGGAGGAAGGACCCCACCAGCATCCATTGAAGAGAAGGTGCAACTATCCAGACAAGAAAAATAAACAAACAAGAAATACCTACATATGCGAGCCCATAGAATTGACAAAAGAGATCTCACTAATAGTCATCAAAGAAAGACAGAGCAACGATGGCCAAGACAACCCCCCAAAATAGAGCAAAAGAGACTCACGTTACAATAATTCCAGATGAAATTGACTAGATTGAAAAGAACAATTCACCATTCACCAAAACAACCTGCAAAAATGAGCTAGATCAAACTGGCACGCAGAGAACAGACCACCAAACCAACCAGCAAACAACAACATGGCCGAAACTAGAGCCGAGGTTTGGGGTTGTTCTTGGATTCTTTCCTTATTCCCCTATAAAAATGAACAAATGAATTTCCTGGGCAACCACTAGTTAGATCTACAAAACCACTGTGCTACGAGATCCACCAAAGAGGCCTTCAATAAACCAATCAAGCTACATGATCGAGTCTCCAACGAAAAATTTAAAAATGCTTCTTTGCACCAAGACAACTCTTCAAAATAGCCCTGCAAAACAGATTCGAAAGATTCTTGACCAATATTCACACAGGAAACTCTTTCTTCACACGCAGAGACAAGGACCAAATCTGATTAAGCCTTAGCGAGCTAGACCGAGCCAATATCTACTTGTATCAAAGGATGGCTGTGACTCTCGAACAAGAAAACTCCAGAGTGCATAGATTTCCAAGTTTCATCCAAGACACGAACTAAGGCAGGCTTCTGCAAAAATATAGAACCAAACGAGATCACCAAACCAAAGAATTTTTTTTCAAATATTCTTGGAGCAAAAAATCACCTCCAAGGTAATAATTGCAAAAAATCCTAATTTAGAAAATATCTAGGATGATGAATAATTTGCAGATGAAGATATTTAACAGAAAAATTTAAAAAATATAAATGGGGGTAAGAATATTATTTATTATTAAGTTGAAAGGTAATTATATTCCCAAAGGCCTTATTCCTCTAGAAAAATTGTTTGACCAGAATTATGTAGCCAAAGATCCTAAAGTACAACCTAGTGAAAATGATATTCATGATCAAAATATTGGAACTGAGGATTCTCCGAAAATAGTGAAGCTTTCAAAAAACATGTTTGCAGAAGAAAATAAGAGATATATTGATTTGATGAAAAATTACACTGATGTTTTTGCTTGGAGCTACGAATATCTAAAAGAGTATGACACATCCATTATACAACATACCATTCCCATTAAACCCGGAGAAAAACTTTTTGGACATAAGCTTAGAAGAATAAACCCAGTGTTGTTGCCTTTAATTGAGAAATATGTAAGGAAGTTATTCAATGCAAAAATTATTGTAACACTCAAATTTTCAAGGTGGGTGGCTAATTTGGTGCCTCTTAGAAATAAAAATGGGGAAACCAGATTGTGTGTAGAATTAAAAAACCTTATCAAAGTTTCATTAAAATATAACTACCCCTTCCTAATATGGATCATATACTCCAGAAAGTTGTTGGTGTTGAGAGGATTTCTACAATGAATAGTTTTTTCTGGGTATAATCAAATAAAGGTTCTTTGTGAAGATTAAAAAAAAAACAACATTCACCACGCCATGGGGAACCTTTATGTATGCCAAAATGCCATTTGGGAGGGTGAATGCAGGAGCAAATTTCCAGAGGGCAATGTCCATAGATTTTGCTGAAGAAAAGATAAATTTGTTGTAATATACATAAATGATATTACAGTCTACTCTAAATATGACAGAGATCACTTAAAGCACTTGGAAAAGGTTTTTTTTTTTTTTTTGAAATGTAGAAGGTATGGTATTCCCCTCAATCCTGGAAAATCTAACTTTTCCATGAAAGAAAGGAAGCTGTTGGCTCATATTATTTCAATATGGGATCAAGATTGATCCAGATAGGGTAAACGCTTTTTTGAAGGTATAAGTACTAAGAAATAAGAGGGAGATTTAGTCATTCATCAGTTAGGTAAAGTTTTGGAGGAGGTTTATCCCAATTTTTGCAGAGATTTTAAGAAATGTAACAAATATGCTGAGAAAAGACTGTGAAATCAAATGGACCATTGAAGCCAAGAAGTATTCTAATGACATCATGAAAGCAATAACAGAAGCCCCTGTTCTAGTCAAACCATATTTTTCTAAAGACTTTATTGTTTTCTCTTTTTCTTCTGAGCACACAATAGCTGGAGTATTGCTGCAAAAGGATCAACAGAATGTAGAGCAGCCCATTGCTTTCTTTAGCAAGATATTGAGAGATGGATAATTGAAATATGACATTATGTAAAAGCAGGCCTATGCATTGGTCAAGTCTTTGAAAGATTCTAGGGTGTATATTTTACATTCTCATATCATTGCTTATGTGCCCAAAAATGTGGTGAAAAACATTCTTACTCAGCCTGATCCAAAGGGAAAAAGAACAAAATGGATAGCAGTCTTGATGGAGTATGATTTGGAAATTAATCCTACAATGTTGGTGAAAGGACATGGATCAACTAAGTTGATGACTGATTCAAACTGTGAATCTTTGCAATTGAATTTAATGTCTAATACTTCAAATCAATTGGATTCAATATTTTAGGTGATCACATACTTCACTTTATCTCCTTGGTATAGTAACATTGTGTATATTTTGCAGAATTTACAAGCACCTCCAGGATCAAGTAAAACTAGATCCAGGTTAGTAAAGTTAAAGGAAACATAATTTTGTGTTATGAACCAATACTTACAGTGGAAGGAACCAGGTAGGGAATCTTGTTGATTTGTTTATTGGGGAATGAATCCCAATAGACTATGAAGGAATTTCACCAGGGATTGTGTGGAGGGCATCACTCTTGGAAAGTGACTGCAAATAAAATTTTGAGAGATGGTTTTTATTGGCCTACCATTTTTTCCGATGTTTATAAAGAGGTCACAACCTTCCATGAGTGTCAAATTTTTTATGGGAAGAGGAAGTTAATGCCATTACCGCTCAATCATATCTTAGTAGAAGCACCTTTTCAGTAGTGGGGTTATATTTCATTAGAGATATTAACCCAAATTCCTTTGGTCAATATAAATGGATCCTGACTGTAACTAATTACTTTACCAAATGGATTGAAGTCATACATACTAGGAGGGCTACTGATGCTATTATTATGGATTTTCTGGAAAACAATATTTTGTCAAGGTTTGGATGTCCCAGGAGACTTGTAACTGATAATGCACAAGCTTTCAAGTTTTAAAAATGATCAAAATTTGTCAACTTAAATCATTCTACTACATATTATCCTCAAGGGAATGGGCTTGCAGAATCCTTGAATAAAAGTTTAGTAAGGATAATCAAGAAGTTATTGGAGGAGAACAAGAGAGCTTGACACACAAAATTGAAGTATTCTTTATGGGAAGATAGAATAAGTACTAAAAGAGCTATTGGGATGTCACCTTTTCAATTGGTATATGGAGCATAGGTGGTATTTCCAGTGTCTTTAGGTTTTCCTATAATGAAGCTGCTACAGGAATAGGAGGAATATCCAAATCATATGCAAAGGAGGATAAATCAGAACATTGAAATGAATGAGGTAAGGGAAAAATCTTATGATAAAGTGAAGGTACACTAGGAAAAAATGAAGAAAACCTTTATCAGGAGGGTTAAAGAAGAACAATTTCATGTTGATGATCTGGTTTTAAAGTGGCATGCAAGTAAGGAAGACAAACATGGGAAGTTTGATCATTTGTGGAAATGACCATATGCCATTACTTATTTTAGAGGGGATAATTCTTTTATTATGCAACATCAAAATGGGGTTCAACTTAAAGGAGGCCTTGTTAATGAGCCTGAGCGGGTGTGGCTCATTGGTGTTGCTTGAAATTAAGTCACTTGTTGTAAAGGAGGTCACATGATCAAATCCCACCCAGGTTTACTTGTGTCCCATGTCTTGCGGGTGGGTGTGGGGCACCTAGGGGTATAATAGTAGCAATAATGGATCCCTGGACGCCATGTCATGCGAGTACCATCCCAGCCCCAGTTTTCGACCCCCTAGTAAAAAATAAAGGAGGCCCTATTAATGGAATATTTTTGAAGCATTACTTGTCTTGAGGATGGAGGTATTTTGTATATTAGTTGTATATATTTGTTTTAATTGATAAATAAATACATATGACAAATAGAAGGACTTGAAGCCCGGAGAGAAGGCCCTAAGATCTGAAAATTTATCATTTTCTTTGATTTATTTCTGGAAAAAGAATAAGATTTTTTTATAAATTTGTTAGCGTTTTAAGAATTTTTATACAGATAATAATATTGGCACTGGTCTCTGGGTTCATTGCTACCTCGCAGGGAGGATATCATCCCCAGTTGGAGCCAAGTGTTAGCACTGTTTCGGTTAATAGTTGAAATGAAAAGGCTTAAGGAGAAATAATGATATTATATGTGAAAATTTTGGTAACATGACCAAGGGGTTATAAAATGGGTGATTAAATTTAATACCAAGGTTTTTATTTACCCATAAAATCACAGGCTAAAATTTGAAGGTGGCTAAAAATAAGGAAAAAAAGTGCTTGTGGTATGAAGCGATAGGTTTCGACGGCCCATATTTTTTGGCAGGAATATCTACGGTGGGTAGTGGATCCATTGTTTGAAGTTGCAAGGAAAAAGAAAATTCAGTGATCAGCAGAAAGGTTTAACGATCTACTCAGATCCACGGTGGAGGAATAAAGGAGATAAGATTGATGGTGCAGATAAAATCCGTTGTGGGAAGATGTGCGGAAAAAGATGGATCGAGAGTGGGTGGAAAGTTTAAAGAGTATCCTAAATCAACGATGAGTATGAAAGGTAAAGAAGATCAATGACGAATATGACATCCCCTGGAAGAACATGCATGACAAATGATAAGTTCAAGATCAATGAAACTATTAATATTACCCTTGATCAATGGTTAGGATCATAGGTGGACGAGATCAATGGCTGTTAGGTGATATGCCTTGGAAGTTGCACATTGTTTTAAAAATCAAAGGGGAAATAGAAAACAAAGGTGTTTATTAAATGATGAAGTAGATAAATGATGTGTGATGAAGTTCAGGTAAATCTACAGCGGTTAGATGATTTACTAAGGGAAAGTGTAGGGAAGATAGACAAGGGGTTATGCAACAAAATAAGGAAAGGTTAAAGTTAACAAATGACTTAGATCAATGGTTCAATAGAGAAGTGGATTAAATCTATGGAAAAAAAGGGATACGTCCTTGTGACATGCATGGGGATTAAACGAGAATTCCATTAACAAAAAATAAACCGCTCTCCTAGATTCCAAAACCACTATTTCAAGAATATTATAAAAGGGAGGAGCATGTGTGCAAGTATTATTTGTCATTTGTGCATTGGGAGAAGGAAGAATTTTCTACATGGAAAAATATGAGTTAGACAACTATCTTTCCATCCGTTAGTTTTCCAGGCAGGCCACGTTTTCACCCACCTACTAGTATTTGAAAATGGATAGTGGAGGTGAAGTTGAGGCTCAAGCCTTGGAGTTTCAGAAAATAGACGTGGTTTTTGAAGATAGAGACGGCTACATTTTTTATACTATTTTGTCTTTTGGCACTATTCACCAATTGAAAACCAAACTAGAAGCTTTTAAGGACCAGGGTACTGACCTAAACGACATATTCCAGTCCCATTTTTATTATTTCTGTCTATACCAAACCCTAAATTTTCCATATTTTATTGACTGGTGTGCGTCAAATTACTCTTCCTATGAGAGAGTAATCACATACTATGCTAAAACCAAAATCCTATGCCCTATAAATTCCCTTGTCGTTTGAGATTCTCTTACAGTCCCGCCTTCATTGACCCTGAGCCTAGAATATTCATTAAAGAAGACCTAATTCAGTCATTTAGGCATGGAACCATTGAGGAAAAGCAACCCTTTTTCTCCAAATGTTTTAGATCTGATCTGTCCCTTGCTAACCAACCCTTTCCCCTAGGGAAGTGATTTACAGTGATTTGATGAAAGCTGCCTTAAAGTATCCAAATTGCAATCCACACAAGCCAAAATAGAAATTCAGCTGAGGCAGAAGAAGTTGGAGAATAAAGTGCACCAACAACAAATAAATAAACTTCAAGGAGATTTGCCGGCTATAGACAATGAAGCAAATAAAGGAGGGGTCACACAAAAGATCCCAGTAGAGAAGGAGAATACAATTCAATTGTTAAAAATGAAATTAAAGATTCCTGCAACCTAGGTAATTCAGGATTTTGAATTAACTGAATCAGAAAAAGAAAAAGAGCTTCTAACCAAAGAGTTGAGTGACAGTAAGGCAAAGATATTGAAGCTTGTTGAGGAAAAGAATGAATGGGAAAAAGAGAAAGGTATTTTGATTGCAAAGATTGATGTTTTAAATGAAAATCATTTGGTCTTAGAAAAAGAGAAAGAAAAAAAAAGCAAAGAAGATGAAGTGCAAACAATCTAGCCTATTGTAGAAACATATACATAATCCATTATACAGGCTGTCCCAAGTAAGACTAAGAGACTTGGAGATTGTTGGTTTAAATAGCCAGAATAAGAATTTAGCTGATGTAGTTTTGAAGAAAGAAGAAGAGAGGAAAGCATTGCAGACCAAAAATAAAGAGTTGTTGGATAAAAATGAGAAATTAGTAAAGCAATTATCTTGACAATTGCCTATGCAGGGAGCCATACATCTCATTTGGGACATGATAATTGCTAAAGTTGTTAAAATCAGGCCTTATTTAAATTATATTACAGAGAAAGAGATGGTAATAAACGCTGCTAGACAAAGTTGTACTACAGTAAAAGAAGCTTTGAATAAAAACACAGTGGACACAACCAATAATACAACTAATTTCCTAAATACTTTGGTAGAAGAAGATTTGAGGACAATGGGAATCAAGGACATGATTACATGGGCCAGAAAGGTAGTAGGAAAACATCAACACATAGAAATCGTGCAAGGTAAGATTGACATAATGCAACATCACGTAAATATTTTCAAAGGCTCATTTTTGTCATTTTTTCAGAAAGGTTTGCCTTCCTTTTGGGAAGAAGATGGCAATTTTTTTATCTCAGTCAGAGTATCAGGCTTTATTGGTCATATGTAGATTGGATCACAATAAATTTGAAGATATGAACCAATCTCTGTCAGGGAAAACTGTGATTGACAAATTAACAATGGATTTTGAGATGATCAATACTTTCAGAACAATTTGTTCCTAGCTACCACCTATTTCATATATAGATCATGTGGAATTGAGAGAGTTGGTGAAAGAAATGACGAATCTTGAGCTGCCATGTGTGGACCAATGGAAAATGCTAGAGAAATTTGGAAGGACAAAGTACAATCTACATCAATGAAGAAGATCGAGAAATTTTGAAGACAAGTTTTATTTTGAATAATGTAATAGATTTTTGAATAGTTAGTTTGTTATAAGTTAAGTGACAAGTGTAATAAGGAATTTATTTTCGCTTATTTTAAGCATGTAAACAATTATCCATTCCAGGAGCATTTTGATGCATATAAGAAACTTTTTACAAGGTACTGAGGGTTGGAACCCGGGAGCAAGAACTGATTATTGTAAGAGAGCTTCAAAGATTAATAAAGATTTCAGAGCCAAGGAGGTTTTCTGCCAGAGATTCTTGTGTTATTTATTTTACAGTTTGTACTTTCTTTCCTTCATGTGAATGTGTTTCCTGTTTACCTTTCCATTATGTTATCTTTTCATGCTTGAATGAGTGTATATTAGGTTATAGTTCATAATATTATGCTCTGATCCTTTAATTTCAAGCATTCACAATTTTTTTTCCACTAAAGTTAATATTGGATTCATATTTAGATGCCCATATTAATGGACTATTTCTTACTTTTCCTTATCACCAGACAACATACATTTTGACTGTAAAAGAGTAACTATGCTACCTCTGTTAAGAACTCCATTGCAAAGCACTATCATTAATTTTTTTTCATATTTGACTCCATGCCCAATGACCACCAGTTTTAGCCATTGTTACTATTAAATTTTATTTCTTTTCAAAAATATCCGACCTTTGTATTATATATTGAGAGATCCCTCTCTGGAAGGAAAGAAGCCAACTTCCCTCCTAAAGATTGGTTTTGTGGTTACCTTGGGATTATCCTTGTTAAGTCATGAACTTGTTTTCTTCAATTTTATATTTTGATTGTCATTTTTATTTTTAGTTTGCTCATTTGCTTAAGTTTGCTCATTTGCTTACTTTAGAAAATTTTTGGTTTTAAGTGAAATTTTTGAGTTTTGCCTTTAGGTTTTTATTATTTTTTGTTTCTTTAGGTTTTGAAGGGTTCTATAGGACTTATATGGATTAAGGATGTCACAAATATACTCTAAGAGCAAGGTTTATCACATAAACCTTATTTAAATTGGAATTAATGACTAAAACAACGCCAAATTTGAATTTGAAATATTCTTGTAGCGCAACTACTGAAATTTTACACAGCGGTGATACAAGAATATCGTGGGTGTTAAAATCACCGATTTTTAAGCCGAATTCTCTCATGATTTCGATTTCTACGTGACTAATCACATGTGTAAAGGGTTTGGATATGTGTTTCAGCAGAAATGATCATGCAAACAGGTGTGGTTCGTGACGTGAAGGAGATCATGGTAATCAGCAGCTAGGGCTCAGCGTATCATGACAGGTAGAGGTACGAGCTGAGTTTGATGGGAAGGAAGTTCTCCACATATGCATCACGAAGCTAAAGGCGAAGTGGAACGAAGAGATCTGCTTAAAATTCGGAATTTACAGTTGCATAGGAGATTTAGGGATTTCTTAGTGCGCCAGCAGGAAGCAAATTGAAGACCTGAAGACACTTGGATAGTTAATTTCGACGGTCAGACAGTTCAAGGATCGATTTTAAACATTTGCAGCATGACGGGAATGAGGTATTCAGCGTAAACTTGGTCGTGGTAGCTAAATTGGGTTTTTTCCATTAAAACTGCTTATGTCAAAATTGATTAGGGAAAACATAAATTTATGCTTTTAACAAATTCCTTTCAAAGAGATATCAGTCTAAGAGGTTTGTAGATGCTGTGGCAAGTGATAATTTGAAAGGTAGTAGTTGCATTGAACAATTACCCTCTCAAAACTTGAAAATATGTTAAGGTAAAGATCTGTACAGTTTGTGGCGACCAGAGTTTCATAGATTAGCTTGTTACCTGCAAGAAATGCAATGAGTAAGCTGAGCATGTAAATTACATGTAGACCTTGTCTAAGCAGGTGCTAGAAGCTGACTGGTTTTATGCTGAATGCAAGTTTGAAGCAGAAAGTTAGCAGACATAAGATTGCTCTCATATGTTTTCATCTCCTAGCTAAACAATCACAATTTGATCTAAGAAGCAGGCATTTGAGAGCACTAATTCAAAATCCTTTTTGCAAAGATATAGCTCATTAGTAGCATTGGAATGAGCCAAGGGGGCTATTTGTGCAGAATCACAGCACACAGATGTTTCCAGGCATTCTAAATATGGTCTTGCATCGAAATGAACATTTTGGAAGATAGTTAAATTCAGCAGCAGCTTTGTGAGAGGATTTTGGGTACTCTGTTGACCTAAATCACCTAATATCAGTGTAAAACATTTCCTACATTCAAAATAGAACAAACTGTAAAAAATATGAGAGCTTGAGAGAGAAAGGGCTGTTAGGACATTGACAGGGTTTTAAAAGCATACAGAAATAGCATTCAGTCATTAAAAGCAGATGGGAAAAAGTGGCAAGACCAACAGGGCTGAGCCCACTGAACTGAAATGGATTGACCAATTTCCAGGTTGTGCAGAGCTTTTTCAGAATGATGGTTGGTTGGATTTCTTCAAGAAGATCGATGGCTACAACATCGAGGTCTCTTATAAATTTGCCCAATGCTATAACCAGGACATGGTAGTATTTGATACTCTGAAGTTTAAGTTGACTGTGGAGCTATTTGCTGAAGCTATAGGAGTCAGAAATGAAGGAGAAATGTGGTTCAAAAAGTCGCCTTTCACCTTTAATGCCCAAAGGTACCTTTTACCTGGCATTACTCCAGACTGGAGCAAAGGAGTATTAATCCAGAATTTCAGAGAGGAATGGGTGGAGCCCATCAAAGTCTTACAAAGCTACATCACCTGTGAAGGGAGGTATGCTTTTGTATACAAGTATCATTTCAGGTTCTTACAGCACCTTGTTGGTGAATCCAGGATGAGTCTTCCTTTCTTCTTGTTTAAAAGTTTGCAGAAGATGTCAAGCAGGGTTAAGGAGCATCAGGATCACACTACACAGTCCATTTTCCATCATGGTTTGATCAAATTGATTATCAGTACTGTCCTGCAAAGAGAAGGAAAAAAATGGGACTATTTCCTCTTTTGGCCTGGTTTCCAAATTAAGCAGGAAGAGCAGCCAACCAAAAAACATGTGGACAAGGAGAAAACCCTAGTTAGAAAACTAGGGCAGAAAGTCAAATCTGAAGATAAAAAGGAAGTTAAACTTGAAGAAGAGACATAGCCTTCAAAGGAAGACTATGAACATCAGCAGCCTTCAGCTGATAATAAGGGAAAAGGTTCACTGTTTATAAGAGAAGAAGATCAACGTGTGCAAAATAGGGCACCAACAGAAACTCTCATAAATGAGAAAATTGTTGTCACAGAGAAGGTTGCAATGAAGGAAGAGGAGGACAAGGTCCAAGAAAGAAGCCCTATCACTATTTTATCTGAAAATGAGGGATATTTGCTAGAAGGAGATGAATTGACAGTCCATGCTAAGTCTAGGGTTGACACACACAGAGAATCCTACAGTCAAGAGGATAAAGCAGAGAGGTCAAAGAAAAAGAAGACCAAAGTTAAAGCAATGGAGTTAGCCATAGTTAGACATCAAGAAAAAACTTTGAAGATGGTGAAGGAACTTGCCTCAGAATGGAGACCAAAAACCAGACCTAAAAATAAACTGAGGCTGAGTATGAAAAAGCTTCTAAACCCTAAATTGAACACAATAGAGGTCACCATGATCGATACCTCTTCTTCAGAGGAAAAACTAGAATCTAGAAAAGGTAAAAGTAAATGAAAGAAACCTTTGAAGACATTAGAAGAGTCTAGCCTCACCCAAATTAAACTATCAGCTGTGTTTCTGGAATTAAGAGATGAAATGTTGAAGGAGCAGCAAAAAGAAGAAGTGGATGCCTCTTATTCAGTAAATAAGATGCTAATGGATGAAAATGCACCTGATAAAACAGACACTCAAGAAATTCCAAGTGTTTCTACAAAGCTGCTACAGGAGGATGAAGACATTTTCAGAAAGTTAGATATCCCATGGCTGCCCAGTGAGATATAGGATACCATAACAGGGAAGGATTTTGACTTAGAAAAGGAGAATATGCAAAAAACCATCAGACAATATAAGAATCAAATGGATTACATGCAGGAAGTAAATGATGGTCTAATCCCAGCAAATAGAAGACTTAGGGAGGATTTACAAGAAGTAAATGAGCATTATCAAGAGCTTACTGCAGTTTCCAAGGAGGCCCTGAAGAGGAAGACAAGCACAGATTTACAATGTGCAGAATTGAAGCAGACTGTCAGAGGCTTACAGCAGCAGAATGAAGAACTTACAAGAAGGTTAGCAGATATGGAAGCTAAGCAAAAGAGAGCCAGGAAGAAGGCCCAGGCTTTGGATGGAATAGCCTTACTAGCTGAAGCTACTAAAGACCTTTGAGTTTTGTTAGTTAGTCAGTTACTTGTTATATATTTTGAGAAATACTTTAGTTAGTCAGTTTTTTGTTATGTTTTTGAAGAAATACTTATTTTGTAAATTATAATTTGACATTATCCCATCGATGAGTTGGCTGAAGACAGTTAGGGTTTAGACCCTAACTGATTTTTTGAGAAGCAATATTTAGGTAGATGAGAAAAGAGAACAAAGGGTTCGATTTTTGGCTGGCTTAAGGAGGTCTGTGACTTGTTTATGAGCTAAGTATTATAACTCTTATGTGTATTTGCTGAATAGAATTATGAAATATATGATCCTTTCAACCCTTCAGTCTGTGTTTTGGCTTCATTTTTAACTTGTTTAGTTACATGATTGATAAATTCATTGCTGGTTTATGGTTTGTATGCTGGTAGTGCTTGTTAATTGTGAATGAACCTCAATGTCCTGTTCTGTTGGATATTGGTAATTATATTATGCATCTCTGTTCTTCTTTGCTTATGATTCAGTTCTTATTTGGCTCATGAATGTATTCCCTTCAGTCACCAAATTTACAACCAGGAAAACCTTTCAAAAAACCCTAAACCCTAGTTTTGTTGATTTAATATTTGAGATTGTGTTGGCTTGTTTCTTTGTGGCCTGGAAACAATTTCTGGCACAAACAATCCTCACACAACCAAGGGTAAATTCTGAGTGATAACAATACTCATATGAGATTTATGCATTCATGATGTACTCAGATTATATAGATTATTGCTCCATCTTCAATTTGGGTACTTTGACCAGGTCAATCCAGTTGACCAAGTCAAACATGGCTGCCAAGACAGTGACTAAGAAAACAACATTGTCTATATTTGCTCTAGACATTCCTAGTAGCAATACCGTCATCTCATTTTTTAGGTTTTGGACACAATTTTAAGGACTAATGATTACTATCCCTTTATTATGATTTTTGGTCACATTTTATTGATGATTGCTTTAGAGAGTGGCGTTCCATAGGTACTACAACAATCTAGAGGGTATGAGTAGTCACCAATACCATTATACCATGTATCTAGATTCATCTATGTAGTAAGTTTGTCCGAGTTTTCTACCGGTATTGAGTTATGATGATTTTTATTATTTATGAAGGCTGTAACAATAAAAAATGGACTATGATGATTTAACATGTCTCTCAAGATGATTTTGGGCATTATTCATGGCACTTTTATTATGTGTGATCATCATAAATTTCATTTCCCCCTTGGGGCGAAAGTGATTAAAATGACCAAAATAAAAGCATGTAAATCAAGTTGCATCTTTAAAAATATGTAAGTGGGGACCCCCTAATGATGCCCCCATGTCCCCTAAGTGTCAAACTTGCAAAAATAATGATTTATCATGTTGGAACAATGGGATTATGAGGTAATTCACCCCCCTCAATTGTATTTGTCTAGTTGATCCATGAAATGTAAAATAAATATCTCCACCGTTGATTATGTTATAATATAAACCGTTGGATTGATTTGGTTAGAATATGGACACACTCTCTACCTATTTAAGAGTGGCGATCCCCTGATTGTATTCCATCGAGAAATTTTGGACTCTTGGCTCTAGATATCTGAATAAAGAGATTTTTGCAGAAATTATTGGATCTTCTTTGTGGGATGTTCTTGCCTATGATTGAAAAGTCTATCTTGCTTAGCATTTGAATAATTGTTTGGGGTATCAAGATATTTTTTTGGGATAAATAGTGTTTAAATGTAGGAGGAAAACTTCACTTGGGCGTTTTTGTGGGATTCTCCCCAACTTGTTTCTCTTGAAGACATTTTGTGATCAGGGGGTTTTCAATAGAATATTTCATGTTTGATATGCTCTTTGTTTTTCTTGCATCTCTAGTTCTTTTTCCTTGCATAGCAAGTCTCACTTGGGTAGTTTGATTGTGCAGAAAGAGGGGAGCATTGCCTCACTTGGGAAAATTGATTTCACTTGGTGCATCATTTGAATTGCTTCAAATTGATCGAGACATGATAGATAATCATTTTCATGGAATCTAATAGATTTTCCAAGTAAGATATACTCTAAATCTCTTGGTTTAAGTTTTTAATCCATTAGTCATAGAATTAACTACTGAAACCCTAAGATTAAAACCGTTAAATTTTATATCTATAGAATCTGGTTTGTGGTTGGATTTATAATTTAAAACTCACTTTGAAATAGTCTAAAACCCCTGAGTCTATTTTAATGACCATCAGACTCCATTTACCCGCTCAAAGTACTGGTTTATCTTAGCTATGGGTGCCCTCCTTAGGTAAAGTGGTAAATTATTTCGAATTGCAAACTAAGTATTGCTAGAATCACTTTTATCTAACTAATTTATCACCTAGAGATAATTTATTATGCCTAATTTACTTTAATTTCACCTATTACCCATAGATCTGATTTTCATGTTTAAAACCTTATGGTAATTTGGGGATTTTCACCTAGGCACACATTCTCTCTTAGAAGTTAATTAAATCTCTAATTAACCATCATACTAAGAGATCTAATCAAGATACCTTGCTTTATTCACCTTCATTCCTCCTTTTTAGGGTCATATTGCCATATAGGGATGCCCCCTTGACTTGGTCATCCACCTAGTCTGAAGTTCTGGTAGCTTTGGCAAATGTGACATCTAATATTCTCTTAGAGGTCTTAGCTTCCATAGGTCACAACTTTAGTTTCCTTCCCTCTACCATCTTTCATAGGATCATCTCAAGGGAAACTACAAGATTTGCAATAACAATGACGTCATGATGACATCATCTAAATTTTTACAAATATGAATCTATCATGTGTCAAATTAAAAATTTGATTTTTTAATGTCAAATAAATGGTCGAAAGCGCCCATGTTCATAGTTAAAGAGAATTTCTATAGACCAAATCCACTGATGACAAATAAGCAAGCTCATGCACTTTCTTTGAGGTTCCAAACTGAGAATTTAGCCAATAATCCCATTGAACTTTTTACCACAAATTCCTGTTTTCATTCAACATTTTAATCAAATTCATAAGATGTCTACTTCTTATGGTCCTAGCATGCCCCTCTTGCTATCAAAATCAAATCCTAAAGAAGAAAACATGAGTGACAAAGATGATGCTATTTTTTACCCTCCCAGTCTACACTCAACCTTTACCAGCTAATTTCAATAGATGCCATGATTTTTCCCACCTCTAGGAATCAAGCCTACCTTGAATGACATGTCCTTAGACCTACCACTTCCTAAAGTTTATAACCAGGTGCGATATGAATTATTTTGCTGGGAAAAGAGAAATAATGTTCTCTCATCCTTAAATGGTTATACAATCATTTTATCTATGAACAAAGAATCCATTAATTAGATGTTCTCTTTCCCAAATCAACCCAATTTACAACCCTTCAATGAGCCCTTTGATAATATGGATGGCGAGGTTAATTCAAAAATCTTATCCGGGGGGGTTATTTCCTCTAATGAATAGTACAGGAATAAGGCACAGAGTGGAGCATTTTATTTTTGGGATAGAGAAGGATAAAGTAAAGGTCTGGCCCTATCTTCCAAGATTATCGGCCCTATCCAAAATTGTTTATGAAACTATTATTCATTTATTTATTTTCTAGTTTTCCGCTTGCATTTTATCTGCATTCATAATTATGGGTTTATAGTGGAATAATTGTTTTTTTCATGCTTGCATAAAATCTGCATGAGCATGGATGCTTTAATTGGATTGGTATAAAATAAATACCTAACTCAAGCTAGAAAAGAGGAGGTACTGAATAGCTATCTGATTAAGGATTCTCCATTGCCAAACAATCCTTCACCTTATAAATCTAATATATTATTTGATAACTAAAAAAAAACATAGACTTGATGTGTCAATTATTAGTTAATGATGATGATAGAGTTGTAGATAACACCCTCTTAGGATCCATGACTACTCGGATTCTTCCATCTGGCATATTGTTAACCAAATTTAATGATTTCCAATTTCTAGCTGAGAATATCCACATTCATTTGGTTAATTCCCACACTTTTAAGTATTTTAGGTATCAATCTCACCTAGTATACCTTATTCTATACCATAATTCTCTTTACTTTGAAGCCTTGGAATTGCAAATGAAAAACAATGTAGGAGCTCAATTTCTTGTATATGAGTGGACAACTGTGGTCATAAGGCAACCTGATAATCAAGGGTTTTCCTTATTTGTGAAAAAAATCATGTATGTGGTGTACTTTGTATTGCATAATGATCCTCCCTTGAGAAATTTTCGATAATTTAAAGAAATTATACAACTAAACCCTGACACAATAATAGGAGATTGGTATTTATTTGAAGGTAATATTGTTATCAGAATTTATGGATTTGAGGAGGATCCATACCTCTTGCCAACCTTCCTGAGCCATAGAATATTTGACTTGGAATACATAAGGAAAAGATTCAATTCATACCAGCTTCAGTTCATCAAATACATACACCCAATCACCTTTAAGCTACCTAGAGAAGTGGGACCTTTCCTGGTCAAGAGTAGAACTTCCTACAGTCTAGTTGAAGACAAGTTAAAGTAGTTGAATTTTACAAAGGGAGAGAAATGGGTGTATGATCCCCATAAGGTGATTCAAAGAAAAGAAAAGAGAACATGACCTTTGCCTATAATAAATAACCACATGCATAACTACAAAAAGATGCAAACCTAGACACATGCTAGCAGGTTAACATAGTGTTATGGACTGATACAAGGCACCAAGCACATGGATAATTTGGAAATACATCTAGTTAATCAACTATGGTTCCAAATCGTTAGAAACAAGAGCTTGGGACAAAATGGACAATATTAGATGCTCACTCAAAAATGGACATTGATGATCCACAAGAAGAGCATCATGGAAAAAGGGCTAAGATTGGTGAAGATGAAGGCACTCAACAAGCCTCGGTAGAGGTTAGAAATCTAGAAGCTACATAGAGTGAGTTAGAGGCCACCTCCAATTAGCTTGGTACATATTCAAAGGGACCTATGATCACTATTGAATATATTCCATATTCACTACAATCAACCTCAGGAGAACAACCAACATCAACATTGACAGGGTAATCACAATCCCAACCCTCTTTATTTTCTCAATTTTTGGATATAAAATGCCAAATCATTAACATCATGAGAGATACTTATCTTAATATATGGGATGATATGATCCAAAACAAGTTTATATTATTTGTGGATCACAAGGAAGGAACCTTCAAGATGGCCTTCTTAGAGCCAAATGTACCAAAGGTGCAGAAATACGATGATTACAAAGCCACTGAAATCAAGGTTAAACTTGATGAAATAAGTCTAGTGGACATAACAGACTTATATAGGAAGTCTAGTGAATTGTTATGTAGATATGTTCTTCTATCCTATACCAATGTTAAAAACATGTAAACAATGGTACAAAAGATTGAGAAGTAGTTGAAGCAGGAAAAGGCGGTCACCAGGGACAAACAATTGTGTTTAGGGTATATTTATAACCATAATGAGCTTTGGGCAGGATCACCACAGATCGATGCTTGAATGGAAATTCCAAAAGAGGTATTTTATTTATTGATTTGATGCTTTTTACAAGGAGTACAATGTGACTTTATATAAATCAAGGGTCACCATTAAAGGACGTGGCCTATCAAGCCGTTAATTAATAAATAACAAATTACTAACTAAGAAACTAAACTATTTAGTTTTATCACAAGTCATCCCTCTCTGGAATACTTCGTCCATGAAGTATTGCTAAGGATGGGTGGCCCGAATGAAAATATTCATTTTCCCATGTAGCTTCATCATTTGGTAAGTTTCTCCACTTGATAATGTATTCATTGATTGATCTAGAGAGAAGTGTTCTCGTTTTAGTTTATAAAATGCATTCTGGTTCCAACACTAATTTTCCTTCATTATCTAACATAGGAAATTCAATTTGTTTGTGAGTGGCTTAGCCCAATTTATTGTTTAGGCATGAAATATGGAAGACATCATGTATTTTTCCTTTATCTGGGAGGTCTAGAGCATAAGTCACTTCTCCCTCTCGCTTTCGAACTTGATATGTGCCATAGAACTTGGGTGCAAGTTTATGATTTTTGGTATTTTTTAGTGAAGTTTGTTTGTATGGTTGAAGGAAAACAAACACCCAATCACCTACTTCAAATTCTTGATTGGTTCTTTTTGAGTCTGCTTGTTGTTTCATGCGATTTCTTGCTTGTTCAAGATGCTTCTTCAAAATGTGGATGACCTCATCGAATGTCGCTAGGTAATCTCTTGCTGCCGGCACTTTGAAATTGTTGATGACATATTCTCTTGCTATAGGAGGTGGATACCGATATAAGGCTTTAAACGGTGACATTTTTGTTGATGTATGATATGCACTATTGTATGACCATTCCGCAAGGTGTAGCCATTGTACCCATTGAGTTTGTCGGTCGTTCACAAAATTCCTCAGGTATCCTTCAAGGAATTTGTTTACTACTTCTGTTTTTCCTTTTGTTTAGGGGTGGTACAAGGTACTCATAGTTAATGAAGTCCCAACTTGGGGGAACAATTCTTTCCAGAAATAGCTGGTAAATTTGGGGTCTTTGTCACTAACAATAACCTTGTGAAACCCATGGAGCTTAAATACATTCTTTGCATAACTATTTGCGTTGGATTTCTTTTGCTTTGGATGAAATACTAATGAAATGAGCTTATTTTGTTAATATGTCAAAAACTACAAATATACTATCCTTTCCTTTTGATGTAGGAAGGACGGTGATAAAATCCATGGATACCTCAAACCATTTTGGGCTAGAATATGAAGGGGTTGTAGGAGATTGATAGGATCCACCATTTCAAACTTCTTCCTTTGACAAGTATCACATTCAACAACATATTTCTGGATATCGGTTTTCATTCCCTTCTAAAAGAAGGATTGGCGGGTATTGTGGTATGTTTTAAAGAAACCAACATGGCCCGCTGTTGGGGAGTCATGGTTCTCTTTTAAGACTTGAGTTTTTAATTTTGATGAACTGGGTAAATATATTCTTTGTTTGTTCCATAGTATGTCTTTTCCCCATGAATATTTGGAGTTTGGTTCCTTGTTTTTTTCAACTTCTTCAATTAGCTTCCTTGTCTCTAGGTCTTTCACATACTAAATTTGGAATTTTGAAATCCATTCAGGAACAACTATGGATATGGAACATAATGAGGCATCACTCTCATGTTTTCTTGATAATTTGTTTGCAACCCTATTCTCCTTACCCTTTTTATATAAAATGTCGAAATCAAAGACTTGGATTTTGCTTACCCATTTTTGTTGTTCAAGAGAGAGATTTTTTTGAGTTAGAAAACATTTGAAGCTGTTGTGGTTTGTTTTACCAAGAAATTTTTCCCTGAAAAAATATTGATTCCATTTAACAAGGGTATGCATTATTGCCAACATTTCCTTTTTGTTTGTGGATTTTGTTTTCTCACTTAGTTTTAACTTTCGACTTTCGAAAGAAATGGGATGTTTATCTTGCATGAGAACAACTCCTAATCCTGTTCTTGAAGCATCACACTCAAGGATGAATGTCTTTGTAAAATCAGGAGATACTAACATTGGTGTGGATGTCATTAGGGTTTTCAATTGTTCAAAACAATTTTATGTATCCTTATCCCATCTGAAAGCATCCCTTTTTAAAAGTGATGTTAGGGGTTCTACAATTTGGGCAAAGTTGCGAACAAATCTTCTATAATAACATGTTAGACTCATAAATCCTCTTAACAATGTAATTTACTTGGGGTACACCCACTTTGTGATCACCATAATTTTTTGGGATCGACCTCAATTCTGTCGGTTGAAACAATGTGCCCCAAAAATTCTATTTCTTTTTGCCCGAAACTACATTTTGATTTCTTAGCATAAAATTTGTTTTCTTCTAGAAGCTTCAATATTGTTTCTACATGCTTGAGGTGCAAGTTCCAATTTTTACAATAAATAAGGATATCATAAAAAAACACTATCATGAACTTCCTTAGGTAATGGTGAAACAAGTCATTCATTACTGTTTGAAATGTTTCCGGAGCGTTGGATAATCCAAACTACATCACTCGAAGTTCATATAAACCTTCGTGGGCGAAGAAAGATATTTTGGGGACATCTTCTTCTCGAATACATATTTGGTAATATCCTAATTTTAAGTCTAGTTTAGAAAAATATTTTGCACCATGTAGCTCATTGAGCAGTTCATCAACAAAGGGAATGGGGAATTTATCTTTTATGGTGACTTTTCTTAACGCTTGATAATAAATGCAAAGTCTATACGATCCATCTATTTTCCTAATGAGTATGACTGGTGTCAAGAAAGGACTCTTACTATGTGTGATTATTCCAACATCTAATAGTTCCTACACCAAATGTTCGATCTATCATTTGTTCCTCTAATATTGTTTGTATGAATTTTTTCTAATTGGAGCTTGTTGGATTTTTACTATTGTTATATCTCTTTATCTCGTTTCCCCAGGGATCCGACCAAGGTTCAGTCCCTTCTACTCACCACAATAAAGCCAAATAGAGTAGATCTCAGCTAGCGGCACCTGCGATGTAGATGCCTTCTCACCCGAGAAATCTCTTTTTATGGGTAACTGCCAGAACCATGTTTTCGTAGTTGTGTGGGAGGGTGTTTTAGTACCTTGGCTCTGTGCCAAGGATTTCAATGAAGTCTGGGGGTGGATTACTTGTCTTTAATGCGCTTCAATAACTAATTTGAGACCCAACCTTTCTTTTTGCAACTTTACTAAATAAACAACAAACATGTGGCATAACCATAACCAATAATACAATGCGGTCATGATACATATATTCATTTGTAAACAAATCTACAATCATTCATTCACTACAATAATCACACATGTATCTAAGCTACTTTTAGCATTCACACATATACATAGAATATAACGTGGAGACCCATCTAGGCGAAAACCACAAGGTGCTCTTCATTTGGCATGAGGAAATAGATGCACCTTTTGTTTGCGCACTAAGCTACAAAATATGCTCAATATATTCTTCTCTAAATTTACAGACTCTTCCTCCCTCTCATGCTCTCTTCTCTTCTATATTTTCTCTTTCTACTCTACTTCTACTAGCGACCCACACACATCCTCGATCGACTTAACCTTCCCTACTCATCTGCACACTCACCTGCATATCCTTTACTCTGATGCACTTAGCGATGCAGAGCCATTAACTAAAAATGACTACTTCAAGCTTAGATCAAGAGTCTTACTAAGAGTCTAACCAAGTATTTAACCCACATACAACTTGGGTTCCTTCTTTTATATCCCTATTATAGAATCGATACAGATCTCATACATGGTTGATACAGACTCAATACCAACTTGATACAGACTCATTAGATAATCCTTACATACTCCTTTTCTGTCGCTATCTCATCTGACTTACTATATCCATCCAAAAGGCTGTCTTTCCTATTATAGTAACACTTAACGGGAGACACTATCAACTTGACTTACAAATATGTCTTCACGCGTGTGGTTTTTGCCGGCTCTAGCCTATCTTGTACCCATGATCGTTAAGGCTTGTAGCTTTCTCAACATTATGCCTTATTGTCGTTTTTCGGCCGTTATGCTATTTGCACGACCTACTTGCACGCCTTCTTCTGCTGATATTTTGTTGTACCATATCGTGTCAGATTATATCCTTTTGTCGTGGCTTACTTATCTGGAGAAACTTCCTCTTCCAACACCTTCTCCTCTTCTTCTTCTCTCTTACTTCCTCTGTCGCAACATTCTTCCCCTTCTCCTTTATGTTGCTTCCTCAGTCGTAGCTCCTTCCTATTCTCCTATATGTTCTTCTCCATACAGGCAGAATTTTACATGAATTTTGCCCTACTATCCCTAGGCCCAATAGGCCCCTAACACTCACCTGTGGCTCATATTGAGCCACACAAAGCTATTTCTCCATGTACTGACTTGTGCTGATTTTTTTCTGAAAAATATTCTACGATTTTTACCACCTTCTTTGCCACTGTGCACACTTCTTCCTCTATTTTCTACATTTGCTCCACCAGGTTGGAATTGACGTGTTATGGCATGAATTTTTGTCCTGATGCTGCTACTTCACACACATTTTGATGTACAGGATGAATGTATGTTCCTTCTGTGTTTTCTCTTTACTACAGTATTTATAACTTCTGGTACTACTATCATTTTTCCTACTTATCGGATGTAGTTACTGTTAGGAGGAGTAGGACACATGGGATGAGAGACTTATCGGTATCACCGATTTTCCTTGTCTACATTTATAGCTTTAGCTCCATCTCATCCCATGTTTTTCCTTCCTCCATTCAGAATCTTCCTTGATATTATCATTGAATGAGTACGCAACATTCGGATAAGCCTTAGAGCTTGTAGCAGTCGCCCAGTCCAATATCTGGTTAATGTTTTTCTTTTCTTCACTGCTGGTGAGGTATGATATCCTATCCATTTAGTACCTCCATTCATTGGAGTGTGTCAGCTGAATTTATTTTGAATTTTTCATCACCTTTTGTGTTTTCAACGACTTACAGTGATGATGGTGATAACGGTGGCCTTTGTTTGTTTTTCCCGCAGTCCAAACATTCGTTCATACCGATAGTTTCTAGCAATGGATACTATGCATTGTGGCCCTTAATTACATAGTTTTATCTAGAGGCTTTGGTGGGATGTCCCCTGGTCTCTGAATTCTGGCCACCATTTCTTCATTCATTCTCAATTCTTTTAAGATAATGTTTCTCTTGCGGGTATCAGAAGGTTTCCTCAGTGTTACCTTTACTAAGCTGATCGAGAAATTTTCGCAGGGAGGCCTAGAATTGGATTATTCTCCAAGTGTCTCCTGACCTATAGAGGAACATATCCAACAACGTTTCCCTTACTCAGAACAGGTGTTACAGCTCCCCCGACAGGGCCTATAGGGCCACTAGCACTAAAATTCTGACTATCCATACTTCTCCACAACTCTTCGTTAACTCCGTATCTTGCAAACAAAACTCATCATGTAATTATATGGGTGCTAAATGGTAATAAAACAGCAGTAGAGGGTTCGTTCCAATGTTCAGTCTATCAAATATTCACACGTGCCATCATCGAGTAGCATAATGACAACACGAACCATCACGTGAGTTATTATGTGGAGGTGCTAACTACACTGCCCTTTTTTCTGCTATGGCGTCATGATAGTTATGGTGGAAGTGACCCTTGAATTCCCTTGGTGTCTTCGGATCTAATAATTAACAATTGTCACATCAACATGCCCTTTAAATAAATGTTCCAACACCACATTGGTTTTAGTTTCAGGCTTCGCTCGCCGCACTTCCTGCGGCAGACACTTCTTCTCTCTTCTTTTATCCTTCCTCATAGTCATATTTTTTTTTACTGTGCGACCTAGTCATAGTTGTCAAAATATGGCTTCAACTAGCTCCCATTAATGAGCCCTCTGACTTTCGTGCCATTGAAATTTTCCAATTTCACTGCTCCTCCATCAATGATTTCCTTAAACACATATGGTCCTAACCAATGTGTCTTCAACTTGCCTGAGTGTTTGAAAAATTTGCTGTCATACATAAGAACAAGGCCTCCAACTGGAACTTTCTTGTTCTTATTGCGTTTATCGTACTATACATTCTACCTTTGTTTTTGTACATTTTGGTGAAATCTTGCAATGAAGCGTTCTTATTCCAAATGGATTAGTTGAAGCAATATTTCTTCGACAGCATCAACATCTTTCATTTCTGTGAGTGCCGCCACTCTTAAACTTGGTACAATATATTCCATAGGCATGACAACTCCCTGTCCATATACTAACTTGAATGGTTTCTGACCTGTTAACTTCTTGCATGTTGTGCAATATTCCCATAGTAATGCATAAATCTTCCGATCACAATCATCCCTTTGCGTGTTGTATAATTTGGTTAGCGCGTTTTCGAGAATCTTGTTAAATACTTCGACCGCTCCATTTGCTTGCGGGTGATATGGAGTTGTTCTTCTATGTTGTATATGAAATTTATCATTTAATTATTCAATCAATTGATTAACAAAGTGTGTATCTTGATCGATAATCAATATATTTGGGCACCCGAACCTTGTTACAACAATTTTAAATAAGAACTTTGTTGCTGTCGCAGCAGTACAATCCTTGACCAGTGCAACTTTTTCCCATCTAGTTAGTTAGTCAACCGTGGTGATAATATACCTTGGTCCTATTTTCTTTCGTACTGGACTAATAGGTCCCATGAAGTCAACAACCCATTTATCAAATGCTTGTAATGCGATTTGTGGTACTAATGACATTTCATCTCTTTGGGATGGCTTGCCTGTTCTTTGACAAACATCATAACTGCAATAGTAATCCCAAGCGTCTGTATGCATGGTAGGCCACCATAACCCTGCCTGTAATATCTTGTGCACAGTCACCTTTCTTGCATAGTGCCCTCTTGTTACACCAGCATGTGCTTCACTTAAAATTATAGGTTTCTCATGTTCCAAAACACAACGTCGAAGTATCTCATCAGGCCCCAGTTTATACAAGTGGCCAACAATCAATTGAAAATCCAGAGCTTGTTTTACTAACTGTTTCTTCTATGCTATTGTGATTTTGGTTGGCGCAAAACCTGTAGTAAAGAACTCTATGATATCTTCATATTGATCACCAAAAGTGGTTGTCGCAAATAGTTGCGCATCAGGAAGATTATCTTCTAGACTAGTAGGTTCTTCTCCACTCTCAATTCTTGATAGGTGGTTTGGTCCCAAGTTCAATCGCCATGGTTTGACAATTATCTCAAATTCAAACTCCTAGAAGAGGAGAAGCTACCGACAAATCTCCCCCCCAACACTGGATTATTGACCAAAAATTTCAGTGTAGAATGGTCAGTGTACATTTTGAAATGTCCCCCAAGCAAGTAATGTATAAACTTTTCCAGTGCAAAAACCATCGCAAGTACTTCCCTCTTTGTTGTAGTGTAATTCTTCTCCGTAGTTGATAGTTTCATGCTAGGAAAAGTAGTAGGGTGATCAAACTATCCTTCCCCTCATTGTGTCAATATCACTCCAAGTGGAACAAAGGATGCATTGACATGAATGTGAAATTCTTTCTTCCATTCTGGGAATACAAGTATGGGTGCAACAACCACCTTGCTTTTAAGCTTATCCATACTTTCTTGGAATTCCTCAGTCCATTGAAATTTCGTGTCTTTTTCAACAATCTCTCCATTGGGGTAGTCACTTGTGCATATCCTTTGATAAACTTTAGATAGTATCCCGTATGTCCTAGTGTTGCTCTTAACTGTTTAACTATGGTAGGTGGTGGTAAGTCAAAGATGATGGTGATTTTGGTTGGATCAACTGAAATTATGCAGCGACATACCATGTGGCCTAATAGAGCCCCAACAGGTGCATAAAAATACACTTTCTCAAATTGAGGAAAATTTGGTACTGGCGACATCGTTCCAACATCATTATAAGAATTTCTATGTGATATTTAATAAGACCAAATACTGTCCAATCATCAATGTAGACTTCAAGAAATTTGTGTATAAAATATTTAAATGCAACAACTACAATTCTAGAAAAGATTGCAAGCACATTCTTGAGTCTAAAGGGATTTATCGTGTATTGGTAGCATCCCCACTCTGTCACAAAGGTAGTCTTGTATCGATCCTCTTTTGAAATTATCATCTGATGGTAACTCAAGAATCCATATGTAAATGAATATATTTCTTGTCCTCCAACATTCTCCAATACTTCATCTGTGAATGGGGTCGGAAATGGATCATGCAAGAAGGCATCATTTAATTTTATGATATCAACACAAATTCTTACTTCCCCTGAAGTTTTCCTGCCTTGTATGACAATCAGGCTGATCCATTCTAATTCTTCAAATGGTTCTATTACACCTACTTCTAGCATTTGATCAAGTTCAACTTTAACCTTCTCTTCGTAACACGAGTTTAATCTGTACGGTCACTGTTTGATTAGTTTTCCATCAGGCCTCAAGGGTATCTTCATTTCACCTAGATACTCAACTATGCCCTTCATTTATAGAACACTTTGTAGGGAATAGATCCTGAAATTCATGTAGTAAGTTAGTGATCTTTCCCACAGTTTCTTCGTCCCAGTAATCTCCAATATTGCCAAACTTCAAGTTTTAAACCGACCCAATATTTACTTTCTTAATCTTGAGTGGTTTTAAAAAATTGTTAGTGATTATAGTAGATCCCTCCACTATATGTATACCTTCTAACTTAGGTATATTTATCTTAAGTGGGTCATCATCATCCGGTTCTCCCGTGAGATTATAACACTCCATCCAGTTGAGTATAGTCATGTTGCATTGATGGAAATTGGTGTCTGGGACCGAGATTTCTTCAAAGATATTTTCCTTTATTACCTGTAATGTAACATCGACTATTGGGTGTTCACTTGCGAACTCAAATGTCTGGGTGAAGCTTACAACTAAGATTTCCCATTCAATAGTTCCTTGTCAAAACTCTACTAATGTATACCAAATTCTAGGTACCATTTCAAAAGTGTGAATGAATCGATGAACCCTTTCTTGTTGTGGATGTTCTTGCCAATTCCTGTGACAATGCTCATTATGTTTCCCAGGATCTGTCATTCCTGTGTATTTTTTATCAGGGAAACTGATCTCTTCCCCAAATCTGATCTCCATTAATCTCCTACACTATGGCCATTTAGAGATAGACTATTTGTGTGTACGCCACCATCTAGCAGGCGTATATTTCAGCACATAGTCCAAAGCAGACAATTGCTGCAATTCTGTGACTTTTTCTTCAAATTCTACTGAGAAATATGTAAGTTTAGGTAATCCTTTATATGTAGGAAACATGCTTTCTTCGGCTCCTACCCTTCGGACAACTCTTGTGATTCTTGCACATCTTCGCATGGAGACTTCATGTATCTTGTCCGACCAATTTTCCAGGGCATCGCCTGAGTCGGACGTGCACGGGATTACACTCCGCCAACTCAGTTTTCCATCAACTATTGGATTGATAGAGTCTTCCTTTGAAGACATTATGTTATACAACTGATGTAGATAATTGTCTTTTCGTTCACTATTTACAAGCTCAACATATTTCTGTCCTTCGAGTGATCAATTGGCGCAACCACTCTTATTTCAGAATCTTATAATGACAAGATCCTTTTCTCGAAATTTATAATGGTTTGGTTGTCTATTTCCCAATCAATTCCTAGAAGTGCAGGATATAGATTTGTGTCATTGACAATGTCAATAACTTTGAAGTCATCATATGTTCTTAATCCTTTGACTTCTATAGGCACTTGAGTTAGTCTACCAATTGGTAGAACCTTCGACTAGTTCACAAGCCTTAGTTGAATAAGAGACCAGTCCAGTCGCGGTTTATTCATGGTCTCCCATATTTATCTTGTCAATATGTTGAAATTCGAGACTAAATATAATATGATATAATCCATATCACAATCTCCTATCTGCGCAGTCATTCACAGTTCTCGGTCTTTCTTCACTTTTTTCCCGATATGATTAACTCTTTTTTTCAAGTCGCAGGTCTTCTGGGATTTCTTCTATTAGTGCTGTCAGTTTTGAGACAACATATTTATCATTGATTAGTGCTAAAAAAATTTTGATTTTTTTTCTTTCTTACTAACCTTTTTCATGTGGAAATTGAACCCAGGTGTTAGAACAATTACACTCACAACAATTGCCAATTACACATGCAAATTACTCACAAAGGAGACTGAATAATGGAGTAGAACACTAATCTGTATTGAATAAGTGTAAAATAGCCAACCCTGTGAATTCATAGGCTGCCACAATAAATAATTACATGAGGGATTCGAATGCATGAAGATTCCATTCGAATCTAGTCAAAATCAGGCTTACTAAATCTAAGCAAATTTCCCATAGGTGCATAAAGTAGTTTCGAAAACTGTTTAGGAGCTCATGAATTGGAAAAATCAATTAGGAAAGATAATAGTGGGTGGAAGGACAACTCATACATGCTTTTCATAGGAGAAAAGAGTGGAGGATGTGGAGGAGAAAAAACATGTTAACTTCACCTAGTCAAACTTTCCCAATTGCCTTAAAACTCAGAAAAAGCAGGCAATAAAGCAGAAAAAAGCAGACATGCGCTAGGGAGGCCAGGAATAAAGTAGATTTGATTCCAAGAGGTTTCCCAAGTGCTCCATGACTCAAATTTAGCAAGTTTGACCACTATGGATGTGTGGAGGACAACTTGGATAAGGTGGAATATGGAAACTAGGCAAATAAGACAAAAATTGGATTAATTAATGTCTAAGGTAGCTAACTATGGGTTGATTATTCTAACATTTCATTGGCGGCTTCCTGATTAGCTGTTCAAATTGTTCGAGCATAGTCTTGACTTGTCTAGATGTCGACAATTTATTAGTATCAACAAATTCTGGTCGCACCTCTAAGAAGACTTCTTTCTCTTGTTGGACATCTAACTGAGCTTTATTTTGTGCTGCAGGTCTCACCTGAGGTTTTCCTTGCTGTGTATTTTGGTATGCTCCTGTTGCAACACCTCCTCTTGTAACTAGAACGATGTGGGGTTCTCTTGGTTAAACATAAATCATCTGAATATTTTGAATTCAAATTTAGATTCCGCACCGAGTTTGGATTAACGACAGTTCTAGCCTTCCATTTCACAATAAGTTGCGGACACTATTCGAAATTGTGATCAAATTATTTACAATATGTACATTTTTTTGTAGGAATTTGATAATATTGAGTTAAATGTCTTGGCTACCCACAATTATAACATATGACTTGGCCTCTTCCTCGACCAAATCTTTGTCCTTGTTGTTGTCCTCGACCTCTAAAGTTTACACCCCCCTTTGTGGAGGGTATTGTTGTTGTTTAGGATACTAATTATGTTGGTATTGTGGCCGAGTATATTGCACAGGTTGATACTGAGGCTGCATTCGTTCAACTTGAATCTGGTCATAATTTTTCATTAAGTAGGTGTCCATCATCTTTTCTTGCAGTAGTTGAAATGCTCTACAATATTTTTCATCATGACCTACTAATCTACAAAATTTACAATATAGACTAGATGGCGTGCTTACAATCCTCTGTAAGTACATAAATTTTCTCTCTTGTGGCCCCTAGTTTGGAATATTTCACACCAAGGAATTCCTTGAGTGTTTAGTGGGTTTTTCGTACCTGGTGCAACATAGTTCATGAGTGTCGGGAAATTGTCCTTATGGTGTTCACCTATTTTGCATCTTGTACACCATAGTTCTTCTTGAATTTCCTTTCCTCTTTTAATGTCCTGGAGCTGCACCATAAGGTTGGCAAGCTGCGACTGAATTTGCATAATTCCCGAGGTAGTATCTCCAACCGGTGAGGATTCTAATTTCATTGCTATCTCTAGAGCCTCTATATGCGACACAATATTCTATTGCATCAACGAGGTTCATACATGTGGTAACAAGGAAACAATAAACCATTCCTTGTGTTGTACATCCGACATTTGGAAGCTCACTTTTGCCATCAATGTCTTAAATCTTTGGTCAAAGTCCCAAACATATTATGTTGGTAGATGCTTAATCTGTTTGATTTTGGTGATGCATTGTGATTCAAACTTTGGATTTTTGAATTCATCTATCAAACCCACTCGAATCTCATTGAGTTTTTTGGGGACAACTCCTACTGGTACTATGGAAAATTTCATATACTAGTCCAGCGCACGACCTCAAAGAGTCGTGATCATCTGTGCTTTCTTGATATTCTCATCCTGGATTTGTCACACAATCTAGATAGCTTCAGAAAGGAACCAATGTTGTTCTTGATATTTCATCCAATTTCCATTGAATATAGGTAATTTAATATCAGCTCCAACCATCGTATTTGCTACTGGTATAGTTAGAACAAAATTTTGGCTAGTCGGACTTCCTTGTCCGCTATTTACAGCGTTAGTAGTACTCGTATTTACAGAATTACTTGGAGATAATTCTCTCGATCTTACCTCTGGAGAAGTATTCGATGCTATAGGCGAATTGTAAGCACGTTCTCATTCTGGGGATTTAGTTGATTATTTTGACTCTTTGTCTCCTTTAGAGATCAGATGATATTCCTCTTCTTTGTCACAAGTCCCTTCGTCTAAGTATGACACAAGCTCATATCCTTCTTCCTCTCGATCTGTGTTGCAACTCCCTCTTCCTAACAAATTTTTTCTTCACTTGTCGGACCTGAATCTTCTTCCGCTTCTTAAAAATCTTGTCTCTATTTCAATTCCAATATCTCCTGGGAACATCTCACTCTAGGGTTCTGCTGAGACATAGCCACTCTGTTTCTATACAGTCTTATTACATTCACAGAATTCCTTTTGCACAGAAAAGCATTTTTATCCACATCTTTAAAGATGACACGTGTCTGCTGCGTGGGCCTTGTATTTGTTTTTGCTCTACCTCACTGTATGAGGTTATTGTGTCAACAAAAAACTCAGTAATATATCCTTCTAGGCTACTATCTATCCAAAAATCCACAACCCTCGATACAAGGTTTCTTACTTCTTCTAGTTGTTCAATTAACAAGGGTGTCCACTCTCTTGGTTCTCCACCCTAAAAATTTGTTCGTTTGGTTTATAACTTAGGTAACCACTCGTGCAACACAATGGGAAACTCAGAAAAGAAAATATCATGGATGTCTATGTATATGTATAGACCCAACCAATCTGTTGGGTTCCACCGAGATCCTTCACTTTATTTTCACACAAACTTTAACTCTTTGGATTCCACCCAATCTTGAATCTCCAATTTCATGGGTTGTTGCAACATATCCCTCACCACAATGATTCAGGGTCCTGGAAATATAACTATCTATTGGATTTTTACTATTGTTATATGTCTCTGTCCCTTTTCTCTAGGGATCCGACCCAGGTTCTGACCCTTCTGCTTAACACAACAAAGCCTGAGATATCAACTCGACAGAGTAGAGAGAAGCCAACAACACCTGCGACGTAGATGTTGTCTCACCTGAGATATCTCTCTTTATGGGTAATTGCAAGAACCACATTTTCACAGTTGCATGGCAGCTTTTTTTAGTACCTTGGATCACCAAGGCTTCCAACGAAGTCCGGGGGTGGATTACTTATCTTTAATGCGCTTCAATAACTAAACTGTAGCCCAACCTCTATTTATGCAACTTTAGTAAATAAACAACAAACATGTGGCATAATCATAACCAGTAATACAATGAGACCATCATACATCTATTCATTTATAAACAAATCTACAGTCATTCATTCACTACAATGATCACACATATATCTAAGCTACTTTCAACATTCACACATATAGACAAAATATAACGTGGAAACCCATCCGAGAGAAAACCACAAGGTTCTCTTCATCCGACATGAGAAAATAAATGCACCTTTTGTCTACGCACTAAGCTACCGAATCTGCTCAAGATCTTCTTCTCTAACTTTACAGACTCTTCCTCCCTCTCATGCTCTCTATTCTTTTATCTCTTCTCTTTCTACTCTACTTATACTAGTGACGCGCACACAGCCTCGATCGACTCAACCTTCCCTACTCTTCTGCACACTCAGGTGTAGATTCTTTACTTTGATGCACTTAGTGATACATAGCCATTAATAAAAAATGTGTACTTCAAGTCCAGCTCAAGAGTATTACTAGGAGTCTAACCAAGAATCTAACCTACATACAGCTTGGGTTCCTTCTTTTATATCCCTATTACAGACTCAACATAGATCCCATACATGCTTGATGCAGACTCAATACCGACTCGATATAGACTCATTATAGACTCCTTTTTTGTCACTATCTCAACCAACTTACTATATCTAGCGAACACGATGTATTTCCTATTCTAGCAACACATAACGGGAAGCACTATCGACCCGACTTACAAATATTCCTTCATGCGTTTGGTTTCCACAGTCTCCAACCAAGCTTGTACCCACGATCATTAAGGCCTGTCTCTTTCTCAGCATTATGCCTTACTATCATTTTCTAGCCGTTATGCTATTTGCACACCCTATTTGCACACCTTCTTCTGCTGATATTTTGTCATACCATCTCATGTCACATTCTTTCCTTCTGTCACGGCTTACTTATCTGGTGCAACTTCCTCTTCCAATGCCTTCTCCTCTTCTTCTTCTTCTCTTTTACTTCCTCTTTCGCAACATCCTTCCCCTTCTCGTTTATGTTGCTTCCTCAGTCGTAGATCCTTCCTCTTCTCCTTTATGTTGCTTCCTTAGTCGTAGATCCTTCCTCTTCTCCTTTATGTTCTTCTCCATACTTAGGCATAATTTTGTATGAATTCCGCCCTACTATCCCTAGGCCCAACAAAGATGATCTTGGCATCAAATCGATGATGTCATCCCTAGAATGTGGGGGTAGGACACCATGAGGAGGTTTTTGGAAGATGTCACTATGTTCCCCCAGGAGTTGTTTTAAATCACGTGGTTTAGTATTTTGTATTTCTTCAACTGTTCTTTCCATAGCATAACAATGTAAGAAGAAGGCTTGAGCTCCCATTTTTATCATATTTGATCCAGGCCATGCTTAGGTGCATGCTAGGGACAACAGTTGACTGAATGAGTCGAGCACTGTTATGGTGGAATATTAGAAAAAGAACAAGTAAAGTAGGAAATACACTATATCAATAGAAAGTATGCGCATAGACAATATGCATGAATTCGAACCAATTTCTATTATTACTTATTTCCCATGAAGGTTGGTTGATTGTTACAATAATGTACATGTTTATATAGAATGATGAGATGCTTGGGTGACTACCCATTACGTTGAGTTACAAGAATTAATAATGGTTCGGAAGTTCAACCATTGCAGACGACTAGAAGGTAGAGAGTCAATCTGTTGATGTTTGATAGGTGCCGAAAAGGCATGTCAAGATGTTGTATGTTGATCGCAAAACCTATCGATGTTTGTCGAGGTCGGTTGTGTCAAAGTTTGGACTTGTCGAAGATGTTGAACTTGTCGAAGCATTCGAAGTAGTTGAAGTAGTCAAAGTGCTAGAATTTGTTGATGTTTGACAACATGCCAACTATTGGTTGGATCATTCCTCCTTCCTTAAGAAACAATGGTATCCATTGTGTATTAATTCGGATGAGGAAACTTATTGGTTACTTCAGTAGAAGAGTACCATTTTTCCTTGCATGGGGAGCTGTCTCGCTTTAGCCACTTGAAATAAGGGAATGGAGTTCATCCTTGTATGTCATATGCATCGTCCCATAATAGTTTTGCAAAGAAGAGGTTCCTCAACATATGGATGGATGTCTTCATGTTCTATTGTATGAAAGTCGTTATGTTCCAACAATAGTGCATGGTATGGTCGAAGTAGATCTACATTGAAGACTGGATGTAGGACAAGGCATGCAGGAATGTCAAGATGAAAAACATTTTCTCCAATTTTCTTAAGGATACTGTATGGACCATATCACAAAGGTTTCAGCTTCTGTATAGACCAGTGAAGTGCTCCTTCTTTAGATGTAACTAGACCTGATCCCCAATTTGGAATGAATGAGAAATACAATGCTTTTCATGTCGAGACTTATCTTTTGTATTAGCTCATTGCAACATTTCTTGTGCTTGATTATCGATGTTGTAGATTTGATATCTGAACTTCAATGATTTCTCAACTTCTCATCCGTCGAAGCCGATGTCATTCTACTGTGTCGAGGAACTGATCAAGTTGATAGGCACTGAGGGTTGAAATCCATAACATTTCTCAAATGGACTCTTTCCCGTAGAACTGTGTTGAGCACGATTGTAGCTGTGTTGTATGTATGGGAGGCTTCCATCCCATGTTCAACGATGCTTGTGGTTATACATGAGAAGCAGATGTACTACCAAAAGTGATTTACGAATTCTGTCTGTGAATGGAAGGCTATTGACAAAGACAGTCTTGTGTCGAGCTGTTTCCAGAGAGTTTTCCAAAAGGTGCTGACAACTATAGCATCTCTGTTGGAAATAATGGTCATTGGGAGGCCATAATGATTCCACACATGTTTGAAGAAGAGTTGAGCAATCTATTGTGTTGTCGTAGTCTTCTTACATGGTATAAGGATAGGGATCTTGGAAAATATTTCGACTACTACTAAGATCGCTTCATGTTGGTGTTTGGTAGTAGGATATCCCGTCAAGTAGTCCATAGAAATAGATTCCGATGGTCGACTAGGAACTGGAAGGGGTGTGTATAGTCCTTGTCGTCGATTTGGTAGTTTAGAAATGGCACAAACCATGCATGATAGAATGTAATTGTTGACGTCATATGTAAGTGAAGGCCATTAAAAATACTTCTAGAGGTAAACAAGTGTTTTTGCAACTCCAAAATGTCCGACATTCTTGATGTAGTGCACGTCCCAAATGAGCTTCTGTCCGTGGTCATCGGTCGATACACAAAGCTGCCCAAGCTTGTATAATAAGGTGTCCTTTAGGAAGTAGTCGATAGTAGACAACGTGTCAGTCTGAAGTTGTCGATAAATTGTGGAGAAGTCGTAGTATACCGAATACAATTGTGGCCAAATAATGGTGTCATAACCCTGCATACACATCACTGTAAACAATAGAGTAATGGCTGGTCACTTGAGACAATCGGATGCAGAATCAGATTTGCCTTTTCAATACTTAATTACCAACTGAAACTGCTGCAGGTAATTAATCCACTTGCATTGTCGAGTTGTTTGTAGTTTTGACTGGGACAGAGTGAAATGAAAAGATTTATGGTTAGTGAGGATGACTGTTTCCTTGCCAAGAATGTAGTGTCTCCATTTCTTAAGAGTTTTCACAATGGTGTACAATTATTTTTCATACATCAAATACCTTCTAACATTGTCATTGAAAGTATTAGAATGAAACATGACTCGATGACCTGACTGAGTGATCACTGTGCCGAGAGCATAGTCCGATGCATCCATATCAATCTCAAAGGGCTGATGCAAATCAAGTAACAAAAGTACTGGTGCAGAACAAAGCTTGTTTTTGAGTTGTTCAAAATCTTGTTGTTGTGTTGGTGTCCATTTGAAGGCAATTTTCCCATTTCCTTTAGTCAACTGATTCAAATGCCATGTGATGTGATTGAAGCCAAGTATGAATTGTCGATAGAAATTCGCCAAACCAAGAAAACTTCTTAGTTCATGAATATTTTTAGGAATGGGCCAATCTTTGAGGATCTGTACTTTTTATGGGTCGACATGAATTCATACAGAGTCAATTACATACCCCAAATATTTGATGTTGGTCATCACAAATGAGCATTTTTCCCTGTTCAGATATAGTCAATGTTGCTGGAGAGTGTCAAAGCTATTTGACATGTTATTCCCATGGTCGTCTGAATATCGAAATATCATTGAGATATACAATGGCACATTTACCGATGAAAGGTCATAGAATGTTGTACATATATCTTATGAAGGTTGCAGGTGCATTGGTTAAGCCGAAAGGCATGACTAACCATTCAAACAATCTTTACTTGGTCTTGAAATTAATTTTCCATACATCGATGGACTCTATCAGAATTTGATGATATCCCAACTTAAGGTCAAGTTTTGTAAAGAACTTAGCACCTTTTAGACTGTCGATGAGTTCATCTATCCATGGAAGAGGGTATATTTTCTACACTGAAATGTTTTTGAGAGCCTGATAGTCGATGCACATGCTCCAAGTCCCATCTTTATTTGGAACTAGGACGACTGGACTTCCACAAGGAGAGGAGTTGGGGTGGATATGACCCTTATCGATCAAATCCTGGATTTTACCATGAATCTCTTTATTCTCAAGAATGGATCTTTTGTAAACAGATGCGTTAGGTAATTAAGAACCAGGAACAAGTTCAATGGAGTGCTTTTCCTGGCAATACAGAGGTACTATGTTCGGCTCTTGAAATACGTTTTGGTATTCCTCAAGAATGCCGTTGATTTGTTGTTCTTGTCGAGAGCTATGCTAGTTGATAACTTGACTCATCGTTGTAGTCTTTCTGGAATGTTGAGACTTTATCATAATTAATGTGAACTTCCAGGAATGGTTGATAAGCTTCTTTGTTTGTTTGGCAGTTATCATAGCAACCGTTGATGTAGGTTGTCGCTCTGGTATGCGGTACCATTGATTCCAAATTTTGACAATCACCTTCTGAGGCCGTGATTGATATGTACTGTGTCAATCCCACAAGTAAGGTTTCCAAAACAAGGCATTGGCTATGAAAAGAGGTGCCACACCACAGAGTACTTCATCTTGAAAAGGCCGCAATGAAGTAGGCGAGTCTGCATTGGCGTGCAATCCTTAGCTCCTGTCCATCCTTTATCCAACCAATATTGTAAGGTTGAGGATGTGGAGTGGTGATAAGACCAAGTTTCTTCACAATATCTTCAGAAACAAAGTTCTTCTGGCTAACATTATCCATAATAAGATGTAATGGATCTTTATGCACCCATATCCGTGTATGGAACAGGTGTTCTCATTCCTCCTCATCAATGAAATTCGAGGCTTTCAGAGTAGTTGAGGTCGAATCCAAGAGGGTTGCTACATCTGGATCAGATTCTACAAAGGTTCCGTCGAACAAGTCTAAGGTCGAGATTTTTTCCAAAATGTCTTCCAAGCTTTGCATTCTGATGTATCATTCCATGCTGAATTGTGATAATCACACCATTTCCCTGTAGGATCTTGTTTTGCTACGATCCCTACTGTCTTTATGAAAGATCTTCTTTTGATGATTGGGATTTGGCAGAGTCGAATGAGAAGGGTGCTTTGACTTGTTGAAGTCTACTGATGACTTCTTTTCAGATGTTTGACTTGTTGGCTTGTTCACAAAACATGCTTTTCCTTTTTTTTTTAGCTTCAATCTTGTTGGTGTAATGAAATGCATATGCAAGTGTAATGCAGTCAGAAAATCCATCTCTTGTTGAATGTATGGGGATAAACCACTGCCATAATTCAGGAAAATCAAGTTCTCTTCTTCTTGGATGCCAAGTCTAGCCATGAGTCGATAGAACTCGTCGGTGCAACTCTATATGGACTGGTCTTTCCATTTCCTTAGCTGCTGTTACTTCTTATACTGTTGTTCAAGGTACTTGGGTGGGTAGAAATCCTTTCAGATGTATTCAAATTTTTTTACCCATGTGTCTATGATGTCACCTTCTTTTTCCATTTTTGTCGATAAATTTACCCACCATCAGTGTACGACTGATATATTCAAGGATGCAGTGGTGATCTTTTCCACTTTGGAGAGTTGATTAATGGAGTAGTAAGATTCTAGTTGTTGTACCTAATTGTTGACATATTTTGCGTCAATATTGCCTTCAAGATTCAGTATGTCCAGATTCATTTGCACTTTGAAGGGGTTTATTTTATCGGAGTGAGGTTACGTCAAGGATTCCTTGGAGTTCGAAGTGAATCACATGAGAATCTCGCTAAACTGGGGAAAAATTTTGGACCACTGGTGAGCCAATGCTTTTTCTATGATTTGTTCTATCTCGTAAGTTTCATTGCTATTGTCTGCTTCCTCGACCATCTTTTCTGAGGTCGAAGGAAGTGTCTACTTGTGTTGCTGAGTTTGCGAGCGTGTTTGAACATGCATAAGTTAAATAAATTGGATGGAAGTGTCGATGTAACTTAAGCTCTGGACAAGATCAAGCTTTGATACCAATGATCTAGGTCATTCCCAGGTGCATGTTGGAGCAATGCTATGACAAAATATTAGAAATAGAACAAGTAAAACAAGAAATACACTATGTTGAAAGAAAGTATGTGCATAGACAATATGCAAGAATTCGAACCAATTTATATTATTACTTCTTCTCCATGAAGGTTGGTTGATTGTTATAATAATGTACATGTTTATATATAATGTTGAGATGCTTGGGTGACTACCCATTACATTAATTTACAAGAAGTTATAATGGTTCAGAAGTTCAACTGTCGTAGACGACTGGAAGGCAGAGATTCAATCTGTCGATGTTTGACAGGTGCCAACAAGGCATGTCAAGATGCTGTAAGTCAATCACGAAACCTGTCAAGGTTTATCGAATTTGGTTATGTCGAGGTTTGTACTTGTTGAAGCCGATGCTGAACCTGTCAAAGCAGTTGAAGTAGTCGAAGTGATAGACTTTGTCGACGCTCGACAATATGCCAACTGCTGGTTGGATCAATCTTTTCCATTTTATTGGACGAGACAATTTGGGGAGGGGGAATTTAATACTGTAAAGCTTGTATTTCATCCCATTTTCATATAAACTTATAAATTGTTCTCGTAAGTTTAATCTGACTGTCCCCAGTGTTTCCAACCATTGTGCATCTAAAACAATGTCAACCCCTCTAATTTCCATATCATACATTGAAAATATTAGCTTGTAGTTCTTTATATATAGTTCTACTTTATGGCATTTACCGTCGCACGGTGTGGTATTGTTTCCTCGTATTGACACTTGGAAGTTGGTTGTAGGGTAGATGAACATGTTTAATTGTTTTGCTACCCTAGAGTCTATGAAGTTGTGTGTACTCCCATTATCGACCAACACCGTCACCTTAGTGTTTTTGATATGGCCAAACAATTTGAGGGCCTGAGGTTGAGAAATACTTGTCATTGCAGCAACTGAGAGTGTTGGTGTGGTGTTATCCTCTTATTTTCCAGTCTCATCACTATCTGACTCTGTGTCAGAGGAAGGTGCATCACTTGATTCTTCATCAATATCTTCACTCGTATTACTTTTTCACACAAAAATAGATTCTTATTTTTACATTTATGTCCTGGACGCTAAATAGGGGCATTGCACTTACGACATGAACTACCGTCATTTATCCCATTTGCTATTAGGTAGTGTGGTATATAAACCGATGAACGTTGTGATTTTTTCTTTTCTTCAATTAATTTTTCTTTTTGACGGGCTTGTTCCACATCTTTGACATCAAGTAATTTTATCTTGCTTTGAATACTTTGTTTTATCCCACCAATGGAAATTTGCAAGAGTAGTTCTTCAATTATATATTGGACACGAGTAGCAAGGACCAATAGATTGATAGAATATTCATCCATAGTTCCCTCTTGTTGTAAACGAGTGAACTTGCTGTAGATTTCATATTTTTCCTTGTCTTGAAATGATTTAAAGAATTTTTTCTTGAAGGTGTCCCAGTCTGTAGCTAGTCTTCCTTCCTTCATTGTTGAGTCCCGCCATAAGAACCAGTCACAAGCGGTTTTATCCATGTACATTGCTGCAACATTTAATTTGTCTTCATCACCATAGATATTGTACATTTCAAAATATTTTTTGATTTTGTTGATCCATTGAATCCTGTCTCGATTATTTTCTCCATCGAACCTTGGTAAATCGATATTGACCTTGTGAACGATGTTGTGGGTTGGGCCTGCATGTGAGTTATTTCCTCATTTAACTTGGTCTCTTAGTGAGAGAATTTTGATTCTTTATGTCGGGAATGTCCTCATCTTTTTTCTCACTCTTTGCCAATATATTTTAAACTGGATCATCTTTTGACTTTATGGATGCATCCTTGTTCCCCGGAGGGTTTCTCTCCATAATTCTTGTATTCATGTTGCTAATTTTGGATTGGGGATAGGTTAACTATTAAATATTTAATTACAATAATAATAATTAATAATAATAATATTATTATTATTATTATATGGTCAAATATCGCTAGCTTATTCGGTTAAGGAATGGGTATCGTTAGAAAGGCGATCTGGGTTCAAATCCCTTAGGGGTGAGCTAGTTGAGAGGAGACACCCAAAAATCCAGCCATGTTAAGGGTTGGTGTGGCCCAGGCCGGGTGTGATCCCTGAGTGATTTTGATGGCTTAGATGCCCTTCGGTTGTTGTCTCTCAACTAATGATGTAAATGCACTGGCCCCAAGTGACGAGAATTTCTTTACAGAAAATAAATATTATTATATGAAAAAATAACTTTAATAGTTCTCAAAAAGATTTAAAAAAATATTTAATATTAAAATAATAATAATAAATAATATTATTATTACTATTATTATTTAATATTATATATTTTTTGGAGTGAAGAGGGAGTGAAGAGGTACGTGACGAAATCAAGAGAGGAGTGGACGCGAGGAAGAGATGGGAGAGAAGTGAATGGGTCGGTGTTGAGAATGAATAATGCCGAGATGGATATCGCTGAGCTATGATACCAACTTGGAGTGGAAATTCTAAAAGATATATTTTATTTATTGATTTGATGCTTTTTACAAGGAGTACAATGTGACTTTATACAAATAAAGGGTCACCATTAAATGGTGTGATCTATCAAGCCATTAATTAATAAATAACAAATTACTAACTAAGAAGCTAAACTATTTAGTTTTATTACAACCATAAAAGTAGACATACATTCATACAAAAAGCCAATTTACAACTTTGCAAACATAGTTTGAATGAACAAGTAGGTTAAAAACCAACTCACTCGGATCCAGACGTTTGATGAAGAATCACTCTTGCTGTAAATGCTCTAATATTTTTCACTCCACACCTTCAACGAATAACATAAAAAAGAACAACAATCTAACAGAAAGAGATTACTTTACAAAATATTGGAATTATAAAATAATTTGCAGAATGACACATCCAAATTTCATTAATTACAAGTTTTAATTTAAACACTTGAAATGGACAAAAAAAGAGAGATATTTTATATACTAATGACAACAAGATACAAATGGAAGAATACAACCTAATTCTCATTGAGGCACTATTCTAAAACTAAAGTTTGAGTTCTTCCACACAAGTCTTCACACACTCAATATCCAATCCGGTTTCTTTCTCAGAAAATATGCCCAAGAGAATTCTTAGCATTCTCTACCATAATAATGGCTCTCAAGAATGACTAGAAACACTATGTTCTAGATATGGGAAAGTGGGTTTTGCAAACTGGGATGAAAGGGGGATTTTAGATCCTAGATTCAATTGAACAACATAAGGGTACAATCTCTAATAGTCAATGCTTGTTTTTTTCTCTTCTATGCCTCTTTTGTATTGATGGGGATGCGCTTAGGGAAGTTGGATACATTTACTTATGGGATTGAGACAAGTGGGAATGGCCAAAACTAAAACATTTCTCATAAAATAACTTATTTTTATTTTTTTACCCTCAAATAGACATGTACAAAGTCTAGCCAAAGGAGACTCATGTATACATGGTATAATAGTGCAGGAGGGCATTTACAACTTGAAAAAATTGGTTTTTAATAATCTTTTCAAGTGAGGTATTATTTAGAGATCACGAGGAATGTGGGGAGTCTACAAAAATGGGACAATGGATAAGATTGAACCAATTAGAGAATTGATGGGACAAGTGTGGAAAAATATGCTATAACAAATTCCCTTTAACGTGTGAGGTTATATGGGTAGACAATAGCTGAATACATTATAACCCTTTCAGAAGTGGGAGAAGAAGTAACGTAGATAAAATTTCCAAGAAATCAACCATAGAAATCACCTGTAATGGATCAAGTAAGAACTCTCTTTCTGAGGTGGACATACCCATGTCTAGGAGTAACAAAAAGCATGGTTGCCAAATAAATTACACTATGGGTCCATGAGTTCTATAGAATCAATGATCATGCCCACAAAGATACATAGTGGATCCATGCCAAAAATAGATCAAAACAACAAAGATACAGAATGGATCTATGTTAAAAGCAAAGAGCATAGCCCTGAAAATACACAATGGATCTATGTCTCATAATCAAATGATAATATCTAAAAATAAGATTGAACATATCAATATCCATAAGAATCAATGCAAAAATAGGGGTGAATGACAATCCAACACAACTCGAGTCATAACATAAATATGTGATTCTATATATGGAATCGAGGTCTTGAAACCAACCAATACTAGTACGAGTCTAAACTATGTGAATAGATGTCCTAAAGTCGAACATAGTAATACATCATGTGATTGCTGATCATTGATGTATATTGTCAACAAACAGGAGCCACAACTCACTGATAATGATAATGAGAGGCAAGGTACCTATTACAATCTAAGAAGTGTGAATAGATGCCTTGACATTGAACACTTGTAGAATCCACTCGATCATGGGACATTGATGTATTCCCATTTTCGATAGCGAGGAAACTTGCCACTAATGATTTCAATCTCCAAGGTAATAAAAGGACTCTAGATCACTATCCCATAATAGATGTTTTGGATATGATGGGATGTGATCCACTGAAAGTAGGGAATTATGGCATCTCCCATTATCCAACATGAGGTAGTTGTAGAAGGCCAAATATTTGGATAAAAAACTAATGATTTTGAAACATACTTGACATGGGAAGGATACCATACTAAAACCAAGAGTTCAAAGGAGTGTCTGACGAAGGATAAAAATTTCCTTGAACATAAGCACGACACAATAAGTGGCTAAGGCAACATAGAATCAATACTAAATAAAACATAAGTCTATGATATAAATGACATCAACAGACTTATTCATAATGACTAGAAGATTATCCAGTCAGGAGAGATACAACATAAATGAGTTCAATTTCATACATTCATCCTATAACCCAAAATGTAGAGGAAATGGATCAAAACAATGTGCTTTGTTCAAGGGCGATGCAACTTGCTAGCATCCATAAATACGAACATGAGTCTTTCCCATCTGTCTTTATGGAATATTTGTTTTTTTTGTATTTTTCATATTATTAAATCCTAAAATAGAATAAAAAATGCTAGAGTACAAGGGAAGAAATGAGTGTCGAGGACAAAAAAACTAGTTCCAAGTGCATGGAATGTATCTATGCATAATGCAAGGAACATGAGCATGATAGGGATACTCGAGGTGTGTTTCTTCATGTTCAAAGGGCTTCAAGTTGAAAATAAAAAATGATGCATAGCTTAGCGATATTGAGATAAGATACAGGGGATTAACAAATAGCCAAATGTTGGAATCCGACATAAGGTTCAGAATCCCAAGAGGGAATATTGTAATGCATTTACAACTTAAACAAAAATGTGCAAGAGTCCTTAGGAAATTGCTGACATAAAAGATAAGGAGGAAGAAATGAGTCTTCATTTCAAAGGCATGTAACACTACTAAGGGACTCTCCAATCCTAGAAATAAAACATTGTGGGAATCAACGACATATAGGATCTAATATAGGATTCTCTTTGAACAGGTAGGATCTATTGGGAAAAAAATGACATATTGATATCAATAGAAGGTTAACACTAAAAATTCCACAAGAAGTCCCTATTATGTTTCAAAACTAAAGGATATGGTGCAAAATGCAATGAATGGAATCTCCTATTCCTAAATGCCAGTTCATAAACACAATACCTATGGGAAGTAATATTGTCATCATAGTAAACAATTCACCTAAAAAGAATGTGAAAATACTCCAAGATAGACCTAAAACATAACCTTATTATTCAATTCGGAAAAGCTACAAAATAAACTATATAAAAGTGGGCAAGTAAAAAGTAAATAAATTAGGTTAAAAATACAATTTACCATCTCATTTTCAAACTTTCAGAATTTGGTGAGTTTGAGTGAAAAGAACCTTGATCTTTTGAAGTGTATTGCGCGAGCTAGGATCGATGAATTTCACCGCGTTCAGTTCTAGGTAAGAGATCTCACTCTGCTCTTTCATTTCATTCCTATTTTATTGAATTTTAATTCCATTACTTTATTTTTTTGGGTGGCCCTATTTTCCTATGGTGGTGTACATAGGTTTTAGTGGCGTGGGCCATGAATATACCTCTATCTACATTGGAACCATTATATACATCTGTATGCAAAGTTTTTTTAAAAAGGCACTAAAAATTCTCAATTTTTTATAGGATGGTGATTGAGTGACGTGAGAGGGAAATTTAAGAGGTTGATAACTTGGCCCTAAAGGACAAGGAGGCCCTTGAAGCACTTTTCCAATGAGGATTAAATAAGTTGTTTCAATGTAACAATATGTAGGCTGGAAATCAAATGCTACAATTATTGATCAACTACTGAGATATAGAGGTAGAAGCATTTATCTTGTATGGTCAATTTCTAAAGATAAAGTTTGAGGAGATATATTTTCTCATCAATATTTCATGCCAAGGTGAGGTTCCATGCTTCAAATATGGAAGTGTTGACATTATGATAGTGAAGGAGGACATGGCTATGTACAACATCCATTAGACCCAAAAGGTTGGATCACATATTCCAATTCATGTTATAGAGAGTTTAGGGCTCAAGATAATTTTGTTGACCATCAAATGAATCTTAGTATCGACATCAGTGCACCAAGCCTCGAGGGTGCATATGCTCTATGCAGTGAAATGATTAGAACCCATAGTGTTCAATTGGTGTACCATGTTACTCGGATGTATCAAATTGGCATCTCTCGTCATGCAAGTAGGGGAATAAAAGGACCTTTGGTTTCGATAATATCATATGTATCTTCTTTTTCAAGAGGGTATGAGACATTATCCCACAAGCCCTAACGGATCCACACTCTCTCACGAAGCCTGCCATGATAAGATGGATGAGCATGATGTTATGACTTGAGGGTGGGCGAGTTACCAACCCATTCGATGATGATTTATTTTCTTGATGGGAGCATCATATCATAGATATTGATGAACACCCATATCTATGGATTGACTCCAGTTGGGACCTTGACATGGTGGTTCCCTTGGGTAGTGCTCTAGGTGAGATTGATAAGTCTTTTTAAACCATTTTCATGTTTATTTTATTGTTATATTTTGTTATAAATTTGAAAAAAAAACAATTTTTTGGAATGTGTTATGTTTTCTAATCTAATTAACTTTCTTAGGATCTTTATCTAAAATAATAATAAGCATATCAAGCTATAGAAGATAAAGCAGATACACAAGATGCAAATATTTTCACCGAGGAAACAATAAGGGAGAAAACCCCGCAAACTTCCTCAGAATAGTTCCATAACTAAGAAAATATCACAAGATGGAAAAGCCAAATAAGAAGAAGTCTCCTGTAGCTATCTCTCTCTCTCTCTCTCTCCTCATACAAACTTGAGTGAGTGTGAGTGTGTATAAATGAGGGAGGGAGCTTCCCTATTTATACGCTTCAAGTGATTGACCTCCCAACTTGACTTGGCCGACCTCTAACCCTAACAGGGATGATCTCCCAGAGAGACTCCAAAAGTACAATACATAATATTATACTGAATACTATTGCCCCAACTTACAAGAGAGGTTATACCTCTAGGACCATGTACAATAATGACATACCGAAAGGAGGGAAACACATCTCCGATGGGGGTACAATAACATACACTGATAATATACATCAGAATATATTATGAAGTTAAAAACACAACAACACTCCCTCTTAACTAGGAAGGTATTCTCTCTCTCGCCAAATTCATCAACATATCTGGTCAATTCATCATCACAGAGTCATCATCAGAGCTGATGCCATAATCCTCATCTTGTCGATCATTGAATAATACTATCTATCATCAAAAGTTTCTATAGAGCCATTCCTGTTTCATGATTGGTGTAGGCCTAGTTTCATCCAGGTATTCATCATATCCACGAGCAATCCATCATGTAGGTACAATGCAGGACCATTCATTACATTTCCACTGCAATCACCTACGTCTCTTACTGTAATCTCATTGTATCTAGATCATCTCATCATCCTGCACAAAAAAATCAAACAAAGCACATAGAGCACATCCCATATGCAGACTACCTGCATTCTACTAACATAGGGGAATGCTAGGATATGTAACCAATACAACCTACATCTTCCACTATGCGATAATTTCCTAGGAGCACAACAAGTGCATTACGTCTCCCCTCATCTCCAAAATGGGAACACACATATACACAGAGTGATTACGACCAAAAACCTGCATACCATGCTAGGATATTTTCCGTTCCAAGTCAACCTCAAGGACTTATTACATCCTAACAACCTACGTTCACGATCTTTTCCATTCGAATAAACTTCTAGGACTTATTATGTCTGAGAACCCTGCATACCATGCCAAGATATTTTACACTCCAGGATAACCCACAGGACTCATTACATTCAAACAAAATACATCCTTTTCTAGGATCTTTTACACTTCGGATAACCTATACCAGGACTGATTACAACCAAGGATAACCTGCGTACTACGCCAAGACCGATTACATCCAAAGAGAACCTACAATATTGATTACATCCGAGCAACTTGCATCCTACGCCAATATATTTTCCACTTAAGGACAACCTATCTCTTTTCCCATGTGATATCTCATGCATCTATGTCTTTTGGTCTCTTTTCATATCTAGCATAGGAGGATGCCATGATATTTTACATTTCTAAACAACCTGCAGCTCTGACTATGCTATAACTCATTACTCCCTCTTTTGAGGGGCCTCGTTCTGGATCACACCAAGTATTTCTCTGAAGTACTCAAACTTCACTTTGGCTAGAGTCTTGGTCAATACATCAGTTATTTGCTTGTCTATTTCCATGTACTAGAGCTTCACTCCTCCTCTCTGCACAATATCCCTGATATAGTCTAACTTGCTATCAATGTGCTTCGACTTGTCATGGAACACCGGGTTCTTCGACAACTTCATGTAACTCTGTTTGTCACAAAATATACACGTCACATATATCTATGGATCAAACAAATCAATTAGTATCTTTTGCAACCATACTGCCTCACAACTAGCCGAGCAATAAAAAACATACTCTTCCTTGGCTATACTCAGTACCACACAGGATTGCTTTCTTTTAAACCAAGAGATCATGCTGGATCCAAAACTTAAGAAACAACCTGAAATGATCTTCCTATCAGTGGCACTACATTTCCAATCCGAATAAACATAACCATGCAGGTTAATATTCTGATTCACATCATACTTGAGCCCACAATCCATTGTACCCTTCAGGTACCTCAATACATGCTTTGCAGCAATTAGGTGAACATGTCTCGAATTCGTAAGTAACTTGCTCAGGGTGTTCACAACAAAGCATATGTCCGGTCTCATATTCCTCAGGTACATAAATGAACCAATCATCTAATGATACATCATGGCATCAACTGACTCTGATGAAGCATCACACAGAAACTTCAAGTTCGATGCCATAGGTGTTCCTATCGCCTTGTAGTCCAACATTCTAAATATTTTCAGAATATCCACTGCATACTTTCCTTGACCAAGGAAGATTGTATTTGCATTCTTCACACCTACATGCCTAAAAAGTAGTGCATCATCCCTAGGTATTTCATCTTGAACTTAGTGGCAAGATTCCTCTTTTCATCTACAATGAGTTCGTCCACTCCTGCTAGGAACAAGTCATCAACATATATCAGGAGCATCGCCCGTCTTTCATCTTCAACCTTGAAGTAAAGGTTGGAATATGATTTAATCTTATTAAATCCTACCTCATCAGGAAGCTATACATCCTTTCATACCATGTCCTGGGTGCCTGTTTCAATATGTACAAGGCCTATTTCAATTTGCACACACGAGTCTACCTATCATGTGTTTCAAATCCCAGTGGCTATTCTACGTACACTTCCTCTTCGACTACACCATTCAAAAATGTTGTCTTGATTCCCATCTGGTGTATCTTCCATTTCATTAGTGCATCCAATGCAAGTATGGTTATAATGGAAGTGTACCTTCCTATGGATTCAAATGTTTCCTCATAGTCTTTGCCTTCTTTCTATGAGAAACCTCGCACCATGAATCTTGCCTTATGTTTCTTGATGCTTGGCATCTACAGCATGCTTGATCTTGTAGATCCACTTTGAAGTCACGACATCCTTTTTGGTCTTGGAACTATCTTCGAGACATCATTATTCATAATCCAATGCTACTCCTTGAACATGGAATCCTTCCATTCTTTCTTTTCTGTAGCCTCTTGATAGTTGGAAGGTCCCTTGTCAATGATGTCACACAATAGGGCCACATAGCCGTTGTAAGGTTTTGGTATTTTCCTTTCTCTTTTTATCCCATTTGGAGCACCATACCTTTCTTCTTCTTTTATGAGTTCCCATTCCCATGATGGTTTTCTCTTGTGGGACTCCTTCTCATGAAGTGTCTCTACAGGATCTTGTGGTTCTTCCATGTCATGATATTCATGGACTTCTCGAATTGCTTCTACAATTTCCATACCTTGTATTATCATTCCTTCAGTTTCCTCGACCTCTTTAATAGGTAGCATTCTAGATCTGGAGTATGTCGAGTCTTCATAAAATGTTACATCTCTAATGATGTTGATCTTCTTGAATCCTAGGAAGTATATTAAATAGGACTTTGAGGTATCACTATATCCTATGAATATTCCCTTCTTCTCCGAAGGACCAAGCTTGGTCCTCTTCTCCTTTGGGATGTGTATGTATAAAAGGCAGCCAAATATCTTGATATGGATCAATTATGGCTTCTCTCCTGAGAAAGCCTCTTCAAGAGTCTTATCATCAAGTATGCGACAAGGAGTACGGTTCTACACATTCACAACTTTCCTTGCCGCTTCTTCCCAAAGGTGCATTGGAAGATCCTGGTCATGTAGCGTTGCTTTCCTTGCTTCCATTATAGTTATGTTGTTCCAATTCACAACACCATTTGGATAAGGATTGTATGGAGTGCTCAACTCCCTCTTAATCCCAGACTGTTGAAATATATTAAACCCACTCATAACTTAGGATAAAATAATTAATCATTATTTGATTAATTATACACCCACTAGCTTAATTAGTTGGCATACACTGTACACCTTAAAGTCAATACATGCCATCTATATCCTAGGAATGATTTATTTATAATTCTGGGTTGATCTTAACCACCTTTTGACCAACCAGAATTAGTATACAGGACTTTACAGCAGATTCTGCTTTATTCTGCTTTTTCTGCTTTTCCTGCTTTTCTATGGATAAGATAAAAGCTAGTCAACTAGGAATCTGAGAGATTTTGTTTCCAACTCATCCTCCAATATTTTTTCTCCATTTTCTAGGCTTATCATGTTTTTTCCATCTCCTTGACAACTCACTCATTCTTTTTCCAACTCATGAGGTCCTTGATAGATTTGGGAAGTGTTTTAGCCACCTATGGGGGTTTGCTATATTTTGGTAAGTCAGCCTTTTTGAACTTTATGAGTTGTTTCCATACAATTCGATTTTCCTATGAGGGATGTACTATTTATGTACACTATTATTCATCATTATTCAATGGAAGGATACACA